>CM033725.1:21073913-21673913 GCA_019671005.1 Hibiscus mutabilis
GACATATTATACATATACAAAGATTTTTTTCTTAATATGTATTTGTTTACATATTTATATTACTATATTTATGTCCCCTACTACTACGTATATGCATGTATATAATATAATATTTCTATAAAAATAAAGTAAATACTTTTTATTTGGATTCTTGATAAAATCATCGCTCGAGCTCAAAGAGGTGCAATTTTCTCATTAATGTTAAATAAAAGAACATAATTCAACAAAAATATATTATTTGGTATCCTCGATAACATCATGTCTCGAGCTTAAAGAGGCATGTCACTTTTTTATAATCCTAAATAAAATACATTTTAATGAAATTATAATGTTTTAAAAAACATTTCTTTTATCTGGAAATCTCAAGAAAATTATGTCTCGAACTCAAAGGGGTGTAATTTTCTCGTTAATCCTAATTAAAGGATTATTCTTTCAAGTAATTTTGAACAAAATAATTTTTATGCATTCAAGGATCACAATTTTTTAATTAAATTCATATTCGCAATTTCCATCGTTGGGCGTTGTGGGGGTGCTCATCCTTCCCCACACGTAACTGACTTTCGAACTTGTCTTTCTGGTTTCGCAGACCAAAACCTGTTATTTTTATAAAAAATAAAAATAAGTTTTGTTAAAATAACCGAGTTTTCAGGTGATCAAATCTCACCTAAATTAAAAGATTGGTGACTCCATTCGAATTCAATTTTTGTAAAAAATAAGTCAAGATCGCATGTCCGTTATTACAGCTTGGTGACTCTACTGGGGAAGTTTTTTGAGAGTCGAACCACTGGTTGGTCACCTTTTGTCTTAATAGTTGGAGATTACAATTTCCATTTAATTTAATTTATGATCTCTAGATTTTTACAAAAGTTTTAATAAAATATGTTATTCTGGTTTTTTTTCATAACATGAGCTCTACACCCAAGCTCCGTCCCTTTTAAGTGGGAGTTAGAAACTATTCCTTCATGAGGTTTTCACCTCCGTGCAGGATAGTGAATCGCTTTTGGTATACATCTGTACCTTTGTCTTCGTTAAATCTTTTTCCCGTGCAGACCTAGGGAAATGTATCCCCCTGAATTGAACTTGCTAGCCTTAGCAGGCGACATCGAGGAAAGTTCAAGTACCTTCTTTAGAACTGAGCTACATGTAGCGAACCATAAAAGCCTACCCTTTAGAGCCATAACAAACCTTTGCTCGTTTAGAGGGTCACCCAATAAGTTCATAGTAAAGAGGGATTAGTTTATTTAATTTCTTTCAATTATGCTCTTTAATTTGAGTATCATTTACTCCCCCCACAATGAAGCATCTAACAAGATACCATGCAGATATGGCTTATTTTTCAATAAAGTATGCGGATAGAAAGCATGTTTGGCTAGGAACCACTTTTTGTTCAAAGTATGTGGGTAGAAAGCATGATTGGGTAGGATTGCTTTTATTCAAATAAATCATATCAACCTGTAAGTTCTATACCTTTTGATTTTTGCAATAGATTATTGATTATTCTATTCGTACTAACCTGTTTTATTTTTGCATTGTATTAACATCTCACTTTGCATACATTTTGCATCACATCATAATGCATAATCATTTATTGGTTGATATTTTAATTCCGAGAGAATTTCGATCATAGTGATCATGGGGCATCCAAGTCAACACCGATTTTTCACTCGAAGTGAAGTCAAAGAAATGGATGACCATTTGGAAAAAGTTGAAAAAGCATGTAAAGATCAGAATAAACAATCTTCAGGGAGATCTTGACTTCTTTTTAAACATATGTCTAGTTTAAATTCCTTTTTGAGTAATGCTTGGACAAACCTATTTATTTTTAACGAATGATGCATTTTTTAAATTTTCTCAAGATTTAACTCATTCATGCATTTTTCATGAGTTTTCTCCATACATACATGTATATTATTTTTTTCAGGAGCGGCACCATTTCAAATCTGACAGTTGATTTCGATCAACCATATGTCTAGAGGAAATTGGAAGCTGCGAAGATGAGAGCGATGTAACCTATCTTCCAATCTACTTAGGCCAACAGAAGGACAATTGAGTGTGCTAAGGAGTGATGGAAAGGTCCCAAACACAAACTTTGAGTGTGCTAGGGATCTTGTGTGTTTTGCAAGAATAACAAAAATACATTAAATATAATATTATAATTAAAAATAAATATGAAATAATATATATAAAAATGGACCAAATGAGCCTTTATTTATGTATATGAACTTTTATTTAATGAACTCTCTTCTTTATTTCTTAATGGATTCTTTTTATATTTTTTACTTATTGAGTCTAATAATAATAATATATATATACATAAAAACAAAACGAGGTTAGATAAAATTAGGTGACTACAACTGCCACTTTTTGCTCATTCCCGTGAAACGAGAATAGGGAAAAGAACCAAAGGCACTGGTTTTATTCGACTGAGCCACGCATTGAACAACACTTCTTCAAACCTGAGGTAATGTGAGAAACTTTGATCCTTCAAACCCGAGGATACTGAGTTGAAACTAACAAGAACAAATTGAATGTTGCTCCTTCAAACCTGAGTTAACGTAAGAAAACACCGATCCTTCAAACTTGAGGATGCCGAGTTGAAAAGGTGATTCGCTCCTTCGAACTTGAAGAGGACATACCAAATGATAACTTTATCCTGCAACCTCTATGGGTGCAAAATTTGTTTGGGATATCTTTATTGCGCAACCACTTGTGGGTGAAAAAATTGTTTGGGATATTCTATCCCACAACCGCTTATGGGTGAATTTTTATGGGGATATCTCTATCCATCAACCGCTTATGGGTGAATTTTTTTTGGGATATCTCTATCTCGTAACCCTTATGGGCGAAAAAATTTGGGATATCTGTATCCACAACCACTTATAGGTGAATTTTTTTGATTCTCTATACCACAACCATTTATAGGTGAAAAAGATTTGTTTGGGATATCTCTGTCTCGCAACTGCTTATGGGTGAAAAAGATTTGTTTGGTTATCTTTATCCCGCAATATCTTATGGATGAAAAAAAATTGGGATATATATATCCCGCATCCCTTTATGGGTGAAAAAGTTTGCAACCGCTCTGGGTGAGAAAGTTGTTCAGAATATCTCTATCCTTTGTTTTTCAAATCCGTTTGCACATTTTGATAAAATAAAAAATAATGGCAAAGGACAAAGAACAATGATCTTATCTGGTCGAACTGTAGATTCCTATAGGGAGCATACTAAAACTCCACTCCCTCAAACCTAAGGTAGTGTGAAAATATGAATATGATCCTTTGAACCCGATGACGCCAAGTCAGAAAAATGATCTGCTCCTTTGAACCCAAGAAGAGAAAATTGAACCCCACTCCTTCAAATCTGAGGTAATGTGAAAATATGACTTTGATCCTTCTAACTCAATGATGCCAAGTCAGAAAAATGATCCGCTCCTTTGAACCCGAGGAGAACAAATCAAACCTCACTTCTTCAAACATGAGGTAGTGTGAAAATATGAATTTAATCCTTTGAACCCGAGGATGCCAAGTCAGAAAAATGATATGCTTCTTCGAAGTGACGCAGGGTGTTTTGCCCTATTTGAAGAGAATTTCTCCTTCTTGGAGTGATGTAGGGTGTCTTTCCCCTGAAGCGACATAGGTGTCTTTCCTTATTGCTCCTTCTTGAAATGATGCATGGTGTCTTGCTCCTCATTTTTGAAGTAATGTAGAGTCAAAAAATGGTTTTTGTATTCCTGTAAAAAATTAACAAATGTTGTGATTCTGATGGGTTAGCATGTCTCTAAAAATGCCTAACTCATGAATATGATGTGGGTTAAGTTCCATGTGAACTCTCAGGTTGGTTTTTGGAGAACTTTGCTCGACTTCTTGAATTCTGACTTTGAAGTACTAAATCGATCTTTATGACCCAACAAAATTTGGCCCAACATTTTGTTGTTCATTCTTTATTCAATCTTGCAATTCATGTGACTTCGATCAACATTATATCCTTCCCTCACTTAGAGAAGTCCTATATAGTCTATTCCTTTGAATCCTAATTCAAAACAAACATAATTTCTAAAATTAAGTGTAACACCCCTAAAAAAATATTAAAGTAAAAAAATGAAATGAAAAGATGGAAAATGGAAACTAAAGGGATTTGAACCCATGACCTTTGGCTTAACATACATATGCTTTAACCATCTAAGCTAACATCATTTTAGGTCTTAGTTTCATTCGAGTTAATCTTAACCAATGAATATGAAGTCTGACCAAAATTAATTAAAGCCATATCTGACTCTCCACCTACCTGTGATATTGGCCATTTGAATCTAAGAAATAATCAAAGTTTGGAAAGCTCTCACCTAACCCCACCAGCTCTAGCTCTAATCTGCCACACCGCGTATCGTGCATATCACCGCCACTACCATTGGAAGCTCGCTCGTACCCCGACCTCGACCATGGCAACCACTCGCACAACGCCATAGTCGTGGGTAAAGGTTCAAAGGTAACGAGCACCGCCTCAGTTTTGCTTCTTTTTGGCTGCCATCATCGCTCTTCTTTCACGTAGATGCCACTATCGAACACTCAATGCCGAGACGAGTAGAACCCCAATGGCTGATCATTGATCAACCACCATTAAGGGCCTTATCGGGGATACGTGTTTTTCTGACCAAGATCTGTATTTTGGGCCTTTTTCTAGTAAGTATTTCGGCTTGTGTCATGTTGTTGATGTGTGGGTTAAATCGTTGAGTTGCTGAGCTTTTGTTTTCCAATAGAAATCGATGCGATTTATGTCTCTGGTGAGCTTTTCTAGCGAATGTCTGACCGTCTAACCTTTTGGTAAGTGGACCAATTCTGTTATGGCTCAAAAGTCTGGATTGATTAAACCAGTCCGAGCCCAATAGCTCTCAAACCCAAATTTGAGTTACCCGATTCGAGCCCATTTCGGCCCGCTTAACCTGACCCGATCCGAGCCCATATTTGGCTTACTTGACCCCACCCGATCCCAACTTATGTCCGGCCCATTTGATCTGACCCGATCTGAGCCCAAATCGTCTGACCCGAACCTGTCTAAGTCAAATTAGTTGACTTTGACCTTTGACTTTGACCGTTAACTTTGATCGTTGACTTTGGCCAAAAAGTCAACTTTCTCGAAAACTTTTGTTTTATGTTTTTAACGTCTTGAGTCTATTTTTGAAGTCTGTTTCACGAAATTCTGACCCGAAAGCCTCTGCATTTGACCTTAAACCTGAACATGCTTATGTATAAAATTATTCAAGTAAAGAGCATTTTATTTGAGTTAAGGTATGATTTTGAAGTATATTTGATTGAAGGTATTCACTTTGTATCCGGGATTTTTTTAAGGGTTATTGAGTTCGAGTTCAAGAGCGATCAATGAATGCATCAAATGTTGACCGATGTAGCCGAAATCGAGGTAATACATTACTACCTCTTGTATGCTTTATGAACATGCTGGTATTCAGTTAATGCATACATATTTACGGTGAAGTGTACTTTTAACTCTGCTTAAGTCGAATCAGATACGGAATCTGCGTATGATAATTTAGATACGATTGTCATACTCGAATGAGATGGTTAATAAATTAGAAGGATTTGAAGATCAATAATTAATAAGGCAGTTAATCTCCAATCCCAATTAATAGTGTTAAAGGATTAAATTTTAGAAATATTGGATATGAAATTATGAAAATGCCCTTGAGGTTAAAGAATGATGAAGATACTCCTGACAATTAAAGCAATCTAGAAATCCACACTAGATCTAGTAAAACAATTGATTCATCTGAGAACATCGAATTACTTGGAAAGTTTGGTAACAATACTTAAACCCTCGAGTTTGTAAATACTTGGATTTTCCCAAATTCTGAACAAGTCACCGAAGATAAATTTACAGGAAGTTTTTCGTATGTCTGAATTAATGAAATGACAGAAAAGTCTGAATTGGCTAAAATGACTAAAAGGACTGAAAATACGGATAAGGTTGTATTGATCAGAATGATCGTAATGACCAAAAAGACTGAAGTATCCTCGGCACTGAAATTTTCCAAATTGTCTAGAATGATGGATAAACTCTCAAGTTCTAGAATGAATGAATAGTTGGAAGGACTGAAAGGCTCTGAATAATTGAACCACCTTCGGGCATCGAGGTGTCTGAATTACCTTCGAATACTAAAATGACTGAAAATACCTCAAAGACTTGGAATAAGAAATACCAATAAAGCCAAACAAGTGTAATGGCTCCGAAAATGGTAATACACGACCCGTGTTTGTTGGTCATTTTTGATACAAGTGTGATATTGGAAGAATACCATATGAAGGCACATTCGAGTCATTTGGAGAAAGTACCTAGTTAATAGTAAAAGTAACGTGTTCTTTAAAATGGTACATTCAATGCTATGGATTGAGTTTGGGTGCAATGCACATGTTCGAATACTTGGAAAATACCGCTTGAATTCATGTTCAAATCTTCGTAGTACGTTCAGTGGCTGATTGATGAAGGCGAACCATTTTGTTATACACTGAAGGTCAATTCTGAGAAATGAATACTTAAGGTGTACCTATCCAGTTAAATAATAAACATTGTATTGATGGGTTATGATTAGTTCTAAGGGACTCTAAATCCTGATGAGCAACTAGAATTTCTGAATTCTGTACATCACCATTTATACCTTGTAGGTCTAAATTACCAACTTACCATTGAAGGTCAGAATGATCATAATGCCCTCATAGGCTTTAATGATTGGATCACTCACGATGTATCTAAAATCTCAATGATCCTAATGTATCAACTTCTGAATGTCTAGATTGAGCCATTAGTACCGAACCCCATTTTCATAGGGACCTCATTTTAAAAATAGTCCAAAATTTTTAGATGTTCAATGTTCTCTTTATGATAATTATCAACTATGAGGAATAAATTGGACCATATAGAGTGTTCCATGTGTCCATGAATATTTTCTTTGTTTTAAAACAATACTATTTGCTCTTAATTAAAAGTATGACTCCATTATCTATAATGAAAACACAATTATTATCTTTTGTCTTCTAATAGAAAATATATCTGATACATGTTTTTCGACATTATTGTTTGCTAGATAAAACTAATTCTATCTAGGGGTATACTATCTGGGATTTGATTGAAGTTATGTAGGCTTAGGGCTGGTAAGTCATTCTAGACCTAAGCTCTTACGCCCAATGGGCCTAGGGTAAGTCTTTCTGTATGCTCCTACGCCTAATAGGCCTAGGGCAAGGCTTTCTGGATACTGTTATGGGATATTGCTTATTGGTGTATGGTTGGAGGGTAGTTAGGTAATTAAAATAAATTTTTTTGTTAACTTCTATAATCCTACCATACTGAATTATTTTACTAAAGTCTGAACTCCTTGTATGCTCCCAATCTTCACTTAATGAAACACTAAACATCCTAGTTCAACTTCCACAATCTATCTCTCTTCTAATTATCCGAGCTGTAGGCTTTTTTTAGTACTCAGGTGGTTTGATAAAGAACAACCCCGCTACCTTCAAGTGAATCGTTTATGAGAATATCGAATTATAATTGGAGTTTGTTGTTGTCCGGAACATCATGACAGTGTTATGCTTGCCATATACCTGCTTGTGCCTTTAGCAACTCTTGGTAGTTCTATATTACTGAGATTTTCCAAGCTCACATTGTGTTTACCATCACAGGTTAAAAGAATTTGATCACGGTGTAGTGTCAACATCGGTAATGGAGTTCCATCGGCATTGCTTGTGGAGTATCATATTCGTACAATTAGTGGGCATGTATGTCATGTATTATTTATGTCAGTTTCTGTAAAATACTTTCTGAGCTATCGTTATATGTTTTAATGATTTTCTAAAATTGTACTTTAAATAGAAGTTTGTTTTACAAACTTTAATGTATTTCATGAAAAACATTTTCATGCGGATTTTACTGCGGGTCATTCATGTGACCCTAATGTAACCTCCTAGATTTAGGTGTAATGCATAGGCGGGTCTAGGGGTTACACTAAGCACATGATATAACTAGAAATTATAACAAGGTGTATATAATTATGACCTATCAAATTTCCCTACACCTATTTCACGTTTGTCCTCCAACATACATCAATTCAACAACACTGACTCTCATATCAAATTCTTTTTCGTCTTGTTTAATATCTCAGAATACTAATAAAGTTAAGCATTCATAAAGGATTTAAATAACAATGACAATTAAGATAATGAACATTCATAGGTTAAATTTTGCAAAAAAAGTCAAACATCTCGTCAATCCACCAATATCAAATGCAACAAGGCTTAATACCTTCGCATGGTTTCACTTAATATTCTCAAAGTGTTTAGAGTGCATTTAACTCTCAAGATCAAAACATAGCACGATATTACCGTAAGCTTGCAAATGAATCAAATCTCCACCACTGTATATGAATGTGATGCAAAAATCAAAAGGTCTACAAGGGTTTAATTGGGCTTGGGTAAGGGTATGGTAAAAAGGCAAAAATGAAGGTTTCACAATCAAGACAAAAGTACCTATTTGCATGATATCAATTCCACATAGAAAAAGATATAACATACCACCAAGATTCTTGAAAATTTATCCCCACTTCCCGTTTAAGCACAAGAAATTCAGATAAATAACATTCAACTGCTTTTACAAACATATCTCCAAAGATCTTTCTTT
This sequence comes from Hibiscus mutabilis, assembly GCA_019671005.1. NCBI lineage: Eukaryota > Viridiplantae > Streptophyta > Magnoliopsida > Malvales > Malvaceae > Hibiscus > Hibiscus mutabilis. The sequence continues at coordinate 21,082,587 of CM033725.1, forward strand.
TTTTCAAGGAACAAACTTCAATTTCTTTTTTCTTTTTCTTTTTTTTGTTTATTTTTTGCATTTTCTCTTCTTTTTTTGGAATAAAATTTCCTCTTGTCTTAACAAGTGTAGAAAAATGAAGGGATAACAAAAAGGCTTTGGGTTAAAATGTGGTAAAACAAAAAAAAAGGGAAAATGGGCTCAAATTGGCTAACTAAGGGGAAAACTCATGGGTAGGCTTTTTAGAAAGTCTGAAAAACTGGTTAAACCTAATTTCCCTTATCATATTAAATCATTAATCCAAAAATGTGATCTCAAAATGTATTCACAGGAAAGTTCTAGAATAAACATGCTAAGTTTGATACACTTAGTAAAAAACTGAGGAACATATAATGAATTCCTCTTAGGCTCAAATTTCACCAAAGTGTGTTATTTGCATCAAGTCATGTGTATTTCTCAAATTAATCATTAATCCAAAAATGTGATCTCAAAATGTATAAATATGCTAAGTTTAACACACTTAGTAACAAATTGAGCAACATATAATGAATTCCTCTTAGCCTCAAATTTCACCAAAGTGTGTTATTTGTGTCAAGTCATGTGCATTTCTCAACTAATAAAATAATGAGATGTCATCCAATTTTAAGAAAATCATGCTCATCACTTTCATTCATTGTAATTCAAACTAAGATGTATCCAAAAATGTGATCCCAAAATGTTTTCATAAGAAAATTCTGGAATAAACATGCTAAGTTTGACACACTTAGTAAAAAACTGAGCAACATATAATGAATTCCTCTTAGCCTCAAATTTCACCAAAGTGTTATTTGCATCAAGTCATATGCATTTCTTAACTAATAAACCAATGAGATGTCATCCAATTTTAAGAAAATCATGCTCATCACTTTCATGCATTATAATTCAAACCAAGATGTATCCAAAACTCTCAAGGTATTCCAAGATATTGAGATTCCAGGTTTCAAAAAAGAATCAACATTAAATCACACCAAGTTCCAAGCGCAAAAGCACAGTTTTCAAAAATAAAGCGTCAAATTTTGAAAACTTTTCACAAACTAAAATGAAAACAATATGAAATGAAAATCATGTAGAAAGTACCTGAACCCTAGATTGTCCTCAATGTATGTCAAAATAAATTGCCCACAAAAAAAATATTAAAGGAGTAAGAAACCCCTTGGTATATAAGTAGGCTGAACTAAGATGGTTCATGGTGATAATGGATAATGATACATGACTCTACAATGTTGCATCAAGGCTTCCAAGTTTTTTTCTGATCGTGACATTTGACATTCTAGTTTTGCCCTTGGTTCTTCAAAATCTGGCTTAGTTGAATCATTGTTGAGAGGAGGGTCTTGTTTCTTGTGAGTACATTTCCAAGATCATGGAAGATCACTTTGTAAGCATAACTGACGTAAAGGAGTTTCATGAAAGTATACACCCCACCAACCTTCTCCAGCATAAGCATTTTATTTTTCCATCTCACAAGCTACATGTAAGTTAGTAATGGCCTTTCGAGCTTTGGTGCTGAATTTTAAGAACCTATTTAAATCACCATCCGATGGTGGTAGTACCACTTTTCCTTTTCCCCAGCAAAACCTCAGTCTTAGAGTCGTTCGTACTTGTTATGGACTTGAAGCTTTTTTCCACATCTAAGCTTTTAATTTCTACTCAGAAATGAAAAAATATATATTAGTAGCTATAAATGGTCTAAGACAACGAAAATGAAGCTTACCTAGCTTGAAGCTTTTGTCCGAATCCAAGCTTCTAATCCCACTACACCATGAGAAAATATATTAGTGACTATAAATGGTATGAGCCAACAAGAACGAAGCTTACCTAGCTTGAAGCTTTTGTTCGATTCCAAGCTTTTAACCCCACTGCACCACGAGGAAATATATTAATGACTATAAATGGTCTAAGCCAACAAGAATGAAGCTTAGCTAGCTTGAAGCTTTTTTCAAAATCTAAGATTTTAATCCCACTGCATCATGAGAAAATATATTAGTAATTATAAATGGTATAATCCAAAGACAATGAAGCTTTAACAACACCTTTTGACTGACCTCAAAATGAATAAATAAGATGAGAATGATGATAATGTTTCAAGACTGTTGATATTCCAAAATCAAAAGCATGTTTCAGTGTCAGTTGCTCAAACTCTTCAACTGGAAACATAACAAAGACGTCATTATGGTCACAGCTCTATTCCTTTGATGAATTTTAGTGCTGGTTGTTCGAGCTCTTCAACTAGCGCGGCTTTTCTCTAAATATGGCTGAAGAACTGACTCACTTGGTAGTATTGGTCTATTACCTCATCTAGGAAGTCTAACAGTTGTTGTCCATCCTCCCCGATTGGAAGGAACATCTCTCTCAAGTCTTATACTCGATTCTTCATCTCACGAGCCCTGGAGACCGCCTTTGGAACTTGACGGTTCAAATGGTCAATATACAACTACCTTCCCGAGCATATGATGTTAAAGGCCTACTTAGAGTCGACCCATCAGATCTTCTCATAGTCCCAATCATCAAGGATGGTACGTATATGGCTTTTATGTGCTTGCAATTGTGCCTTTAAGACCATAGCAGAGTAATTCGACCTTGGAACCCTTTATTTCCTCTTCTTTAAACTTTTCTTGGAACTCTTGATTCAAATCACAGTATTTGTAGAGGCTAATGAGTTCCCTAGAGCATTGTCCTTCCCAATGTTGTTTCTATCTAGAGAGTCGATCCTCCTTCTCTTTCTATTTTTTCGCCTCTCGTTGCCAAAGCTTTAATTCCTTCTTCATCTCGTCTAGTTGTACATTTCCTTCCCTTGAGGTCCTTGAGCTATCGATGTGTGCCACTTGTGCCTTCAAGCGGTTATTTTCTTCAATTGGAGCTCTTGCTTTGTTAATAGGACCTTTGCCTCTTTTTGGTAGCTTTCTCTTTGATATTCTTCCGTGATGAGCTTACTCTCAAGTTTAGTAATTCTACCTCATAGCATCTCCTTTTCCTTCTCAAAGTCTTGCTTGTAAACTTCTAGCTCAGTCATAAAGATGCCTGGCTGAGGGTTTCCTGACTGGCTCACCAGGACTAGAACGTCTATATTGCCAATCCTTCATTTTCTCCAACTTGTATATTCAGGTACAGTGCCAAAAAATAGGGTCACCTTCATTTGGTATGTTCGTTTCCACTCAATAGCCAACTCCATAACTCCTTTCATGGAATTGTCCTCCTTTTAGGAGAACTCATCTTCTCGCAACCCATGAGTAACGGGGATAAACTGTCGGGATCCATACTAGCGCTAGTTATCAGATGTGAATTCTGGTTACCATAAGTTTCTTTCCTCGGCCACGTTATATTGGCTGAAGGAATCGAAGTTGATCCAAGCAAGATTCAGTCTATTCTAAATTGAAGACCTCCGAAAAATGTAAGCGAGGTTCGAAGCTTTCTCGGTTTAGCCGGGTATTACAGAAGGTTTGTTAAGGGCTTTTCCTCTATCGCCGCAAGCCTTACTAAGCTTACCCGCAAAGATACGCCTTTTGTTTGGTCGGATAACCAACAACGAATCTTTGATCAACTTAAGCAAGCTTTGGCTCATGCCCCAGTACTCATCCAACAAGAATCGAGCAAAGAATTCACTATTTATAGTGATGCTTCTCATCTAGGACTCGGTTGTGCCTGATACAAGATGGGAAAGTAATTGCTTACGCTTTAAGGCAACTGAAGCCTCATGAGTCTAATTATCCAACACACGATCTGGAACTAGCAGCTATCATATTTGCTCTCAAGATATGGAGACACTATCTATACAGAGAGGAATGCAATCTATTTACCGATCATAAAAGTTTCAAAAACCTCCTAACTCAGAAGGACCTGAATCTGAGGCAAAGGAGATGGCTCAAATTACTTAAGGATTACGACTTGGTTATCGACTACCATCCAAGGAAAGCAAACGTGGTTGTTAACGCCCTTAGTCGCAGACCATACTCGGGTAACTCCTAAATCTAGAATTCTGATTTAATTCATTTGAATCGTGCCTTCTCTTGTTTTGCAAATAATGAATTTAGAGTTTCCTTAAGCTACAAGTTACTATTCGAACACTCCTTGAAAGGTAAACTACCATTCGAATAAGAATTGTGTCTAAAATACATGTAACCATTGAAATTGAGTATTTCTTAGCTTGTAAGAAAGAATTCAAACAATGCCTTGTTCTTCAATAAACAATTCAAATGGTGCCTTGCATTGCAAGAAATCTATTGAAAATCATTCTAATGACCTTGTTAATTCTTTCGTAGCTAATACGGCTATCAATGCTCATTTCCGACTATCCAAGGGCACGAATTTTTTGTCTGAACTTCAAGTTCAATTCGATTTCATCTCGAGAATTAAAGAACTCCAACAAGTTGATCCAGATCTTCAGAAAATCATGTCTAAACTTGCTTCTGAGTCTAGCTCTGACTTCTCTCTCAAGTTAAATGGACTCCTCTATTTCAAAGATAGAGCGTGTGTTCCTAACAATGAGGAACTAAGACAAGAAATGTTAAAAGAAGCTCATCAAAGTTCTTTCTCGATTCACCATGGATCGGTTAAGATGTATAAGGACCTAAAGCCACTATATTGGTAGCCATGCATGAAATCTACTGAACTTGTCAAAGAGTCAAATCCGAGCATCAAGTTCCTACTGGACTGCTCCAACCTATTGAACTTCCCAGGTGGAAGTGGGATCGAATTGCTATGGACTTTGTCACCGGTCTTCCTTCTACTCCAAGAAAGAATGATGATGTATGGGTGATTGTTGATAGATTCACTAAATCTACTCACTTCATCCTTGTTCGTATGAACACGAGCTTGGAAACCCTTGCCGATTTGTACACCTTTGAAGTGATTCAGTTACACGGTGTACCTACAGCAATCATCTCCGATCGTGACCCTTGATTTGCTTCTCGATTCTAGAATTCTTTGCAGAAAGTTCTAGGAGCTAAAGTACATCTTAGTACGGCCTTTCATCCTCAATCGGATGGCCAATCTAAGAGAGTCATTCAAGTGCTAGAAGATATGCTACGATCTTGTGTTATCGACTTCGGGAAGAATTGGGAGAAATCCCTACCTCTTGTAGATTTTGCCTATAACATAGCTATCAATCTTCTATTCAAATGGCACCATTTGAAGCTCTATATGGTAGAAGATGTAGAACTCCTCTATGCTAGTCCGAATTGGGAGATAACAAGATTCTAGGACCTCAATTGCTTCGGGAGACCGAAGAACAAATCAAGATCATTCATTATCGATTGAAGGCATCTTTTGATAGACAGAAAGCGTATGCTGATTTGAAAATGAGAGATATCCAGTATGCTATTGGAGACAAAGTCTTCCTAAAGGTCTCACCTTGGAAGAAAGTGCCTAGATTTGGAAGAAAACGGAAGCTCAGTCCCCGATACATTGGACCGTTTGAAGTTATTGAAAGAATTGGTCCAGTGGCCTATCGACTAGCTCTTCCTAGAGATTCGATAGAATACACAATGTCTTCCACGTTTCAATGCTCAGAAGGTATCGATCTGATCCTTCACACATTCTTGAGCCTGAAGAAGTAGAGTTGAATCCCGATTTGTCCTACGAAGAATAACCTATTCAGATTCTTGACAAGTAAGGAAGCTTCGGAACAAGATTGTTCCCTTGTTAAGATATTATGGAGAAACCATAATGTGGAAGAAGCTGCCTGGGAATCTGAAGAAGTTATGAGGAAGCATTATCCTCACCTATTCAATTCAGGTAAAATTTCGAGGATGAATTTTTCTTTTAAGGGGGGAGAATTGTAACACCCCAAATCCTAGCCTAGAAGTATTGAAATCAATTCCATAAGTTGATAGCTTAATTGAACCTAGAATTTAAGCTAAATTGATGAGTCAAGGATCTAATTGAAAGAATGAATGAAATAAGTGACCAATTTAAAGTGACTACATTGAATTAAATGGGAAAGATGGGGAATGCATGCTAAATTCCTTGTTTCCCCTAATTCCATTGATTAAGTTAATAATAAGGATTAATTAGGGGACAATTTGGACAATTCACAAATCCAATAACTTGGATTAGATGTTACCATCATCTTCTTCATTTCTCTTTGTTAGCCGAATAAAATAGGGAAATTGGAGAGAAAGAAAGCTTGAGAAATCAGCCATTGATGAAGGAAAAATTTAGCTTGCATGTATAGGATTTTGTAAGGAAATTAAAGCTAGAAGCAAAGTAAGTATGATTCTACTTTTGTTCAATTGAATAGGCAACTATACTTGTTGAATTGGATTGTTTTGATGATTATAGATGAAATTAACTATTGAATATGTTGTTATATGATTTAATGGTTGTAGAATTATGCAAATTTGAAGAATGAACACTAGGTATTATGTTGGAAATTATGTGTAAGTAATGGTGTCAAAAAACTAGGTTGCTAGAAAACTGAAATTAGATGTTGATGTAAGAATTGAATGGTTAGAACTTGTAATTGAGCTGTGGAATTAATGAATTGGACATGATCATGATTAGATAATGTAATTAAGGTGTTAAACAAGCTGAATTGTTAGTAACCAATGCTGGAAATGAAAGATAAAAGTATGAACATAGTCTTATAACATAGAAACTGTTTTAGTAAGAACCTATTGTGTAAACATGTAAAATTAAGCATTGTAACAAACTTACTCTGTTTTGGCTGCCTTGAATAATGAATTAACATTGACTAAACATGTCTAGGATGTCATATGAAATGAATTATAGGGCCAAAACATTGGTTAAAATGAATTTCAGGAATTAAAATGTGAATAGGTGCAATATGCCCAGAATTGCTCTGTTCTGGGCAGTAACTTTGAAAATTCACCAAAACTTGTATAGATCAAATTCAGGGCTGAAATTTTAGTGACATGATCCTTAGTATGTCTACTTTCATTAGGTGAAAACAGAACTGAAAACTGGGTCCAATGCTGGAAACTATAAATAGAAATTGCTGGACAGTGAAAACTGTCCAGGCAGTGTAAATGCCCTATCTTTGAACAATAAACTGTATTAATTGGCTAAGAACTAAAATCCAAGTCTATTATGGTCTTAAATAAAATTTTGTTAGATTTCCAAAGGTGTATAGTAATCGAAATTACGTCATACGGATTAAAAGATATGACCATTTAAAGGGACAGTGTGCAAACTTCCAGGCAGCAGTGTCTTGGGCAGTTTGGGACTGTTTTTACACCTAGATGCAAACTGTTTCCGAAACAGTTTTGGGACATTGTAACTTGTCCAGTTATCTCTTAAAATGAGGTAATAACAATTTAGAGATGAACTAGTAAGAAATGCTTAAAAGAAAGCATAAAAATAGTAGATAAATGTTAGGTACAATGTGGTAACGTTGCTACTATATATGTGTGACATTATGTGCTTGTTTTGATGAAATGTATGCGTTATACTTGCTAGACCAAGGGCAGCAAGTTGTGGAAGAGGAAGATAGGAGTGGTCATCCCAAAGCTAGAGGCAAAGGGATTTGGATACAAGACAATAGATTTGCTAGGAGTATTGTGAGTGTAACTATCCTTAGGGTAGGGAATAGGTCCTAACCAAACTTATTATTGTCTTAATTCAATGTCATTTCCATGTAACATGACCTAATACATATTTGGCTAATTAAGGGAAGAATTACATGTATGACAACTTGTTTGATGTCATGTTCTATGTGTTTACTTTAGTGTTAAGCAAATGAAATGAAATACTTGACATGTTGCATTGCTTATGCCAAAGGTAAGAAATGGCATGCTTGCTTGGAGAATAAGGTACGCACATTGCATACATATGAATGTGTTTGTGATTGATATACATGGCTGCTTGAAATGAATTGAACAATGGTACCACTTTGTATTCATGCCATTCGAATGGCATAGATAGACTTGTCTTGGGAGTTAAGATTCCATAAGCCTAAGGGCTTGGCCTTTGAATAGCATAATCTTGTATTGGATATGGAAATGTATAAAGCTTGAATGAAATGGATAATCAACAACCTTGGTAGCTAGTTTGGATAGATATGAGGGCATGCCTTAGAATCTTGAGCTCATATTGGCACTATGGTGCATATTGGTACGACGGTACAAATTGGCACTACGATGCATATTGGCACGACGGTGCATATTGCCACTACGGTGCATATTGTTGAAGATTTGATTATCTAGTAAACTACTTACCAAGGGTGTTGTAAGATGACTTAATAACTTGAATGAACATTGTTTGCTTGGATGTGTGATATGAACATTACTTTAATTGTAAGATTCTTGAATGAACTTCCTTGCCTTGAAAGATGACACATGAATGGTTGTATAACTAGTTAATTCTCATGAAAGAAATGTATAAATGATGATTTTGTGTAAGAATGCCTACTTGGTAATTGGAGTAGTTGGTTGCTTGTCTTCTAAGCAAGATATTCGAATAGCATATGGGTATTATGATGGATGTTGCAATGTTGATTGTATGATATGTGAAGATTTCCTAAGTTACTCTTGAATTCGAATGGTATGTGTCTTGTAGAGATGATCTTGATCCTTTGAAATACATGTAAATTTGGATACGTATACTTGAAAATGGCTAGACTTAGTGTTACCTCACTAAGTACATAACTTGTACTTACCACTCTACTCTTCATTCTTCCCATAACATATTAAAGACATTATCAAGAGGATATCTTGAGATCGAAGCAACACCTTGAAGCAAGCTTGAAAGTATGATTTCATAATCTTTGTATACTCCTAGTTTGGTGGCACTAGATTTTGTAATAGGTAGCTTTGATCATGCATTTGGATGTGTGTTTAAGACTAGTATATGTAATGTTTTGATGGGCCTATCATGTAACCAACTTGGATGATTTAAACTATGTATATAAGTTAGTATAAGGCTGCGCATAATATGATAGAAATTCAAAGTTGGTTGAACCTTGTTTAATTCGAATGCTAGACCAATGTGTATGATCATGCATTTGTTTTTATGGCTATTGGCATGATTCGGCAATGTTGAGATTAAGGCTAAGGTATGTTTAAGCATGCATTAACAATGTGCTAACCAAGTCTGCCATGAAATAGTATGTCTTGATTGAAAAAGAAACAAATGAAATGTGATTAGGGATCACCTTATAGTTCGAATAGGTGTATGAATATGTAATAAGAATGTAAGTTGGATACTTTGTATTGATCATGTTAATTGGTTGAATAAGTAGTATCTTGAGATGCAAGTAAGCTAATTGAAATAAGTTAAGTAACCTCCTTGTATCAATCGAATAGAGTACATGAATTTGTAATAAGAATGGAAGTTGAATCATGTTTAATAGTAACCTATTGTGAAGTATGCCACACTTGTGATTGTTGTTGAATGATGTATGTGAATTGAATGGAATGGTAATATGATAATGGTAACTTAGGTTATAAGTAAAAAAAATTAGTACCTAAATTAGCATGCCAAGTATGTTGGTTTTGTTTAATGTGGGTTGCTTGTATATCTTGTATGGTTGTGTTTAGGTTACTTGCGTTGCAAGTCATGTATATCGAGGTTACTTGTTTGACAAGTAACCTATCTATTACTTTGTTCTCGCTTTGGTAACGCTCCCAAACTGGGTTACGGCTAACCCGGGGAGGGGGTGCTACAGAAGCGACCTCTCCCACGGGTTCGACAATAATTCAAGGACATGATGGTTTTTTCCAAAATGGCTAGAATGGGATTTATGTTTTTCTGGGCTAGCAAATCCTCTAAAGCTATCTCCACGTACCCTAAGACTTTCGAGAAGACTACCAATCCATAGATGGACAAAGCAAGAAAACCTAGAACTCTCTCGTGCTTCACGTCCTTCATAATCTAGGCATATATGAACTCCCAAGTGAAGCAAGGGCTGTTGTTTTTCTCTACAAGATGGGCTTCTACCTTTTTTACGTTTAGACCAACAAGCTTGGCAAGTTTCTTCTGGTATCCAAAACTTTTCTCCTTTAGGCTTCTCAAACTCTAGGTGTAGCAGGACCATGTACTATTCTATGGTGGGAGTTATGTCCTCTTGGTTGAAGATGAAACAATTATAGTCAGGTCCCAGAACTCGATGGCTGCTAGAACCATGGGTTTGCCAATCTTCATTCCAAGAAGAATGAATATGTCTCTATACCTTTTGGTGAATATGGCTCGATCTTGGGCCTCTAAACTCTCCCACATGGAAACTAGTCCTGACAAATAATTTTGAGGCAGACCTATAAGCACACGCTTTGGCAAGTCTATGGTGGTTTCCTTCCGCACATTGTCACTGTGCTAGCACTGGAGCTTCAAGGACTCACTTTTGACATTGGTATTCGAACAAGGGACCCTAGAACTAGATGATTCTACCCGAACACTAATTATCACTAACTGAATGGTGTTTTGGAATATCAACAGAGTACAATGCGATGTATGCTATAAGATACAAGTAAGGCAAGAAAATCATCATTATATAATAATAATGAAATAAAATTAAAATAATAATAAAACAAAAAAGAACAACGTAATAAATAATACAGAAAGTAAATCCTACGCTTTTTCACATGGCTCTAAAAGGGTGGACTTTCTAGAATCAAACATGTGGACTTCAATCTAAAAGAGGTTCTCGTACCGCCCTTACCCCTACTAAGGTGGATAAGATGTTTGATCCTGTCCCATAATAGGCTTGCGGATCAAACATGGTTCAAGGGGATACATTTCCACTATGCCCATACAGAGTGTTACTCACGAAAGCATAGGTACGCTAGACCCCGAGTATTTTTCACTAGCCCATACGGAGGGTTACTCATGAAGGCATATCAACTGTTCTTCCACTTAAATTGAATAAAGCCCGGGTATAAGGGCTAAATTGCATGAAATAAAATAAAGAAAAAACAAATTGAAATAAAAATGAGGACTGAAATGAGAGAAATACAAACAGAGGTGTTGTGGTGCAAGCTTGGTAAAAGTAGGGCGCGGGTTGACTACGAGTGCGGACAGATTTGCGAATCGAATATAAGGGCCCCAAAAAAATTAGAAATATCATGAATCCCATATTCCAGTCTAGCGCTACCGTGTACCACTGCTCTAGCCATTAGGAATTAACATTGACGGCTGCTCGTATGTGGCCACTTTTGGCCCCTGCGATTGTGCTTCTCAGTCCGAACGGTGGTGGCTAGTTCGATGATCTCCAATGGTGGGTCATCCAGTGATTCAAATAGTAAACCCATGTCCTTACTCCTTTCCCTGATTCAACATGTTAACATAATAATTAAAAGACAATAACAAACTATATAATATACCTCCAATAAATTGGATTTCCTCTTGCTTTTTATTTTCTATCAATTTCTTAATTGTACATGTGTTCTTCGTATGGCGTGTGAATTGCAATGGAATGAAACCTATTTATTATATTCAATATGATCCTAAATGACTTAAAATAAGTAGAGAAATGTCTAAGCTTGAATTTAATTACAAATATTTAATAAAATAATTAAAAATTCGTAATTAAATCAAATTTCGTATTGAATCCGTATCTAATTTTCTGCATGTGTTGTCTTCGGTAAAACAAACATATACTGAGCTCCCGAAGTACGATTGAGGCGTGTCAATACGTAAGAAGACATCATGACCTAAAAATGCTCGGATCGTATAGGGAATTTCCCATGAGTCCGCAAAGAGAATTCCTTGCACATAGCTTGACTTTCCATACTTGTTGAACATTATCTTTTGCAATCTTCCATATCTTACGTAAGTAGGATCTTGTGTGATATGCAAGAATAACTAAAATACATTAATAATAATAATAATATAGTTCAAAATAAGGATGAATTAATATATATAAAACAAAATGGGCCGAATGGGCATTTATTTATGTATATTCACTCTTGTTTAATTGACTCTTTTTCTATTTTTTTTACTTTTTGGGTTTAATAATAATAATAATAATTAATACATATATATTTATGAAAAAATAAATCGGGGGTTAGATAAAATTAGGTGACTACACCATCGTCTACTCCAGATTTCGGGTGTACAATTACACCAATCGGGATGGATTTGCTTCTAATGCAATGGGTTAATATCACGACATAGTTAAGCTTAATTTTATTCATATTGATTTATCTCTAGTCAATGCTAATGTATTTGTTTTACAGAAGTAATATTTCCAACAATTTAGAAGCAAATTTGTATTGATGTTGAAACATAGTTAAAATTCAAAGCAAATTCTGGAGTTAAACTCAATAGTAAACACTGCTTATACCGTCGATGGGAATGCGTAGAATTACATGAATTGCTTGAATAAAAGAGGATGTTTCCTGTTGAAATTCATGCATGGCTTAAGGTAGCTTTTGAAAATTCATGTGCTGCATACACAACTTAAATTATATATTATATAATTTAAATTCGTAAATGTATGCTATAAATTCCTAAGGTAAACTTTTAAATGAGAAGATGCATGCAATTATTAATTATGATTGTTACTATTATCATATAATATTACTATATTTTTTTCATCGGCAAAAGTGTATGATATTTTTAACGAGAATCTTATAGTGCCATCATAATCATCAACCTCATTAAAAACCTCCCTAAGCCTAAGTGGAGAAAAAGAATACCAAAGAAATTGATAAAAAGGAAGAACGGCCACAAACAAAGCACAAAATCAATAAAACACGATAAAACAAATGCCTAAAATCACGCTTCCAAACGAATCCATGAGGAGCGATACACACCTCCCTTTGCAAGAGAATTAGTCACACTATTTGCTTCGCAATAAACATTACTAAAATAAATACATTTCAACGTGTCACAAGCTTCGTCAATTTATTGGAACCATCTCCAAAATCTCCATGGTCGATGCCTGGTACACAAAATCTACGACATTGCACCCGTCGAATCTGATTCAATCACTACTGAATTAACTTGAAGCTCCATGCTTCGTCAATCGAACTCACCGAGCAACACCAACGCATGACAAATTTCTTGAAGCTCCGCTTTATTCGAATTAGCAATGCAAATGGGGCCAGAGAAAAGAGCTAATATACGGCTAGTAGAGTCATGCAAAACTCCCCCGTAACCTGCCAAGCTTAGTTTCCTGCGCACCGAACCATCCACATTAAATTTTAACACCTCCGGCAATGGAGGAACCCATACGACACCTAACCTGTCCATGACAACCGAATATCACCCAACACATTTCCGAGGATCCTCCCACCATCTTGATTCGATGATAATTTTTGAGGAAACGAAAGCACGAGTCCAATAGAGGGAACGCAATTGAACCAAAAAGAGTATCTCACTTACTACCATCCGTTTGTCATTAAAATTGAGATCATTGCGTGCAAGCCACAATGACCATAGGACAGCTGCACACCCGATAAGCCACCAATCTCGTAATGCACCACCGAAGAAACTATGAACACAATGGTGCAGAAACTCGCCAATCGAGACTGGTGGCACCACTGGCACGTCCCACCATTGTAAAAAGAGCGACCAAACACACCACACAAACTCGCAATGCAGCAAAATATGGTCCACGTTGTCCTTACCAACACTGCACCATCTACAAAACAACATGGACTTAGCAATCGAAATGCCACGATCATATAACATTCGCAACATTGGCAATCTCCCCACGATAACAAACCATGCAAGACACTGAATTTTGGGCGGCAATTGAAATTTCCAAACAGCATGCACCTCCAATGTATCCGTAAGAACAAAAGACGACATCAATATAAAAAGCGCGCCGACGGAAAATCTCCCTGTTGAATCATACTTCCACACCAGTCGATCCAAACAATTCTCCCTTAAAGAAAACCACGAAGCACAAGCCTGCAACGCAATTAGTTGCTGTAATTCAAAGGACCTTATGGCACGGCGAAATAAACTCCCCCACTCCACAGGATCCAACCTTAAATAGTCACCTACAAAAGCCGAATTATTTATTGCCAAACTAAAGAGAGACGAGAACACTACTTGTAATGGTTCATCAAAACACCAGCAGTTGCGCCAAAACAAAATACTCTCGCCATTCCCCAAAATCCAAGTGATTTGTGATACTCATAAAACCTTACACATAATCATCATCTTGTACCTCTATTAATTGTTTCCACATAGCTGATATATACCTTTTCCCTACTGGATTGGAACGCCAATGCAACACATGTGCCCCATATTTAGCTACAATCAAAGATTTCCAGAACGAATCATCCACATGTGCATAATGCCAGCAAAGCCAAATTCCTTGTATGTAAATTCACCACACCAAGGCCCCCAAAATGCTTTGGCCGACACACAATATTCCAATTCACCCGACTCAATTTACGCTTCTCCTTCTTACTGCCCTATAAGAAGTTCCGTCAGATACGTTCAAGTTTCAAAATTATACAACATGGAATTAAAAACACGCCCATATAGTATAACGACAGTGAGAAGAGAACCAAGTTAACCAATACTAAACGATCGGAAATGACAAGAAATCTCTTTTCCAACCCGCGAAACGCTTGTGAAAATGCTGCACCAAAGGATCCCAAATTTCCATGCCACGCAGATGCACACCCAACGGCAAACCCAAGTACTTTATCGGCAAAAGACCACATTGACATCCCATAATGTCGATGATATCATCTAACACTAATGTCTCAATTTCAATCCCATAAAGAAATGACTTATCATAATTTATTTGCAATCTGGATGCATATTCAAAACAAGTTAGCACACGTTTCAAATTACGCGCATATTCCATATTACCTTGGAAGAAGATGATCGTGTCATCCACGAATTAAAAATAGGATATGAAGAAATCCGATGCCACACGAATCCCTTTGAACAAACCCAACTCCTCGGCATTTACCAAAAGCTAGTGGAGCATTTCGGCTACAATCACAAATAACAGTGGCAAAAGGGGATCGCCTTGCCGATGGCCCCGTAACATCAAAAATTCTCTAGTAGGGCTACCATTTACTAACATCGATAACCTTGCAGTGCTAATACACTCATAAATCCATTTCTGCCATCACTCACCAAAACCCATACGCACCATAATTTGATCTAAACAATCCCACTTGATGCAGTCGTAGGCGTTTGCAAAATCTAGTTTTAAAATCACCCCTTCATAACTAAATCATCTCTTCTGCATAGAATGGATGATCTCATTAACCAGTAAAATCCATCTATTATTTACCTTCCACATACAAAAGCCGATTGTACATCACTGATGAGATTCGATAGCACCCCTGTAAACGTTTGGCCAAACACTTCGCCAAAATTTTGTACAAGGAGTTTAGAAGGCAAATGGGACTATAATCACCAATCAACCACGGGCTCTCCTTCTTCTTAATTAACACCACAAAATTTGAATTTACTCCTTTCTGCAAACGGCCTGTCATAAAAAATTCATTTATGAAATTCATCACATTAAACTTAAGGAAGTCCCAGCCCTTCTTGTAAAACTCAAAAGTGTAGCCATCCAGACCCGTTGCTTTCGCACCATCGCAACCCCAAATTGCTGCCTTCACCTCCTCCTCCCAAAAATCAATTTCCAGGCTCTCTCTTTGCACATTGAACAGCTCTGCAAACTGAACAACAGGGTCTAATGTTTCGGCCACTGGTTTACAGTCAAAATGCTTCTTGAATTCTCGGTGAAAAGAGAATTTCAATATCTCAAGTTTTTACTCCCAGCAATCATTAATCTGTAGCCCAGATATTGAGTTTCGCATCGTTCGTATCTTCGCCACACGATGAAAAAAGTCTATGTTTCGATCACCCTCCGCAAGCCAAGTAACTCACAATTTTTTTCTCCATATAGATTCGTGCAAACAAGAAAGCTTCCATAATTTGGTTTGAAGCTCTCTTTTCGCCTGTAATTCAGCCGTAGATATCTCCCCTTGATCCAGTTTTGCATCCATCTCCTCGATTTCTTTCACCACATCAGAGTACTGTTTGTCAACATTCCTGAAACTGTTTTTATTCCACTCATTCAAAACACCATTCAGACCCCGTAACTTACTCACCAAGTTTGAATGCCCATGCTCACTCAGCTGACACCATTCCTGACCCAACATCTTGATATGTCTCGAGTTTGTCAACCATGCATTAACGAAACGAAAAGGTTTCAGACCACTATCGTTCTCATTACTGATGAGTTGATTGGAGAATGATCTGATAGCTCCTTTGGTAGGTTAACCACAACTAAGTTTGCGAACTGTTGTACCTATTTATCCGTGACCAAAAACCTATCTAGCCAGTTGCACCTATTGCCATGGCCAACCCACGTGAATCGATTACCTTGCATCGAAACATCAATTAACGTCGTACATTCTATAAAATCACAAAATTGCCCATACCTCGATTTAAATTTGCACATCCAAGACGTTCTTCGACCTTCACAACAATGTTGAAATCACCCCCAAGCACCATGTAATCCTATGTGAACTCAATATGCCAATCAAGTCTGCCAAGAACCTTTCTTGTTCTGCCACCACACAAAGGGCATAGACTCCTACAATTCCACAAAACCAGTCTTCCCAGGCCCAACGCCCTTTTATACATACCACGTTCCTTTGTATCAATTTGGATGACGCAAAAAAACACATCGTGTCCCAGATCGCCATGACACCTCCTGATTTACCAATTGATGGTGCATAGGCATAGTCGAACATATACGTATACCATAACTATTTTACCACTGTATCATTGAGAGTTTCCATTTTGGTCTCATGTAAAAGAGCCAATTCACACCTCTGTTGTTGCAATAGATGTTGAATCAATCTTTATTTCAATGTCGATCTAATACCCCTCATATTTCACGACAACAGCCGCATCCCTTCGCGCTATTGTTTTTCCTCTCACGCTTCAATAAGACGTGTAATATCCTTCATTATCTTCTCTTTGTTCCCTATTGTTTCAGACCTAGTTAGTCTCCCCAATCCTATAGTTTCTCTAGCCTCCTTCAAAATCACTTGTTTACGATGTAGGAAATTCGATTCTGATAATAAGCCATTAACAATTGTTGGCGAAGTTGGCAGATTCTTTTTTCGGTCTATCTCACCCTTTCTTCGCTAAGTTCTTTTTGGCCTCGCAACGTTCCCCTGGTGATAAAAAACTTAGCACAACCTTAGATACTTGCCTTATTCTTCTACTTTCCCCATTATAATCTATAGTTAATGCTTTGTTTGCCATAGGTATTTTAGCCCTCGGCCCGGCCAATCAAATTGGGCTTGCTGCTTCAACCTTTACATTCAGTGGCACTACCGCATCCCCTGGACCAACTCCATGTTACCCTCACCCGTCACCACATCCATACTCGTCTGAATCTTCGCATCATGATACACCAGTCCAACATTCTCATCTTCCATCTAGCTTGTCGTTCCCAACACACGCCAATCCACTTTCTTGTTCTCTTCCCATATCCGCTCAATATATCTAGAGTCTACGGCCACAGGTGATATCGTATTAGGTACCACAGTCCCACTTTCTGAAATTTCAGTTTTCTCTACTTTGCTCGTTAACTCCAATTGTTCATCCGAGCCTTGTATACTCACCATGTCTTCTGAACTTAACTCCATTTCAGAACTATAATCATACTTCGGAACAATTGCTTCTTCGATTTTCGTAACACAAATTTGGAACACCGTGTCACCCATATGTAAATCAACCAATTCAAAAATGTATGTTCCAATCTTTTTCAATCTAGAATCGAGTTTGCTCGAAAGATGATGGTGCTAGCGTTTCAATTTCATTTCGTACCAATTCTCCCCAAATCGCGGCAATATTCTAAAAATTTTCTTCAAACCATCGGTGTATAGGTATTCAGCTTACAGGCAGCCATACCCTACTATTTGGTATCATCATTGTCGGCAACCACTCCATGACGTTCTCGAGACATTACTCCAAACAACCGATCCCGCCACACACATCACCGAGAATCCTTTTAAATTTGCTTTGGTAAATTCTTTTGCCAGCTCAGCTATTTGACATGGGAAGTGGAGAAGGACATAAAGTTGCTCTATCCACATCTGTTTCTAAAAGGTAATTTTCGAGGACAAAATTTTCTAAAGCATGAGAGAGTTGTAACGACCCAGATTTCAGAATCCGAGGGTCGATTTTTAACCAGAGTTTGGGCTTCACTTTTGGGCCAAGAGTTTGGGCCCTTGGGAGCTTTAGTGGGCCAAATGTTTGTTTTAGTCTTAGGTTCTTGGTTGGGTGTTGGGCTAGGATGACTAAGGGAGGGTAGAGGAGTAATTTCTCCCTTTTTTGAAGATTGGGGGAGGGTAGCACATTAATTCTCTTCAGAAAAGTAAGAGAATTAGCTCACCCTTGTCCCATTTGTCTTCTACCTTCATCCATCCTCATCTTCTTGCTTCCACCTCAAAGTGAAAGGTTGGAACTTTGTGTTTTGGAGTGGGAATCCCAAATTTTGAGTATTAGGCAAGTTGTTCAGCATCCAAGGATCTACATTTCAAGGTGAGGATCATCAAGTTTGGAGGAGTATGAGTTTTGGTGGGGTTTGAGAGGATGAACGAGAATGGGAGTTTTAATCACATTCCTACAAGTTAGATTCTTCCTTTTCACTTGTGTTTTCCTTTAGCAATGTTGTAATCCATTTTACAACACTTGGTTGTAGTGAAAGAGGTTGAAAAGGAATCCAAAGTCCAAGGGAAGAGCAAGGCTTGAAGCTTGTGGTTGGGGGCTTTCCTCTCAATTCCAATTCAAGGTTAGTATACTACTAACTCCTATGGGTTCCTGGAAATCATTAATTGATTGCTTCCTTGATTGTATGATGTTTTGGCTAAGATTAGACCTTGGTGTCAAATCATGGTAAATTCTAAATTTGGAATTAAAATGATGTAAAAATGGTAGAGAACCACCTAAACTACCCTTCATAACTTGTAGGCATGATTTGGGGTTATACCATGAAGGTTTGGGGACGTTGGGAGTGACCCACACACTCCAGAAACTAATTTTTGGGTTTGAGTACCGATACGGGTTGAACACGTATCGGTACCCTTTGTTAAAATTCTGCTGAAACTAAGTAAATGTTGAAGGGCATATCGATACACGTAAAGGGGGCATCAATACCCTTTTCCCACCCAAATTCCAATAGCCAAATTTGGTATCGTACGCTTAAGGTGTATCGGTAGGCCTTTGGGTATCGGTACATATTCCCGTGTACCGATACAGGGTGATAAGTAAAATCCCTTATGAGATAAGTCAGTCATCGATACGCTTAAGTGGGTATCGGTACCTATCAGAGCGTATCAATACTCGTAGGAGCGTATCAATAATCACTAGGCAATCTGCCCAAGAACTTTCGTTTTGAGCTCGAGGGTTCTATAATTCAAAGACAAGGATCCAATGGGTCTCTTAAAGGGTAAAATGAATAGCAAAATTGAGAAATTGAATTTATAACCCAATATGCGGCCTAAATAATTAATAACTTGGTAAATGAAAGGGGGAATTGCCTATATGTACTAGAAAACCTTACGAATCCCTGGTAGATCATGTGTAAATGCGCCAAGTTAGGGCACTTGCGTAGTTGAGTTATTTGATTGATGGGATTTGAATACCCAGTGAGAGTGTTGCGACACAAGTTGATATGATGTCGGGTGTACGTTCTCGAGGCTGAGTGACATTAGGCCTTATCTGATGAAACTCGATGAGAGATTCTGAGCATGAGTGTACGTTCCTGAGGCTGGTGACAATCGAGTCTCACTTTGAGTGTACGTTCCTGAGGCTGTGTGACACCGGGCCTCACTCTAGGTTTGTTAGTATGATGTATATATTCGGTGTGAGATAATACATCCTTATTGTTATGTGTTTAGGCAGTTATGGTAGCGTCATTGCCTATCTTACCATAATATCATACTTGTAGCATGCCCCTATTTATGATTTGCATGAAGCATGGTTGAGTGGAAGTGTATCCACTGAGCTTCGTTAGCCCATCATTCGGATTTGTTGTTTCCGTTCCGAGGTTAGTAGGTTGACGTTTATCGTTGGAGCACCATTAGAGTATGACCTCAGTACCGACTTGTGTCCGAGTATAGTACTTAGACTTATTTGGGCTATTTATTCGTAAGACCCTATGTTGTATTGTAACTCTCATTTTGGATTAAACTTATGATTCGAATGCTTTTGAATTACGAATTTTAAATGGAGCTCATATGTAACACTTTTAACTATTTGGTTTATGTCAAGTATTTAAACTTAATGGACTTTATGAAATATTGGTTGTTGGGCTAAATCTAGTGGCACATTTTTATGGAGTTTTGGTTGGGCATGAGGCTCAATTGTGACATCCAAGTTGAGGGTGTTACAACAGTGGTATCAGAGTCTAAGTTTAGCCGGTTCTAGGAAGCCCTGAGGGTGTTTAGAGTATTGTATAAGTGTCTAGCGAATACGTTGCCCATAAGTCAAAGTCGTACTTGTTTGAACTGGGTATTCGATGGTGTAACCTTGATTATTTTCTTGTGCAGAAAAGGAGTCATGCCAAGGAGGGCATGAGATTATGAGGAGAGTTAGGGCTCCCGGGAAAGGAGTTACGATAAGGATTATATTCCTGGCATGGAGGAAATTTCAGAGGATGGGAGTAGCCACAGGGCTACTTATTTCTCTCTTTTACATCAAGCTCTTCACCGGATTGTGCGAGCTATACCTAGGCCTTTGGCTACCCCTCGCGAGGCATCGATCGAGATGGTGCACTGCCACGGTGCTACAGACTTTCTTGGATCGGGACAAGACACCTGGTTAAGGCTGATTAGTTGTTGAGGGACACTCGTTGGATCATGCATCAGATGAGGTTCAGGTCTGAAGACAAGTTGACATGTGTCCTTTCCCTTTTGAAGGAGAATGCTCGAGAATGGTGGGAGACCGTTGGGTTGGTACCCTAACCAACCTACTGGGATGACTTCTTGGAAGATTTTGAGAAGAAGTATGTGGGAGAGTCCCACATTGATAGCTTGAGGGAACAATTTAATCACTTGGTCCAAGGGAACCGGTCAGTCTTTGAGTATGAACAAGAGTTTCTACAATTGAGTAGGTATGCCTGTAACACCCCAAAATATGGCCTAGCCGGAATTGGGTTCTGGCGATCAAAAACCCTACATCAAAATTGATCAAATATGGTACTAACATTGACCACAAGGTCAATTGTATTGATATTGGACTCTAATTGAGTCAAACTATTTCTTAAGGACCTTACTGAATGCATCAAAAACTTGTTTAGTGACTAAATTATAGAAATTATAAGTTTGAGGGCAAAAGTATAGAGAATTGAGAGTTGAGGGACTAACCTTGCGATTAGCCCCTCCTCAATTATAATCATCCACACGTGGGATGGTCAGGCTCAATTCCTTTAAAGTAAGGAAAGCCTTGTCTATAACACCCCAAATTATAGTCTAGAAGTATTGGAGTTAAAATTGTATAAGTTCATAGTTTAATTGAATTAAGAATTAAGCTAAATTGAATAGTTAAGGGCCTAATTGAAAAAATGAATGAAATAAGTGACCAAATTAGAATGACTACAATGAATTAAAAGAGAAAGATTGAGATTGCATGATAAATATCATGAATTTCTTATTTGCCCTTGACTAATCACATGATTAGTAACTAATCAAGGGACAATTTAGACAAAACACAATTCCAATAACAAGGAATTGTTGTTGTCATCTTCTTCACTATTTCCATGTTGGCCAAAAGTTTGAGAGGAGATAATTGAGAGAAAAAGCTAAGGAAAACACCATTGAAGAAGAGATTTTAGCTTGCATGTGTAGGAAATTTTTATTGAAATTAAGCAAGAAGCAAAGTAAGTATAGTTCTTCTTGTGTTTTATTGAATATACAATTATCCTGTTGAAATTAGACTGATTTTGATGATGTTAGATGAATTAGACATTGAATATGTTGTTAGGTGATTATATGGTTGTTGAATCATGCTAAATTGATGAATGAAACTAGGTACAATGCTGGAAATTATGTGTTAATGCTAGTGTAACAAACCTAGGTTGCTGGAAATTGTATTGTGTTGTGAAAGTGGAAATTGAATGATTTGAATATGAAATTGAGCTAAGGAAATAATGAATTGATGATGATCATGAATACGTAATGTAAAGAATAGGTTAAACAAATTGAATTGTAGGTAAACAATGCTGGAAATGAAGGAAAAGAACATGAACATAGTTAAGTAACATAGAAACTGTTTTGTGGTATTGAAATTGAGTAAACATGCAAGATTAAGCTTTGTAATCAACTTACCCTATTTTGGCAGCCTTGTTTAATGAACTAACATGTACCTAAAATGTTTAGAATGCCATATGAAATGAATTATAGGGCCAAGACATTGGTTAAAATGGATTTAAGGCATTAAAATGTGATTAGATGCAATCTGCCCAGAATTGCTCTGTTCTGGGCAGTCACTTTGAAAATTCACCAAACATTGTATAGTTTGAATTCAGGGCTGCAATTTTAATGGCACAATCCTTAGAATGTCTATTTTCATTAGGTGAAAACAGAACTGAAAACTGGGTCCTATACTGAAAACTGTAAGTAGGTATTGCTGGACAGTGCAAACTGTCCAGGCAGTGTAAATGCCCTGTCTTTGAGCAATAAACTGTATTAATTGGATAAGAACTAAAATGCAAGTGTTGCATGGTATTATATAAAATTTTTAATCTTTCCAACGGTGTATAGCAATTTAAATTCTGACGTATGGATTAAAAGATATGGCCATGTAAAGGGACAGTGTGCAAACTGCCAGACATCAGTGTCCTGGACAGTTTGGGATTGTTTTTGCACCTAGTAAGAAACTGTTTCCAAAACAGTTTTGGGACATTGTAATCTGTCCAATTATGTATTAAAATGAAGTAATAACAATGTGAAGATGAATTGGTAAGAAATGCTTAAAAAGAAGCATAAAAATAGTAGCTAAATGTTAGGTACATTGTGATAACATTGCTACTATGATTGTGTGATATTGTGCTTGTTGTTATGATATGTGTATGTGCTTTGCTTGCTAGACCAAGGGCAGGAGATTGGGGAAGAAGAGGATAGGAGTGGACATCCCAAAGCTAGAGGAAAAGGGATTTGGATCCAAGATAGTTGAATTGCTAGGAGTATTGTGAGTGTAACTATCCTAGGGTTGGGACTTAGGTCCTAACCAACCTTGTTATTGCTTAAATGAAATGCTAATGCCATGTAACACGACTTAAAGAATATTTGGCTAATTAAGGGAAGAATGAAATGTATGATAACATGATCGATGCCATGATCTTTGTGTTTAATTGGGTGTTAAGCAATTATGATCAAATGCTTGTCATGTGCATTGCTTATGCCTAAGGTATGAATTGGCATGCTTGCTTGGAGAATAAGACACTCACAATGCATACATATGCTTGTGTTGTGAATGTTATACATGGTTGATTCAATTGAATGATATGGACAGTTATGTATTGGGAGTTAAGACTCCATAAGCCTAAGGGCTTGGCCTTGAATGGCATATTGATGTATTGAATCATGAAATGAATGAAACTTAAATGAAATGGATAATCAACAACCTTGGTAGCTAGTTTGATAGATAGGAGGGCATGCCTTAGAATATTGAGCTCATATTGGCACTAAGGTGCATATTGGTACGACGATACATATTGGCACTACGGTGCATATTGGCAGGACGGTGCATATTGGTACTACGGTGCATATTGGCACGATGGTGCATATTGCCACTTCGGTGAATATTGGCACTTCGGTGCATATTGTTAAGATTTGATTATCTAGTAAGCTATTTACAAAGGAGGTTGTAAAAGGACTTAATAAATCAAATGAACATTGCTTGTATTATATGAAAGTTGTATGAACTTCATTGCTTTGAAAGTTGAAACATGAATAGTTGCTAAACTTGTTTCTTGTCATGGAAGAAATGTATGTTGATGGCTTTATGTGTAAATGCCTAATTGATTGTAACATTGGTTGCTTATCACTTAAGATAGATGTTCGAATGGTACATGAGTTTCATGATGAATGATGCTATGTTGATTGTGTAAAATGTGAAGCTTGCTTATGTTGTCCTATGCAATTCGAATAGCAAGTATCATGTATCGATGGTCTTGATGCTTTGATTACATGTAAACTTGGATTGATATGCTTTGAAAAATGGACTAGAGTTAGTGTTACCACACTAAGTACATATCTTGTACTTACCACTCTACTCTTCATTCTTCCCGTAATAGATTAAAGAATACTTCAAGAGGATATCTTGGGTTTGAAGCAACACTTGAGGCAAGCTTGAAAGTATGAATTCATACTCTTTGTATACTCCTAGTTTGGTGGCACTAGATTTTGTAATAGTTAGCTTTGGACATGCATTTGGAGATGTACTTATGACTAGTATGTGTATTGTTTTGATGGGCCTAACATGTAATCATTTTGGATGACTTAATACTATGTTTGAACTTAAGTGATGTATATACGAAATAGAAGCTGCGCATATGGTGATTGAAATCCAATGTTTGATGAAATTATGTATGATTCTAATGTAGAACCAATGTGTGATGAAATCTTTTCTAAATTGAATGCTAAACCTATGTTGTATGTTCATGCATTTACTCTTATATCCATTGACATGATTCAGCAATATGGTGACTAAGGTCAAGGTATGCTCAATCATGCATTAAAAATGTATAAACCAAATATGATATGAAATATGATGACTTGGTTGTAAAGAAACAAATGAAATGTAATTAGGGACTTCCATGATTGTTCAAATAGGATGAGTGAAGATGTAATAAGATGTAAGTTGGATGCTTGTAATGTTCATGTAGAATGGTTGATTGTGTAGTTTTTTAAGTTGCAAGTAAACTAGTTAAGACATGCTTAGTGACCACCTAGAGTATTTGAATATGGCATTGGAATGATAGAATGAATGAAAGTTATATCATGTTTAATAGTAACTTAAATGAGAAGTATGCTACACTTGTGTTGTTGTTTGATTGATGTATGAAATTTGAATAAAATAGAAACAAGATAATGGTAACTTAGGTTATAAGCATGATATGAAATTAAATAGTACCTAAATTTGTATGCTATGGATGTTGTTGGTTGGTTAATGTGGTTTTCTTGTATGAAATGTTGTATGGAAAGGTTTAGTATTAGCTGGCTTTGATCATGCATTTGATTATGTGTATAAGACTAGTTGGTATAATGTTTTGATGGGCCTACTATGTAATCTATTTTGATGAATTAAATAGTACCTAAATTTGTATGCTATGTATGTTGTTGGTTGCTTAATGTGGTTTGCTTGTATGAAATGTTGTATGGAAAGGTTTAGTTTGGGTTACTTGTGCAACAAGGCAAGTAGTTCTAAGGTTACTTGTTCGATAAGTAACCTATCCATCGCTTTGTTTTCATTTTGGTAACGCTCTAGAACTGGGTTAAGGCTAACCCGAGGATGGTGTGTTATATTTATTGGTAATCAGAGCTTTTTGGTTGATTTGATAAGCCCATTTGCATCATATAGGATATATGCCACCTAGGAGACATGATATAAGCTTGTGATGTTGCTTAAATGTGTAAATGTGAAAACTAAAACTCTTATTGTTCTGATTGAACTATAATGTCAAAAACAAGATTGGGTCAGGATAATGAAAGTCCCATAGGCTCCTCGAACGAAGGAGACAGTGTGAGGACAAGGAACTCCCTGGTGTTCCTCCAACCCGAGAAGTAGAGTTCAGGATAAAAATTCAGCCTAGAACAGCTCCGGTGTCCATTAAACCCTATAGAATGGCATCTGTTGAGTTGAAAGAATTAAAGAAGCAACTTCAGGAGTTGCAAGATAAAGGTTTCATATGGCCTAACACTTCTCATTGGGGTGCACCAATTCTGTTTGTAAAGAAGAAAGATGGGACTATGCAGCTTTGTATTGATTACTGTCAGTTAAACAAGCTCACCATCAAGAATTGGTATCCCCTGCCCAGAATTGAAGATCTTTTCAATCAACTTAGGGATGCTGCCGTATTCTCTAAGAACGACCTTTGATCGAGGTACTATCAGATGAAAGTAAAAGAACAAGGCGTGCCTAAGACAACCTTTCGTATTCGATATGGCCACTTCAAATTCCTCGTAATGCCATTCGGGTTAACGACTGCTCCAGTTGCTTTCATGGATCTCATGAATCGAGTATTCAAGCCCTATCTCAATAAATTGGTAGTTGTCTTCATTGACTACATCTTGGTGTACTTTGGGAATAAGGAGGAACATGTTGAACACCTCTGAATTGTCTTGCAAACACTTTGAGAACATCAATTGTATGCCAAGTTCTCCAAATGTGAATTATGGTTACCAGAAGTTTCTTTCCTTGGCCATGTTATCTCGGCTGAAGGAATTAAAGTCGATATGAGTAAGGTTTAGTCTATTCTGAATTGGAGACCTCCAAAGAATGTAAGCGAGGTCCGAAGCTTTCTCGGTTTAGCCAGATATCATAGAAGATTTGTTAAAGGCTTTTCCTCTATTACCGTAAGTCTTACCAAGCTTACTCGCAAATATACGCCTTTTGTTTGGTCGGAGATCCAACAACGAAGCTTCTATCAACTTAAGCAAGCTCTGACTCATGCCCCGGTACTCATCCAACCAGAATCGGGCAAAGAATTCAATGTTTATAGTGATACTTCTCATCTAGGACTCGGTTGTGTCCTGATACAAGATGGAAAAGTGATTGCTTACGCTTCAAGGCAACTGAAGCCACACGAGTCTAATTATCCAACACACAATCTGGAACTAGCAGCTATCGTGTTTGCTCTCACGATATGGAGACACTATCTATACGGGGAGAAATGCAATCTATTTACCGATCACAAAAGTCTCAAATACCTCCTAACACAAAAGGACTTGAATCTGAGACAAATGAGATGGCTCAAATTGCTTAAACATTACGAATTGGTTATCGACTACCATCCGAGGAAAGTAAACGTAGTTGCTGACGCCCTTAGTCGCATACCATACTCGGGTAACTCCTAAATCTAGAATTTTGATTAAATTCATTTGAATTATGCCTTCTATTGTTTTGCAAACAATGAATTTAGAGATTTCTTAAGCTACAAGTCACTATTCGAACATTTCTTGAAATACAAGTAACCTATTCGATTAGGAATTTTGCCTAAAATACTTGTAACTATTGAATTTGAATCTTTCTTAGCTTGTAAGAAAGCATTCAAACAATGCCTTGTTCTTTAAGGAACAATTCGAACAGTACCTTGCACTGCAAGTAATCCATTGAAATCCTTCTAAGGACTTTGTTAATGCTTTCGTAGCTACTACGGCTATTAATGCTCATTTTCGACTATCCAAGTGCCGGATATTTCTGTCTGAACTTCAAGTTCAATCTGATTTCATCTCGAGAATTAAAGAACTCCAACAAGTTGATCCAGATCTTCAAAAGATCATGTCTAACCTTACTTCTGAGTCAAGTTCTAACTTCTCCCTAAAGTCAAATGGACTCCCCTATTTCAAAGATAGAGTTTGTGTTCCTAACAATAAGGAATTAAGACAAAGAATGTTAAAAGAAGCTCATCAAAGTTCTTTCTCGACCCACCCTGGATCAGTTAAGATGTATAAGGACCTAAAGCCACTATACTGGTGGTCAGGCATGAAATCTGCAATTACAGTCTTCGTATCCAAGTGCTTAACATGTCAAAGAGTCAAAACCAAGCATCAAGTCCCTACTGGATTGCTTCAACCTATTGAACTCCCTCAGTGGAAGTGGGATCGAATTACCATGGATTTTGTCACCGGTCTTCCTTCTACTCCAAGAAAGAATGATGTTGTATGGGTGATTGTTGATAGATTCACTAAATCTACTCACTTCAACTCTGTTCGTATGAACATGAACTTGGAAACCCTTGCCGAGCTGTACATTCGTGAAGTGATTCGGTTACACGGTGTACCTACAGCAATTATCTCTGATCGTGATCCTCGATTTGCTTCTCGATTCTGGAATTCTCTACAGAAAGCTCTAGGAGCTAAAGTATATCTTAGTACGGCCTTTCATCCTCAATCGGATGGCCAATCTGAGAGAATCATTCAGGTGTTAGAAGATATGCTACGGGCTTGTGTTATTGACTTCGGGAAGAATTGGGAGAAATCTCTATCTCTTGTAGAGTTTGCCTACAACAATAGCTACCAAGCTTCTAATCAAATGACACCATTTGAAGATCTATATGGTAGAAGATGTAGAACTCCCTTATGCTGGTCTGAATTGGGAGAAAACAAAGTATTGGGACCTCAATTGCTTCGGGAAACCGAAGAACTAATCAAGATCATTCATGATCGGTTGAAGGCAGCTTTCGATAGACAGAAAGCGTATGCTGATTTGAAAAGAAGAGATATTCAGTATGCTATTGGAGATAAAGTCTTCCTAAAAGTCTCACCTTGGAAGAAAGTGCTCAGATTTGGAAGAAAAGGGAAGCTCAGTCCCATATACATAGGACCATTCGAAGTTATTGAAAGAATTGCTCCAGTGGCCTATCGATTGGCTCTTCCCAGAGAATTCAATAAAATACATAATGTCTTCCATGTTTCAATGCTCAGAAGGTATCGATCTGATCCTTCACACATTCTTGAGCCAGAAGAAGTTGAATTGAATCTCGATTTGTCCTACGAAGAAGAACCTATTCAGATTCTTGACCGGGAAGTAAGGAAGCTTTGGAACAAGATTGTTCCTCTTGTTAAGATCTTATGGAGAAATCATAAGGTGGAAGAAGCTACCTGGGAATCTGAAGAAGTCATGAGGAAGCAGTATCCTCACCTATTTGATTCAGGTAAATTTGAGGCCGAATTTAATTTAAGGGGAGGAGAATTGTAACACCCCAAATTCTAGTCTAGAAGTATTGGAGTTAAAATTGTATAAATTGATAGCTTAATTGAATTAAGATTTAAGCTAAATTGAATAGTTAAGGCCTAATTGAAAGAATAAATGAAATAAGTGACCAAGTTAGAATGACTACAATGAATTAAAAGAGAAAGATTGAGATTGCATGATAAATATCATGAATCTCTTATTTTCCCTTGACTAACCACATGATTAGTAACTAATCAAGGGACAATTTAGACAAAACACAATTCCAATAACAAGGAATTGTTGTTGTCGTCTTCTTCACTATTTCCATGTTGGTCGAAAGTTTGAGAGGAGAAAATTGAGAGAAAAAGCTAAGGAAAACACCATTGAAGAAGGGATTTTAGCTTGCATGTGTAGGAAATTTTTATTGAAATTAAGCAAGAAGCAAAGTAAGTATAGTTCTTCTTGTGTTTAATTGAATAGACAATTATCCTGTTGAAATTGGACTGATTTTGATGATGTTAGATGAATTAGACATTGAATATGTTGTTAGGTGATTACATGGTTGTTGAATCATGCTAAATTGAAGAATGAAACTAGGTACAAGGCTGGAAATTATGTGTTCATGCTAGTGTAACAAACCTAGGCTGCTGGAAATTGTATTGTGTTGTTAAAGTGGAAATTGAATAATTTGAATATGAAATTGAGCTAAGGAAATAATGAATTGATGATGATCATGAATAGGTAATGTAAAAAAGAGGTTAAATAAATTTAATTGTAGGTAAACAATGCTGGAAATGGAGGATAAGAACATGAACATAGTTAAGTAACATAGAAACTGTTTTGTGGTATTGAAATTGAGTAAACATGCAAAATTAAGCTTTGTACTCAACTTACCCTGTTTTGGCAGCCTTGTTTAATGAACTAACATGGACCTAACATGTTTAGAATGTCATATGAAATGAATTATAGGGCCAAGACATTGGTTAAAATGGATTAAAGGCATTAAAATGTGATTAAATGCAATCTGCCCAGAATTGCTCTGTTCTGGGCTGTCACTTTGAAAATTCACCAAATATTGTATAGTTTGAATTAAGAGATGAAATTTTAATGCAATGATCCTTCGAATGTCTATTTTCATTATGTGAAAACAGAACTAAAAACTGGGTCCTATACTGAAAACTGTAAATAGGTATTGCTGGACAGTGCAAACTGTCCAGGCAGTGTAAATGCCCTGTCTTTGAGCAATAAACTGTATTAATTGGCTAATAAGTAAAATGTAATTCTTATATGGTATTATTGGAAATTTTGTAAGATTTCCAACGGTGTATAGCAATTGAAATTCCGACGTACGGATTAAAAGATATGTCCATTTAAAGGGACAATGTGCAAACTTCCAGGCAGCGGTGTCCTGGGCAGTTTGGGACTGTTTTTGCACCTGGTAAGAAACTGTTTCCAAAACAGTTTTGGGACATTGTAATCTGTCCAATTATGTATTAAAATGAAGTAATAACAATGTGAAGATGAATTGGTAAGAAATGCTTAAAAAGAAGCATAAAAACAGTAGCTAAATGTTAGGTACATTGTGATAACATTGCTACTATGATTGTGTGATATTGTGCATGTTGTGATGATATGTGTATGTGCTTTGCTTGGTAGACCAAGGGCAGCAGATTGGGGAAGAAGAGGATAGGAGTGGACATCCCAAAGCTAGAGGCAAAGGGATTTGGATCCAAGATAGTTGAATTGCTAGGAGTATTGTGAGTGTAACTATCCTAGGGTTAGGACTTAGGTCCTAACCAACCTTGTTATTGCTTAAATGAAATGCTAATGCCATGTAACATGACTTAAAGAATATTTTGCTAATTAAGGGAAGAATGAAATGTATGATAACATGATTGATGCCATGATCTTTGTGTTTACTTGGGAGTTAATCAATTATGATCAAATGCTTGTCATGTGCATTGCTTATGCCTAAGGTATGAATTGGCATGCTTGCTTGGAGAATAAGGTATGCACAATGCATACATATGCTTGTGTTGTGAATGTTATACATGGTTGATTCAATTGAATGATATGGATAGTTATGTATTGGGAGTTAAGACTCCATAAGCCTAAGGGCTTGGCCTTGAATGGCATATTGATGTATTGATTCATGAAATGAATGAAACTTAAATGAAATGGATAATCAACAACCTTGGTAGCTAGTTTGATAGATAGGAGGGCATGACTTAGAATCTTGAGCTCATATTGGCACTGCGGTGCATATTGGCACTACGGTGCATATTGGCACTTCGGTGCATATTGTTAAGATTTGATTATCTAGTAAGCTACTTACCAAGGAGGTTGTAAAAGGACTTAATAAATCAAATGAACATTGCTTGTATTGTAGAAAGTTGTATGAACTTCATTTCTTTGAAAGATGACACATGAATAGTTGCTAAACTTGTTTCTTGTCATGGAAGACATGTATGTTGATGGCTTTATGTGTAAATGCCTAATTGATGATTGCAGCATTGGTTGCTTGTCACTTAAGATAGATGTTCGAATGGTACATGAGTTTCATGATGAATGATGCTATGTTGATTGTGTAAATGTGAAGCTTGCTTATGTTCTCCATTGCAATTCGAATAGAAAGTATCATGTATTGATGGTCTTGATGCTTGGATTACATGTAAACTTGGACTGATATGCTTTGAAAAATGGACTAGATTTAGTGTTACCTCACTAAGTACATATCTTGTACTTACCACTCTACTCTTCATTCTTCCCATAATAGATTAAAGAATACTTCAAGAGGATATCTTTGGTTTGAAGCAACACTTGTGGCAAGCTTGAAAGTATGAATTCATACTCTTTGTATACTCCTAGTTTGGTGGCACTAGATTTTGTAATAGTTAGCTTTGGACATGCATTTGAACATGTGTTTATGACTAATATGTGTATCGTTTTGATGGGCCTAACATGTAATCATTTTGGATAACTTAATACTATGTTTGAACTTAAGTGATTTATATATGAAATAGAAGTTGCGCATATGGTGATTGAAATCCAATGTTTGATGAAATTATGTGTTATTCTAATGTAAAACCAATGAGTGATGAAATCTTGTCTAAATTGAATGCTAAACCTATGTTGTATGTTCATGCATTTACTCCTATATACATGATTCGACAATATGGAGACTAAGGCCAAGGTATGTTCAATCATGCATTAACAATGTATAAACCAAATATGATATGAAATATGTTGACTTGGTTGTAAAGAAACAAATGAAATGTAATTAGGGACTTCCATGATTGTTCGAATAGGATGAGTGAAGATGTAATAAGATGTAAGTTGGATGCTTGTAATGTTCATGTAGAATGGTTGATTGTGTAGTTTCTTAAGTTGCAAGTAAACTAGTTAAGACATGCTTAGTGACCACCTAGAGTATTTGAATATGGCATTGGAATGATAGAATGAATGAAAGTTATACCATGTTTAATAGTAACTTAAATGAGAAGTATGCTACACTTGTGTTGTTGTTTGATTGATGTATGTAATTTTAATAGAATAGAAACAAGATAATGGTAACTTAGGTTATAAACATGATATGAAATTAAATAGTACCTAAATTTGTATGCTATGTATGTTGTTGGTTGCTTAATGTGGTTTTCTTGTATGAAATGTTGTATGGAAAGGTTTAGTCTGGGTTACTTGCGCAACAAGGCAAGTAGTTTCGAGGTTACTTATTCGCCAAGTAACCTATCTATCGCTTTATTTTCGTTCCGGTAACGCTCTAGAACTGGGTTACGGCTAACTCGGGATGGGGTGTTACATTGTCTTTGTAAAACGAATAAAAGATTAGTGGAAAGCATTAGAGAGCTTACCCGAAAACTAAGAAGCAAGCACCTCCCTTGTCTTCATCTTCCTCTAAGCGATCACCTCCATTGTTGAGGATGGAAAAGTTAGAGTTTTCTTTGGTTTATTGATATCGAAAGATTTCTGACGATCGGGTAAGCTATAATCCCCAAACTATTGATGAAATCCATGGATAAATCAAGCTTAATCTTAAACCAAGGTTTTGGTTATCCACAAATTTGATAGCTAATAGCTAATTAAGCTTCGATATTGATTTTGATATCATTATATTGATTTCGATATCGTAATAATGATTGTAACATAATCCTATTGTTTACCTAGCTCAAGAAGTTGAAAGAGAGCAACAATCATCTCCCCTGAAAGCTAGGAACAAAGAGATTGCTATCCAAGATCCTTGAAAGCTTCAGATTATTGAAGTGAGTGTAGTCGGAGTCTCAGGATTAAGCTAGGTGCTTTTCCTGATTTCATTTTCATTGAATTTATTATTGCTAACCCTATTGTGAAGGGATTTTGCATCAAGTCCATTAGAGGATACATTGGTAAATATTGGTAAGTGTAGTATCGAAACATCAGATATCAATAGTGTTATTGATAATGTCATAATGGTAGTCATTAAATCAAGGAAATATAGAATGTTGATTATCGAATATCGTCATTGCCATTGTTATAGTTATTGACATTAAGCATTGGTATTGATATTGCCATTGTCAATGAAACATTGAAAAGAACCATTGGACATTGATGTTTTCATTGAATCATTGAACATTGCCATTGTTATTATCATGACCATGGAATTTTGATATTGAAGTATTGATCATTGGTAAGAACATTAAATATTGACATTGTTACCGAACCTTGGATTCGAAAGGACTTTTGGATATAATTGGCATGCCATAGAATTCATGAGCTTAGTGTACGGGTGGACGGTCCTAGGGCTACAACCTATATCGATTTGGCAAGGTAGAGGGATGTATTGTGATATTGTTGGCGAGGCAGGGGGATTAGACCATTCATTGATTTAGCGAGGCGTAGGAATTCATGTATCCGTTATTCTGAATCGATCCAAGGGTTATTGTTGAAATATGGATTTAATACTATTGAACATGATCATTGCATTATTGATAATGATTCATTGCACTATTATTGTCAATACATGATTTGTAATGCATCTCATTGATATTGACGTTTAATTGTGACTACCTCACTAGGCAAATTATGCCTAATGCATTTCAACTCATGCATTTCAGGTTGATCGAGTTGTTGTATCGAGATTGGAGAAGTCGAAAGATTGATAAGTCACAAGCAAACAAGAGTAAAGTGCTTTATCCTTATAATCTCCTAGAATGGTGGCAAAGTAGCTAAACTAGTTACTCATGGACTTTTGGATATGTATGTATTGCCTATGTTTTTTTATAAGGTTAAATGGCCCTAAAATGTCTTTTGAGTGAGGCTAAAAATGCATAGTTGGCTCCTAAAGGTGAAAACCTAGAAAACATATTCGAATGACCCTAAAATTTGACATGCAAGTAGATTATAGTACTAAAATGTTGTTGGTAAAGCTTCATTTCATTCGAACATCTATTGCTAGGTCAAAGGGATTAAAAACCATATAAGAATTGACATTATAATGCAAGGCGTATCGATACAGGTCAAGCTGTACCGATACGACCTTGTATATTTGACCTACCTAGAAACAAGTTCATCATAGGGCATCGATACAGGTCTAAATGTATCGATACGGATCTTGACAGTAAGGTTTGTGGATTAAAGGGTATCGATACAGTCTTGGAAGTGTATCAAAACAGGTCAACTATGGTCAACCCGTATCGATACAGCCTCAATAGTATCGATACAAGGATTTGGTCATTTAAGCCTAAACATGAATCTATGAATATCCGTATCGATACGGACTCAAGGAGTATCGATATGGAGGTATGTAATTCTGTTAAAAGGTATTGAACACAGTTTCACAATGTTTACATAATGGTCACTGAGTATTATACAACCTAATTGGACGAGTAATTGATATCGGATTAACATGAAAATTTATAGGAACATTACTATTGTAACGAATTCCAATATTGTATAGCTAATTGCATTAAAGGACCTCTAAACTATTAGATCTACCGTTTAATCCTTAAAGCTTGTAAAAATTAGAAATTGGTCCTAATTGATTAATTATTGTTACAAATGGATAAAAATGAGCTAAGCTCGATATTGTATAATGTTTAAAAGACATAATATTGACCAAATATTGTTTGTTATTGAAATTTGTCTGCATTGTTCACTGTTTCGTTCACTGGTAGCATTCTTTGACTAGGTTCTCAACTAGGCCGGGAAGGGGTGTTAGAATGCCCCCGAATTGGTTGCTACCAAGAAAATGAGATGAAAATATTCCTAAAGGGTTTAAGGAAGGAAATTCAAACTTATTTGACCGTTTCCCCACCAAAAGTGTTTTTAGAATTAACAACTAGTGCTAAGTCGCTTGAGCAAGTGCAAGGTTTGACCTATGGCCTATCTGGTGGGTAAGGGAGCTCGAGTGGGAGAACACAAAACTTCTCCAACAACTTGCAGACTTATTCCGGGAGGAACATGAGTCATTGGAACCAAAGTAGAGGATCTTCGAATCAGAATTCGAGATCAGGTCGTAAGTTAGAGTTTACTAGCCATAAAAGGGCTTCATCGTCTTCAGTCATGATGAGTCTATAGGGCTTACAAAGGAGTACGGGCATATCGGTTTTTGATTAGTGTGGGAGCAGGCATAGAGGCTGTAACACCTGTTGCGCGTATTGAGTGCTACGCAAACGGTGCAAGTATACACGTCGCAAGTAATAAAGTGATATGAGTATCGAGTATCATCTCCACAGGGATTGGTTTGGGCCACTTTGCTTAAGTTACTACATTGTGAAAATAAAAACACAATTGATATTAGGAGTTCTAATTAACGAGTAAACTAAGAGCAATAAACTAAAGAATAGATGAAATCAAATAAGAGAGGGAATATGCCAGGTTATCGTGAGTTGAGGAGTGATAGCCGATTGGATCGTCTTGGTAAAAGAGTGCAATGGCAACTCGGTTGCCATGGCAACTTGCGCAGCTGGGTTGCCTTGGCAACTAATTGAACGATTGGCTGGGCAACTGCTTGGGTGACTGGGCAGCAACTTCAAGGTTCGACAGAGCGTTCTTCAATGGTTTCTTCTTATCCCTAAGTCAAAATTCTAGCTAGTTGTGCATGCCTTGACAATACATCCCTGCGTGAATCAAGGCTGGAAAACAACCAATCTTGCACTCCTCTTAGCCGTTGAAATCCTTAACTTATTCCTAACCCGAATTAATCTTCACCATCAATAGATTGAATAAAGACCATACTCATTCATTTCTTGAATATAACTCTCCCGATATTAGATAAATAGATAGAATTACGAGATCCTCTCCCAATTCACTCGCAAACAAGAATAAAAACCAAGAATGAGTAAACCTTGAATTGAAAGTGCAAACTCTTATAGAAGCAAACATGAAGAAGAAGATATACAAGTTAGTTCATGGTTGGGTTCAAAAGATATACAATGAATAATCCTCAAACCATGAATCTAATAGAAGCAAAGAACAAGAAGAAGAAATCGATCAGCCCTCTTTGGAAACTCTCCTCTTCAATCGAACTCTCCCCCTTGCCCTATCTCCTTGAGTTTGACGGCTTGGTCTCCTTTAAATAGGACATGGCTAGGTCAAAGTCCTTCTTGAGGAGGAAGTTAAGTTGGAATTAAATACTTTAAAAGAATATAATTCTTTATTATATTTAAATTCCTTCTAGATCTTCTCCTATCTTCTTGGGATTTAATTTCTCTTTGACCTCTTCATAGAAATCAAACTCCTTTGGGATTTAACTTTGCTCCACGTCATCTTGGGCTTATCTAGTCATCAATTTTGACTGACATATCATTTATCCCTTATCGACAATTGCCCTGGAAACTAGCTCGACATCTCCTTCATGTATTACCCTGGCAACTACGTCGGCATCTCCTTCATGCACTGCCCTGGCAACTGGTTCCAGCCTTGTTTAGGCAAGTGATTTGCACACACACAAAAACACACTAAAGCAGTATCTTTTTCCACAAAAATCACCAAGTTATGTAATCAAGCTCAACGGTGGAAAGAAACATGAATTAATGCATGAATGACTAATTATGCAACTAATATCAGCCTAAGTCTAACAATAATATGAGTAAAAAGGTTAATAAAAATAGTACTTTTGAACACTTAACACACCCCCAAACTCGAACTATTGCTTGTCCTCAAGCAATGCAAACTAACAATTACCTACCAAGACTTTAATCATCAAAGACATGCTTCAAACTTGAATTCAAACCTCAGAACCATGGCACAAAGTATGATCACCTTTTAATTTTTTGAATAGCACAAAAATTACCCGGAATCAAACTATAATGCTCGTGACAATGTGTGTGCGTAGTTGTGTACAAGTTGATTTTCAAGATTCTATGTGAACAATAGGCTTTTATCAATTTAATTACTGGGACATTTATTTTTATTTTAACTAGAGCCAATTTTGGGCACCTCTAGCAAAGTAAGCAATTTCTCATTTTATTTTAGTCGACTAGAGCCAATTTCGGGCACCTCTAGCGATTCTTTAATGTGCATTAACTACTAGAGCCAGTTTCGGGCACCTCTAGCAAGAATTTAACTTTTAATTTTCAATTTTGAATTTACCCAAATTTTAAGCAACCTAAGTTCACCAAGTTTCTTTCAATCAACAAGCCACAACCGTGTAAAAAAATTCAGCATCATAGTAAAATTCTAAGTTCTTTTCATGCAATCCTAAAATTAAAGGTTCTTTCAATTAAGTGTAGTGGCAAAAATTCATCATTGGATATTCAACAAGTCTTAAGCAATTAAATCCAATTAAAGGCATAGCAAGTAACATATGCAACCTATATGTGATTGCTAAAGATGAATGCAACTAAACATGAAACTAACTAGAAACCAACACCCCCTAAACTCGAGAGAAGCATTGTCCTCAATGCATGTAAAAGTGAAACAAAATTTAAAAGAAACTAAATGAAATGAGTTAGTCGGAGAGGTCGTCACCTCGAGTGATAAGTATCCTTCATGCCGTTTGCTTGATTCATATTTCGGTTAGTGGTTGAATGCTTGTGGCTGGTACCGCGTGAATAGCATTGCATTGATTTCATCCATGTTTGCTGAGGCAATTTCACTTGCCTGGGAATTGCTAGTTTCTGTTGTCGTGGCAACTGCTGAGGTAGTTGCTGAGGCATCCTCTGTTGCAGATGCGGTGGCAAGTAGTCGACAGTGAATTTCCTTAGCATGGTAGTTGTGAGTCTTGTTGTGGAAAAGTAAAGAAAACAAAGGAAACCTGGAAACTAAAGATAATGAAGAAAAATAAAATAAAATATCTCCTAAAAATTCTAAAAATAAATAAAGAAAAAAAACAAAAATAACCAAAAATAAAATAAAGTTCCAAAAATTTAAAATAAAAATTAAAAATTCTTAGAAAGAGCATATTTCATTCATCTTCTAATGTTACTGCATATCTGAGAAAACTGGAGGAGGGTCGTTTTTTATACTTCTTATAGTCCATCCGCACCCTCCATCGAGGGATAGTATTGCCCAAAAAGGGTTGGGCCAATGTGCTTGCAGCTACTCCCTTTTGTGTTACCATGGTGGAGGTATCTCTCTTCCATGTTCTCTTGTAGTCCATATATACTCTCCGCCTTGCTACTATTCCTGAAGGCATAAATATATTAGTAGAAAAAGTTATATCAACACCCAACCATTTAATTACCTCAATCTCATCGACCTCTACCATGGTTGGATGTAGCTTTCGTTGTCGTGGCAATTGCTGCTCAAGCCAATTGTCGTGGCAATTAGTTGCCAAAATTCGTTGTAAGTCAAGGGAAATACCAATTGTCTGAAAATCTTTACGAATTCAAACACCGTTTTCTTTTGGCCTCTCAAACATCTCCATCAGTAGAGATTTCGATGGCTTCAAATCTACCAACATCGGTTCCTCAAGACATACGTGCAATGGATGAGATGAGTTTTTAAAGAATTCGAAAGGTTCAACCATTACCTGCTCATATTCCATTGGCAAAGTATTATCATCTTGTTGATCTTGCATGTGGTCGTGCAATTGCCATGGCAACTGTAGATGAGAGCAATCTACAGATTCCTGCTTCAACAACAACGTTGTAACCTTTTGGGCATTAGGTTCCTCAAAATTTGCTGTAGTATTGTTGTTCTCAGCTTCACTGAGTGTTGTCGCGACATTGCTCTGTTCAGGCTCCTCAATCATTACCGAGGCAATTTGTTGCTCAGGCTCATCATATGTTGGGCAGTCTCTCTCATTGGCATCCTCTTGACTTGGAGGTTCTAGTTGTTCCCCACACATCAGGGACCTCTCTTCGCATTGCTCCTTATCCTCTTGCCTTGGGGCGTCAGTATCCCTAGGAATGGATTGTTGGTGCATGTTATCCAAGGCATAAGTGGATCTCCTCAATTGATCTTCTGAATCCCTCAAAGATGCATCCCACTAAGCTATTCTCATATCCATGGACTTTGATAGCTCTCGAATCTCTTCAATTGATCTGTCAAGTCTAGCCAAGGAAGCTAGCAACGTTTCCTCCAAGGAATTGGAATGCTCTTGGAAAGGACTATATTGCCATAGCATGGCAAAATTATCATGGTAAAATTTTTTTGAGCTTTTTGATCATACCATGAAGGATTTTTCGGTTGGTTCCATCTATGGTCCTCCATGTAGCCATATACACTGAAAATGTGAGGACAATTTTTAAACACATGATGTTCTCCACACATAGCACAAGAGTTTTCCACAGGATAGGCTATTTGGGCTTTTCTCGGTTGGTATAGGTAATCATCGAAGGGTGTAAGAAATTCTTGAGTGGATTGATTCCTATCTTCCATCATCAACTCTTGAATAGATTGGCTTTTATTTTTCGACATGTTGATGTCCCTTAACTTGTAGCGCACCTATTCTTTTTGATAAAACAAACAAAAAGAAAAGTTAGTAGAACTAATAAGAAAAGTGCAATAACAAAAACAACTAACACCAATTGCCAATCCCCGGCAACAGTGCCAAAAACTTGTTGCGCGTATTGAGTGCTACGTAAACGGTGCAAGTATACACGTCGCAAGTAATAAAATGATATGAGTATCGAGTATCGTCTTCACAGGGATTGGTTTGGGCCACTTTGCTTAAGTTACTGCACTGTGAAAATAAAAACACAATTGATAATAGGAGTTCTAATTAACGAGTAAACTAAGAAAAATAAACTAAAAGAATAGATGAAATCAAACAAGAGAGGGAATAGGCCAGGTTATCGTGAGTTGATGAGTGATAGCCGATTGGATCGTCTTGGTAAAAGAGTGCAATGGAAACTCGGTTGCTATGGCAACTTGCGCAACTGGGTTGCCTTAGCAACTAATTGAACGGTTTCCTGGGCAACTGCTTGGGCAACTGGGAAGCAACTTCAAGGTTCAGTAGAGCGTTCTTCAATGGTTTCTTCTTATCCCTAAGTCGAAACTCTAGCTAGTTGTGCATACCTTGACAATACATCCCTGCGTGAATCAAGGGTAAACAACAACCAATCTTGCGCTTCTCTTAGCCGTTGAAATCCTTAACTTATTCCATCAATAGATTGAATAAAGACCATACTCATTCGTTTCTTGAATCTAACTCTCCCGATATTAGATAAATAGATAGAATTACTAGATCCTCTCCCAATTCACTCGCAAACAAGAATAAAAACCAAGAATGAGTAAACCTTGAATTGAAAGTGCAAACTCTTATTACCTAAACAAAATCAAATTGTTCTCACAACCACAAAAACACAATAACCCCAACCAAAAAAGTTAGTTCATGGTTGGGTTCAAAAGATATACATAGAATAATCCCAAACCATGAATCTAATGGAAGCAAAGAAGAAGAAGAAGAAATCGATCAACCCTCTTTGGAAACTCTCTTCTTCAATCAAACTCTCCCCCTTGCCCTCTCTCCTTGAGTTTGACGGCTTGGTCTCCTTTAAATAGGAGATGGCTAGGTCAAAGTCCTTCTTGAGGAGGAAGTTAAGTTGGAATTAAATACTTTAAAAGAATATAATTCTTTATTATATTTATATTCCTTCTAGATCTTCTCATGACTTCTTGGGATTTAATTTCTCTTTCATGCATCTCCTTCACGCATTGCCCTGGCAACTACGTCGACATCTCCTTCATGCACTGCCCTAGCAATTGGTTCTAGCCTTGTTTAGGCAAGTGATTCTACACACACACAAAAACACACTAAACAAGTATCTTTTTCCACAAAAATCACCAAGTTATGTAATCAAGCTCAACGGTGGAAAGAAACATGAATTAATGCATGAATAACTAATTATGCAACTAATATGAGACTAAGTCTAACAATAATATGAGTAAAAAAGGGTAATAAAAATAGTACTTTTGAACACTTAACAACACCCCTTTCCCGTATCCATCACTGAATACGAGTAAGATGTGTCACAAGAAATTTGTAAAACCACCCTACATTTGTAATTCGATAAAATTTTGTTTCTTTAAAAATATTACAATGTATTTTGTTTTTACTTACAAATCTAGTTATTCGCGTGAAATTTTAAAATAATATTTTTATCTTCAAATCAAGTTTATTTTCAAGCATCAACTTATTAATTTAATTTGTTTTGATATAATTAATAAAACTTCCTGATTTAAAATTTATCCAGATACCAAATAAAATACAAATTATATTAAAGGAGACATATCCTTTTAATAAACATGCTAACTAGTAAATATCAAACAATATCAAAAGATATCTTACTAATACTGATGTACCTGTTATTAATTGATGATGTCCGTATATGCTCCTTACTCCAACCATTTCTTCTTTCCTACATGTAAAATAGTTACATGCTAAGTATTTACTTAGTGAGGCAATAATTCGAGTTCAAGTGCAATTGTCATATTATCAATATTAATGATTAACAATGCATATGATCACCTTACCATTATATGCTCGTTAACATAAATAAATATGTATATCAAAATGATAAGATTAGATCTTACCAATACCGTTGCCATTTCCATCCGTAAGCTTTCAATGCTTACCCATACCTTTTTCCATTTCTATTTGCAAGCTTTCAAGCTTATCTTCCTGTTTCTTTTCGATTCTTTTCAATTTATTTAGCCCAAGGTATCGAATTAAGAGAATCTATGTACACGAGTCATCCCCCCATACCCAACCTTTCTTGAGTATGTATATTATTTGCACTCTACCGGGAGTGCTTAGCATCGAAGTGCTTCTCTATATTTACCGAAGTATACAATAAATCCCTCATTGAGTTTTTATGAAATTACTACGAAGTGCTTAGCACCCGTAATAAGTCCGTATACTAAAACCATGCATGAGTATACTCCTCAATGAATATTAATAAAATTTGCAATTTACCTGAATTGCTTAGAATCTTTATACAGCTGTTTATGACTCTATGGCTAGCCAACTATACCTTTGAACCTCTATATCATACTCAGGCTTTATATCATCAAATATTTCATCCATGGCAATGTATAACAATTTATATTAACATGAAGCAGTTCATAACTGAATAACATTAATAGTAAATCATCATCAATAACTAGTGATCAATGCACTTATTTTCAACCTTTGACATATTTAAAGTATGTCAAATGTATGATCAATGACATAATTATCATGACAATATATAAACCAGGTAGACTCATCGCAAGTCTTACCGGTGATGTATAAAACATCTATGTATAATGTTATGTATGCATTGCACTCACCTGGGCCATGTATTAGTATACCTCACTAATTCCTCTTCGATCCTTTCCTTCATTGTACCTTGAATCTCCCTTGATTCGAACTTAACTTCATAATTCAAATAAGTAAAATATTTGTTAGATCCCAATCTAACAATATGTTACATATTGTCCAATATAATCGTTTGAGCACAAAATCTCCAAACATTTTCTTTTCTTCCTTGTATTGTTCAAAAACTCATTATGGTCCTTAGTGACCAATTTGAACTTCCATTAACCCTTTTCAAGCCTACTAATCAACCTTAGATACAAAGTGTATCAATTCTCATTTTCTGGCAGTTTGCAGTACCTCCAAAGAAATATTTATATAAAATAATCTACAACTCAGAATTCAATTCCGTTTGTTCTGATAGAAACTAGATTCAATAAGCTTTTCAACCATATAAATTAATAGCCCAAATTCAACTTGTGCGATTTATGGAGAATTTTTAAAGTCAATTTCCAGTATTGAATTTCGGAACAGCCTGCTATACTTTTTCT
Organism: Hibiscus mutabilis; assembly: GCA_019671005.1. Taxonomy (NCBI): domain Eukaryota; kingdom Viridiplantae; phylum Streptophyta; class Magnoliopsida; order Malvales; family Malvaceae; genus Hibiscus; species Hibiscus mutabilis. Next base: position 21,125,628 of record CM033725.1, read on the forward strand.
GACCTTTCACCACTTAAAAATTCATATCTTTCTACTCGGAACTCGAAATCAGTTTCCGTTTGTTGGACATGAAACTAGACGAACAAATATTTACATCGGTATAAAATTCACCTTCTAACCAGTTGTTTAGAATTTATGGTGAATTTTCAAAGTTACTGCCATAAACCAGTTTTTCTACACAACTTCCATAAACAACTTCAACTTTTATACTAACTTCTCCTTACTTCTCTACTTTTCAATTTAGTCCAATCACTAGCTTTAAACCACCAACTCATCACATTCTTCACCAAATAATTATTCACAATAATTCTCCATAATTTTCCTTATTTACCGAAATAGGTACTAAAATGCAAAGATAAGGATTCACGCTTCTTAACTTTGCAATTTAGTCCTCAATTCAACATTACTACCTTAATTCCATCATTACAACTAAAAATCAGATTTAGCCCCCATACAAAACTTCCATTTCGATTTGGTCACTTAACTTTGACAATTTGTCAAAATGATCACTAATTCAATTCAACATCAATTTGGCATTCTAACTTCATTTTCTTATCTCTAACATCATTAATAACATAAATACACTCCAAATTCTAAAAATTCAGATTTGGTCCTTCAACTTTTCAATTTGCCGAAATGGTCCCTACACAATTTAACTTAGGGTTTTGCTTCCAAACAACAATTCAAGCTTACTAGATCATTATTTCAACATCACAAACCCTAAATTAAACTTGAATCCATAAAACCTAATCATATTCATAATAATCAAAACATGTAAAACTTAAATCCCAACTCAATATCATGATTTTAACATCATACTAGCTTGAATTCAATCATGGAATCATAAAATCTCAAAAGCCCCAAGTTGATCCATAAACCCTAATTTCTTTCTCATGTAAATTCTCATCAATCAAGCATGGATTCCATGAATTATTGATATCAAAAGATAGGGCTTGAAGAGTAGAACAACTTTGTAGTTGAAGAGATTACCTGAAAATCGAGTTTCGGGGCTTGAATCAAGCTTGGAATTTTTTTTCTCTTTCTTTCCCTAGACCTCACGTTTGTTTCTGGAAAAGATGAACATCTTGTTCATCTTTTTACCATTGCTTTACACATATATCTATTAAATGAATATTAAATTCATTTAATAGTGAAATTACAATTTTGCCCTTTTTATCCAATGGTTGAGATTGATTTTATCATCAATCAAGGGAAAATATTTAATATTTAATATTCCATTTTCTTTTTCCAAAATTGCCCTTATAACTTTTTAAATATTTCAAAATTGCCATTGGGGCCAAAGGACCAATTTGCCCTCCAACTAGTTTTTATTTACTAGTTTGCCATTCTTGTAAAAATTTAACTAAATCTATTTAGAATCCAACCAACTATAAAAATATTCATAAAGTAATATTTTATGAATTTTTCCATATCTTTTGGATCAGTCTCGAAAGTTTCCATTCGATCCAATATACTGATAAATAATCCTTTTCTAAAAAATAAACTGTAGGATTCATCTTGAATCAAACTAAAAATATTTTTAACACTTGGAAATGACTTTTATAACCTTTCTCTATCATATGGTAAAATTTCAAAATTTTACAGTTCGATCCGGGTATACGAATTCCACTTAAACTTTAATTGCGATTTTTCCAATAATCGAAGTATCAGATCGAACAAAAAATTCCACACTCGATTCACACCCTTAGGTGATCTATTTATTTATGAAATAAAAACCCTTAACGTTTGGGAAATTACAACTTCAGTCCCCAAACTTTTCCAAAGTTTATACTTTAGCAATAAAATTTTTGAAATTTACATTTTGGTCACTAAACTTTAAACTTCAATTTCCATTCCAATTTTCCTTGGTATTCAAACAATCTTTAAGAATACCTTATTCAATTCACTATCTATCACATGATACCTTTAAACCTTAGAAATTTCCTTTCCAAAACCCATAATTAAAGAAATCCCAACTTTCGCATTTTTGTCATTTTAGTCACTAAGTTAGCTTTTAAGCTATTATCTTAGTACTAAATGACCCTTAATCAACTTAGTAAATTTTGGGGTATTACAATTCTATCCCCCTTAAGAAAATTAGTCCTCGAATTTTCAACACGCACCTGATTCAAAAGGTGTGGAAACTATTTTCTTATATTTTCTTCTTATTTCTCTCAATTTGTTTCTTTAACCTTGTGATTTTTGTCAAAGAACTTTTAAAAACGGGATTGTCTTGTTTTCTTAGTTCTTTGACTCCATGTGCTAGGATCTTTACCAATTTTTTTTCATATCTTAAATCCGATTGAATCTCTATTTTCTCCGAAGTAACAACATGTGAGGGGTCTAATCAATATTTTCAGAGCATTGATACATTATGAATCTTGTTCATTTCCAAAGATAAAGCTAACTATTAAGCTTAACTATCAGACTAACTCCTTTCACAATTTCTTATAGCCCAATAAATTTTGAACTCAACTTTCTTTTTTGTCTAAACCATAACACCTTCTTCCAAGGTGAAACTTTTAAGGAATACTTTATCCTTAACTTCATATTAAATATCTTTCCTTTCAGGGTCAACATATAGTTTCCATCATTGAGATAGAAATTCTTCCTTGATAATACAAATATCTATCAAACCTAACTTCCAAGTTTTCAGTTTCACTCTTTTCCACTTGTTTGAACCTTGACAACATTTCTCATCCTTTCTTTAAAGATATCTTATTTAATCAAATATGGTAAATTTTATTCTTAACTTGACAATCAAAACACCATCTTCTTTTAATGCAAATCTTGCATTCATAACTCTTAAGACAACAATTGTCTTTCGACTGAGAGCATCAGCTACCACATTTACTTTTTTCTGGATGATAGTCAATGGCCATATCATAATTCTTAAGAAACTCGATCCAACTTCTTTGCGTCAAGTTCAACTCTTCTTTAGTAAGCATATACTTTAAACTTTTACAACCTATATAAATATAGCATCGTTCACTGTATAAATAATGATGCTATATCTTTTAAAGCAAATGCAATCATTGCCAGCTCCAAATCCCAAGTAAGGTAATTGCTCTCATATATCTTAAGTTGTCTCAAGCATAGACCATTACTTTTCCTTTTTGCATAAGTATACATCCCAAACCGTTATGAGAAGCATCTCTATATAATACATAATCCTTACCCGATTCTGGTTGTACTAGTACTGTGGCTTCTATTAAGATCTCTTTTAATGTCTCAAAAATTTCTTAGCATTGATATGTTCAACTGAATGGCATTTCTTTCCTCAATAGCTTGGTCAATGAGGAGGCAATCATCAAGAAATTCAGAGCCTCTAAAACATTCTTCAGAGGTTTCGATTCAACTATAATTTGTACTTTCTTGGGGGTCTACTCTTATTCCCACTGCCAAATCCACATAACTAATAAAACAACTTTTGACAACCAAATTCACACTTTAACAAATTAGCATATAGCTTCTTTTCTCGAAAGGTCTGAAGAACAATGCAAAAATGGGCATCTTATTCTTTCTTTTTCCTTCGAATAGACCAAAATATACTCAGTGAACTCTACCGAAAATTGGTCCAAGAAAAATTAAAATACCTGGTTCATTAGGCCTATAAATGTCGTAGGCATCATCACGAACTCATAGTATTCATACCGAGTCTGAAAAGCTATCTTTAGAATTTTTTTTTCTTTCTTTTAATTGATTAAAAGATTATCGGTCTTCGAAAGAAGATATTTATTCTTTACTTTTACCTTCTCGAGCTCATGGAAATCAGTCTTTCTCTTTCACAATTAACACTGGTGTGCCCTCAAGATGACACACTTGACTTTATTTGCTAAGAAAACTTAACAACCTTATAACAACAATTTCCTTAATAAAATAACTGAAATTACATTGGAGAAAGGATTTACCCTTTTATCAACTACTACTATTTTTTTGCCTTCCGTGTTTTTCAATACTAATCGCTTTATGCGACAATTCATCATGGCCTGATAGGAAGGTAACCAATTTATGCCCACAATCATCTTAGACTCCTCAAAAGATAATTTCATTAAGTTTATCGGGAACTCTATTTATTATGTTTTTATCGAGCAATTCCACATGTTCAGGTTGCCCTTACATTACAACCCAACAAATTCGTGACCACTATATTACTTGAAATGGGTTCTATAAGGATATCTCGTTCACCACTCAACTTCGTACTTATATACGTATGTGTAAAGCTAGGACCCATCAACATCAATACATGTTTATCTAAAAAGATGAGATGTACCTTCTATGATTTTTAGATTATTCCTGATGTTATAAACTTAGACTGATATGTGCAATCCTGGCTATGAAGAAAATTTAGATGGTTTTCTAATCCAGCTTAAATCTCGGAGAAACAAAACAAGCTCCATCTAATTTCTCGGTATCCAAACCGTGGAATCCGTCCAGTGTAATCCCTAGATTATTGAGTTATAAATCAACAATCACTGGACCTTAATCTACTTTTCCTTTCAATTCAGGTGTTTCTGAACCTTTCTATTCCTTAATCTGGCATTGGCACTTCTTATTGTACCAGTGCCCCTTTCTTGTTCAGATTTATCCGAAAGGTTATTATCAACCTTATTGTTACTACTCTTGATTCCTTCCAAAGCTTCCAATTTACCAGTTCATCACGCTTTCTTGACTCAAATATTTCTTATAATTCCTCCCAATTTACATTAGTAAGGAGCGACATCAATCAAATCGTAAAAACATCATATCAGTAATATTAATATTCTAGTGGCATGTATACTCTTTTTAACATAAAACCATTTTCATTTAGGCCGAGAATCGGCTAAACCTGTAGCTCTGATTCCAATAAATGTAACACCTCTTTCCCGTATCCATCACTGAATACGAGTCAGAGGTATCACAAGAAATTCGTAAAGCCCCCAACATTTGTAATTCGATAAAATTTTGTTTCTTTAAAAATATTACAATGTATTTCATTTTTACTTACAAATCTAGTTTTTCTCGTGGAATTTTAAATTTAATTTGTCTTGATATAATTAATAAAACTGCCTGATTTAAAATTCATCCAGATACCAAATAAAATACAAATTCTATTAGAGAAGACATATCCTTTTAATATACATGCCAAATAGTAAATATCAAACAGTATCAAAAGATATCTTACTGATACTGATGTACCTGTTATTAATTGATGATGTCCGTATATGCTCCTTACTCCAACCATTTCTTCTTTCCTACGTGTAAAATAGTTACACGCTAAGTATTTACTTAGTGGGGCAATAATTCGAATTCAACTGCAATTGTCATAATATCAATATTAATGATTAACAATGCATATGATCACCTTACCATTATATGCTCGTTAACATAAATAAATATGAATATCAAAGTGATAAGATTAGATCTTACCAATACCGTTGCCATTTCCATCCGTAAGCTTTCAATGCTCACCCATACCTTTTTCCATTTCTATTTGCAAGCTTTCAAGCTTATTGTTGTGCGTAATAAGTGCTACGCAAATGTGCAAGTATACACGTCGTAAGTTATAGTATAAAAGATATCGTCTCCACAGGGATTGGTGCAACTTCAAGAATATAGTCTCTTGCACTGTAAAAAGTAAAAACACAAATAAAGGATTATGGGAGTTTAACTAATAACTAATCTAGAAAGCAATAAAGTAAAAGAATGAATGAGATTGAATGAGAGAGAGATAGGCCAGGTTATCGTGAGTTGAGGTGTGATAGCCGATTGGATCGTCTTGGTAAAAGAGTGTACGGGTAACTCAGTTGCCGTGGCAACTTGCACAACAGGGTTGCCTTGGCAACTAATCAATGGTTGCCTGGGCAACTACATGGGCGTCTGGGCAGCAACCTTCAAGGTTCGGCAGAGCGTTCTTCAGTGGTTTGTTCTTATCCCTAAGTCGAATCTCTAGCTACTTGTGCATGCCTTGATAATACATCCCTGCGTGAATCAAGGGTGAACAACAACCAATCTTGCGCTCCTCTTAGCCGTTGAAATCCTAAACTTATTCCTAAGCCGGATTAATCTTCACCATCAATAGATTGAATAAATATCATATTCATTCGTTTCTTGAATCTAACTCTCCCGATATTAGATAAATAGATGAAATCACGAGATCCTCTCCCAATTCACTCGCAAACAAGAATAAGAACCAAGAATGAATAAACCTTGAATAGAAAAGTGCAAACTCTTATTACCTAAACAAAAACCAATAGTTTCTCACAACCACAAAACACAATAACCATAGCCAAATAGATTTAGTTCATGGCTAGGTTCCAAAGAAACACAAGATAAATAATCCCTAGCATGAACCCAATCGAACAAGAAAGGAAAGGATGAAGAATGAGGCTTGTCGAAATCCTCCTTGCCCTAGATGCTTGTCGAAAATTCTCTCCTCTTGCCCTACTTGATGCTTGTCAAAATTCCCCTCCCTTCCTCTCTCTCTGGATTGTCGAAATCTCCATCTTATTTATAGGGCTAGGCCAAAGTCCTTCTTTGAGGAGGAAGTTAAGTTGGAATTAAATTATCTTTAAAGAATATAATTCTTTATTATAATTATATTCCTACTAGAACTTCTCATATCTTCTTGGAATTTAATTCTTCTTTAATCTCTGCATGGAAATCAAATTCCTTTGGGTTTGGGCTTTGCTCCACGTCATCTTGGGCTTGTCTCGTCATCAATTTCGACTACCATATCACCTTTGCTCTTGTCGACAATTGCCATGGCAACTGGCTTGGTGTCTCCTTCATGCATTGCCCTGGCAACTAGCTCGGCGTCTCCTTCATGCATTGCCCTGACAACTAGCTCGGCATCTCCTTTGGCAAATGATCCTGCACATACACACAAAACACACCAAAGCAGCATCTTTTCCCACAAAAACTACCAAGTTATGTAATCAAGCTCAATGATGGAAGGAAACATGGATTAATGCATGAATGGCTAATTATGCAACTAATATGGGCCTAAGTCTAACAATAATATGAGTAAAAAAGGTAAGAAAAATAGTACTATTGAACACTTATCACACCCCCAAACTCGAACTATTGCTTGTCCTCAAGCAATGCAACCTCATAATTACCTGCCAAGACTTCAATTTTCACAAACTTAGCTTTGAACTTGATTTCAATTCTCTGAACCGGGGCACAAAGTATGATTGGCTTTTCATTTTTCGGAAAACTTAGAAATTACTCAGAATCAAACTATAATGCTTGTGAGTGTGTGCGGAGTTGTGTGCAAGTTGATTTTTCAGATTCTATGCAAACAATAGGTTTTCAAATTACTTTATTGGGTTCTTTTTAACATGTTTTAACTAGAGCCAGTTTTGGGCACCTCTAGTGTTTTGTTTTTAGTTTTCTTAAGTTAATTTATTCGACTAGAGCCAGTTTCGGGCACCTCTAGTTAAAATTTTTTAACACATCCTAGAGCCAGTTTCGGGCACCTCTAGTGATCATTTTTTTTAGCACATGCTAGAGCCAATTTCGGGCACCTCTAGCGTTCATCCAATTTTTATTCTAATCCCCCAATTTGTAAATTATCAACCTAAGTTCACTAGAATTCCTTAAATCAATCAAACCACAACAGTGTTTCATCAAAATTAGTATCATAGTAAAATTCTAAGTTTTTCCATGGTTATCCTAGAATAAAAATTATATCAATTAAGTGCATTGGCAAAGTCATCATCGGATATTCATCAAATCTAAGCAATTCTTGTTCCAATTAAAGGCATAGCAAGCAATTTATGTATCCTAAATGTAATATTTAAGATGAATGTAACTAAACATGTTAACTACTAATAACAATCCCCCCCCAAACTCGAGTGAGGCATTGTCCTCAATGCATGCATAAAAATAACGAAAAATAAAAATGCATACGAGGACTTACTCCGAGAGTTCATTATCGTAGATGATTAGTTTTCTTTTGGTATGTGTCTTGATTCTCTTGCTTGAACGCGATGGTTGTTTTCTTGTTGCCGGTGGTGTAATCGATCCTCGTACGGGGTTGTCCTCATCGTCCTCTTCATCAATGTCATTGGCTTTTCGCTTGGAGGATTCAATTGGTGAGGTCTTTGTTGGTTCAATGGAGGACTCGTCCGAATCTGAAAAATCAGAAAATGATTCCGTAGGAGTTGATTCGGGCATAGGTGCTTTACCTTTGGCTTTTGCAGTGGTTGTCGGGATGTCTTTAGCTTTGGTTGCCGCGGCATCTTCAGGGTTGGTTGTCGTGGCATCAGCTTGTGCAGGCACGATGTAGGTTGCCGCGGCATCATCTGTTGCGATTACCGTGCCGACTACTTCATTGGTTGCCGGGGCAAGGATCTCGGTAGGAAAGATTGGGAACGGCACGTGACTGTTCGGGTACCTTTCTAGGATGACTTGGGTGATGGCATTGTTGTGCTCCTTCATGTATCGCATGAACATTAGTTGCCGGTCTTCAATTTGCCTTAGGTGGCTTGCCAATGGGTGCAATAGTGCTTCAAAGTGTCCCGGGGTTGATGGCCGAGTTGCCCGGGCGTTAGGTGCTTGGGCATTATGGATTGCTGGGGCGGCAGGAGTTGCCGTGGCAACTAGAGGCCTTGAAGAATCTCCCGGTGCCTCTCCCATTAGCTTTCAGATTAGTGCTTGATTCCAACCAGACTTTGGTAGGGCCTTTTCATCGGTGGACTCACTTGGGACATGCATCTTCTTGCAAAGATTAGAAATTAAGCAAGGGAAGAAAAGAGAACCCTTATCTTTTGAGCTGCATACAAAAATCTCATCACAAATAATTTTTCCAATGTTAATGATGCGATTATGCAAAATAGAATGTATGTGCAAAAGACGTGGTATATCAACGGTAGTATTGTGTGTGGTGGGCATTAAAGAAGTTTTAACAAACTTATTCCATAGTTTTGCCTTGGGTTTAAGCCGAAGGCGATTTACCGTGCCCTTGTATTTATCGTCGTTCCAATGAGTTCCCGGTTGAGTGAGTTCTTGAAGCACCTTGTCGAGTTGCTTGGGAGTGATTTGATCAACGAAGGCTTGATGCTCGTCCTTCTCAATGTAAAGCCCGTAAAAGGTGTTGACATTTTTGGGACTTATGAGTATGGCCTTGTCACGAACAAAAACATAAGGATTATTCGGGTTAGGTGAGTGAGCATAGAATTCTCTTTCCCATGAGATGTTACCCGGTTCCGGTTGATGGCAAAAGATTTGCCACTTTTGATGTGCAGTCCTCTCGAAGATGAATGGTTCAAGGCCGAAATCTTGATGAGAGTTGGAGTATTCAAAGCCTTGTTCTTCATGAATCTTCCGGCTTTCAAACTTGGATTGAAATCTTTCTTGAACCACCGGTGTAGCAAACTTCTTGTATCATGGTTCTTTGGAGGAACTTGGATGAACTAAAAATTTAATCTTGGATGCCATGGATGATCTTGGTTGTGAGCCTTGTAAAAACAAAGAAAAGAAACTAAAAAGTTGCAAGATAGAAAGTAGGAATAGGTTAAGGGTGATGGGTTTTATAGAAAAGATAGGTGGGTGGGATTAGGGGAAAATGAAAAAAAGGTTTAGGGTGAGGGAGAAGTTGACGACAAGGGGTTGTGATTAGGGTGAATTGGAGGCTTTATATAAGCCTTAGATTCAGCCCATTAGTTTCCTTGTTGAAGATGTTTTCCTACTTGGATTAAAATTCCTCTTTATCTTGAACTTTTTTCCTACAATTCAAAGACAAATCAAATAAGGATTAAAATTAAAGATAAACTAATAAATAAAATAAATAAAGATGTGTAATAGGATTCTTAAACTTAAATAAAAATAATCTATCCTAAAGAAAATTACTAATAATCGGAAATATATAAAAAAATAAAAGTAAAAATTCGAAAAAATAAAATAAATAATTAATCAAAAAAAATAAATATAAATAAATAAAAATATCAAAAGGGAGAGCATGCTCAAGCATCTCCTAAAGTGACCACTTCTTTGTTACGTTCCACATGGGCACCATTGTAGTGCTTCAATCTTTGTCCATTAACTTTGAATTCATGGTTGTCAGAGATGGACTTGATTATCACGACACCATGGGAGAATGGTTTGAGGACTTCGAATGGTCCTGACCATCTTGATTTCAGCTTTCCTAGGAAAAGTTTTAGCCGAGAATTGAATAGAAGAACTAGTTGCCCTGGCGTGAATTGCCGTGGCAATAGTTTCTTGTCGTGCCATCTCTTTGTTTACTCCTTGTAGATTCGTGCATTGTTATAGGCGAGTGCACGGAATTCTTCTATCTCATTGAGGTCCAACAAATGCTTTTGTCCGGCACTTTCCCAATCCATATTCACGGTCTTGGTTGCCCAGTATGCCTTGTGCTCGATTTCCACCGGTAGATGGCATGTTTTGCCATAGACAAGTCGGAAGGGGGACATACCTAAGGGTGTTTTGAATGCAGTGCGATATGCCCAAAGTGCGTCATCTAGTCTTAATGACCAATCCTTCCTAGAGGGATTTACAACTTTTTCGAGTATACCCTTCAATTCCCGGTTGGAAATTTCTGCTTGCCTGTTGGTTTGTGGGTGATATGCCGTGGCGATCTTGTGTGATATGCCGTGGAGATCTTGTGTGATATGCCGAAGCATTGCAACATCTTGGCAATTAGTCTATTGTCAAAATGCTTGCCTTCGTCACTGATAATTGCTCTCGGCATCCCAAACCGTGTAAATATGTTTTTCTGCAAGAATCGTTGCACGGTCTTGAAATCGTTGTTGGGAACTGCAGCTGCCTCAACCCATTTAGACACGTAGTCGACGGAAAGTAGAATGTAGAGGTTGCCGAATGAAGATGGGAAAGGTCCCATAAAATTGATCCCCCACACATCGAACAATTCCACCTCGATGATGTTTTGGAGTGGCATCTCATGTCGTTTAGAGATATTGCCCGTCCTCTGGCAACTATCACATTGCTTGTAAAAGTCTTGGGCATCTTTGTACAATGTTGGCCAATACAAACTGGATTGCAAAACTTTGGCCGCGGTACGAGTTCCTCCAAAATGTCCTCCATAGGGTGAAGAATGGCATTGCCGAAGTACATTCTGTTGCTCTTCTTCAGGGACACATCGGCGTATAACCTGATCTGCACATTGTTTAAACAAAAGAGGCTTGTCCCAAAAGTAATGCTTAGCATTATGGCGGAACCGCTTCTTCCCTTGGTGAGTAATGCCATAAGGTAAAATACCACAAACAAGGAAATTAACTAAATCCGCGTACCAGGGTATTGCCGAGGCATGTGTTGCCGTGGCGACTGCTCCCAAAATTGACGAGGCGTGCGCGTCAAAGGCTGCTGCGGCGTCGAGGGTTGCCGAGGCGTACGCATCCATGGTTGCCGAGGCGTTGAGGGTTGCCGAGGCGTCGAGGGTTGCCGAGGCATGTATGTCCATGGTTGTCGAGGCAACTAAAAGTTGTTCATCCGGGAATGCATCGCATATCTCTAGATCTGCGTCCTCCTCCCTATTGCGTTCCAAACGTGATAAGTGATCGGCCACTTGATTTTCTGTTCCTTTCCTGTCCTTAATTTCAATATCAAATTCTTGTAAAAGTAATATCCAACGAATCAAACGAGGTTTGGCATCCTTTTTAGCAAATAGATATTTGATTGCCGAATGGTTTGTATGAACAATTACCTTTGTACCAATCAAATAGGATCAGAACTTGTCAAATGCGAAAACTACAGCTAGTAACTCTTTCTCCGTTGTTGTGTAATTCACTTGAGAACTATTAAGAGTTTTACTAGCGTAGTATATCACATGGAAGGTCTTACCTGTGCGTTGGCCTAGGACTGCTCCTACCGCGAAATCACTTGCATCACACATGAGCTCAAAAGGTAGCGTCCAATCTGGTGGAACGACAATGGGTGCCGAGGCAAGCTTTTTCTTTAGGGTTTCAAATGCTTGGGGTGCAAGAATCATCAAAATCGAAGACTTTATCCTGTTCAAGCAGATTACACAAGGGTTTAGTGATTTTAGAAAAATTATGAATGAACCTCCTATAAAGACCTGCATGTCCGAGAAAACTTCGAATTCCTTTAACCGAACTTGGTGGGGGTAATCCCTCGATCACGTTCACCTTGGTTTTGTCTACTTCAATTCCCTTGGATGAAATCTTGTGGTCGAGCACTATTCCTTCATCTACCATAAAATGGCATTTCTCCCAATTGAGGACTAAATCCATTTCTTCACATCTTGCCAACACCCTCTCTAAATTGCCGAGACAGTTGTCGAAGTCATTACCAAAAACAGAAAAATCATCCATGAAGATCTCAAGGAAGACTTCGACCATGTCTGAAAAGAGCGCCATCATGCATCTTTAGAAGGTTGTCGGGGCGTTACACAATCCGAACGGCATCCTTCGGAAGGCATAAGTACCGTATGGGCATGTGAATGTTGTCTTTTCTTGATCTTCTGGTGCTATGGAAATTTGATTGTAACCTGAATAACCATCAAGAAAACCATAAAAGGGTTTACCTGCAAGACGGTCAAGCATTTGATCAATAAAGGGTAATGGGAAATGATCTTTCCTAGTGGCTTTGTTTAGCTTTCGATAATCCATACAAACCCTCCAACCGGTCACAGTCCTGGTTGGAATGAGTTCATTGTTTTCATTACTTACCACCGTTATACCTCCCTTTTTCGGTACACATTGTACCAGACTTACCCATGTACTATCAGAGATAGGGTATATAATGCCGGCATCAAGCCACTTGATGATTTCTTTCATTACAACCCCTTTCATGGCATGATTCAGTCTCCTCTGGGCCTCAATTGAAGGTTTGTGATCATCTTCCAACAAAATCTTGTGCATGCACACTGCCGGGCTAATTCCCTTCAAGTCGGCAATTGTCCACCCTATTGCCTTTTTGTGTAGCTTCAACATCTTGATCAGCTTCTTTTCCTGCTCAGGCTGTAACTTAGAAGAAATAATTACAGGTAATGTATTATCGGTTCCTAAGTATGCATATTTTAGTTGCTCTGGCAGTTGTTTCAACTCAAGAATCGGTGGTTGTTCAATAGAGGGTTTTTCGAGTTTACCTTCCTTACCTGAGTAATCCAGTGGTTCAAAGTATGTACCTAGTCGATTGACTAGCCAATTTGCCTCTTCTTGTTGTTCCTCATCGACTGGTTCTTCATACTCCTCAGGTTCCTCTTGATCGGCAATGTAGTTGCTGAGGCAACTAAATTCCTCGTCGAAGTTAAACTCTGTCGTGGCATGAAGAAGTTGGCATTCTTCTGGATCATCGGCATGCCTTAGTGTTTGGAACACATTTAGTTTAACTTGCTGGTCATTCACCCTCATTGTGAGTTCTCCCTTTTCAACATCGATCAAGATTCTCCCTGTTGCTAGGAATGGTCTCCCGAGAATGATGGGTGTATGCTCATCTGCTTCAAATCCAAAACAATAAAGTCAGCGGGAAAAATAAATTTATCAACTTTTACCAGTATGTCCTCGATTTTTCCCTCTGGGTGCACATTGGATCTGTCGGCTAGCTGTAGCATAACTGTTGTAGGTCTTGCCTTCCCGATTCCTAGTTTCTGGAAAACCGATTTAGGCATCAAGTTTATGCTAGCCCCAAGGTCGCATAGTGCATTCCCGACATAGTGGTTTCCAATGGAACAGGGTATTGTGAAACTTCCGGGATCCTTCAACTTGGGTGGCATACGATTGTGCAATATTGCCATGCATCCCTCTGTTGCGACAACTGTTTCAAACTCTCATAGCCTTGTTCTCTTGGACACAATGTCTTTAAGAAACTTGGCATAGTTTGGCATTTGTTCAATTGCTTCCACCAATGGCAAGTTGATGTGGACTTGCTTTAGGATATCAAGAAACTTCTTGAATTGGTATTCTTGCTTTTGTCGCTTCAACCTTTGTGGGAATGGTGGTGGAAGTCGGATATCTTCGATCCTTTCATTAGTTTGAAACCTGATTGACGGCATTGCCGGGACAACTAGAGTTGCCGAGGCGTTATCAACTGGGGTTGCTGAGGCATGCTTATTGCAAGTTGCTGAGGCGTCTTTATCGTCGGTTGCTGAGGCATGCTTATTGCCGGTTGCCGCGGCAATTCCTGGTTCAGCATCTGAGGCTTTGCCGCTAGGTTCGTCTTGATCTTTTTGTGGAGTTTTGTTTGACGAGCGGGTTTGAACCTCTCTAAGTTGTTGGCCACTTCTAGTGGTGATTGCCTTACATTGCTCATGGCCAGTTCCTCTTGCGACTTCAGTATCTCTAGGTAAACCTCCTTGCGGTCTAGTATTCAGATTTTGAGCAAACTGTCCGACTTGATTTTCCAATGATTTGATTGCCGCCTCTTGGTTTTGCAATCTCATCTCGGTCCTGTTAATAAGAGCATCAGTTCTTTTTATGAAATCACTATTCTCAGCCATATAAGATTCAGTTTTCATCATAAAAGCATTTAGAGAATTTTCCAAAGAACTAGATGTCGTCGGTTGTTGCTATGGCAACTGTTGCCGTGGCATATTCTGCTGGAATCCCGATGCTTGTGCATTCTGATTGTTCTAGTTTAGAGCATTGTTGGGATCACTCCATGAAAAATTTGGGTGCTTCTTCTAAGCTGGATTGTATGTATTGGACATCACGTTGTTGCTCCGATTGTAATTGCCCACATAGAAGTTGGATTTCGGATTCTGCATACATTCAGAAGAATTATGGTTATCACCACATAACTCATAAAAGGAATCCATTACCTTGACTTCATGTGTGTTGTTTGGTTTTTGCATGTTCTAGACCATCTTGGTTAAAGTGGCCAATTGTGCCGAAATTAAATCTGATGATCCTAGTTCATGTATTGTGGCTTAGCGTCTAACTCCTCCTTTTCTAGTAGATGGGAATTGATAATCATTCTTGGCCAGCCTGTTTAAAATTTGCATTGCTTCCTCCGGCGACTTATCTAGGAGTATGTCGTTTGCCGAGGCATCTAGCATCATCCTTGTTGGTGTATTCACGGCGTTGTAAAACATTGTTACTTGAGTCCACACCGGGAATCCATGTAGGGGGCATTTGTGTAGAAGTTCTCTATATCACTCCCAAGCCTCGTACATGGATTCATCATCTGCCTGCCGAAAAGAAGTAATGTCGTTACGAAGCTTATTAGTCAAATTTGTAGGATTAAATCTAGCAAGGAAATCACGACAAAGATCAGTCCAAGATACTATTGATCCGGCAAGAATGCTATTCAACCATGCTTTCGCCCTATCCCTCAGTGAATAGGGGAATAATCTTAATCATAAGACAACGGGGGTGACTCCGTGTATTTTGAACGAGTTGCAAATCTTGAGGAAAGATTTCAGATGTTGTCGTGCATCTTCAGTTGCTGAGCCGCCAAATTGACCTATTGTGTTGATCATATTAAACATTACCGGTTTCAACTCAAAGTGGTCGGCTTCAATTTCAGGTGCGACAATTCCTGGATTAAGTCCATCAAGATCTTCTTCAAGATAGTCTCAAATAGTTTTGTTTCGTGCAAGAATCACTCCTCCTCCTGCTAGAACATCTTGATGCATATTGTCGTCTTGATTAACCATTGCTACTCTTATCCTTCGTCTAAGACTTTGTAAGGTTCGTTCGATTTCTAGATCAAAGGGGTATTCTGGTGAAGTCGATCTCGCCCTGGTCATATACCAATGCAAAACCAAAGTTTGTTAGCCCTTTGAATTTTAAACAAGAAAAAAATAAAAAGAACGTGCAAGAAAATAAAAACAAAGTCGCTATTGCCAATCCCCGGCAACAGCGCCAAAAACTTGTTGCGCGTAATAAGTGCTACGCAAATGTGCAAGTATACACGTCGCAAGTTATAGTATAAAAGATATCGTCTCCACAGGGATTGGTGCCACTTCAAGAATCTAGTCTCTTGCACTGTAAAAAGTGAAAACACAAATAAAGGATTATGAGAGTTTAACTAATAACTAATCTAGAAAGCAATAAAGTAAAGGAATCAATGAGATTGAATGAGAGAGAGATAGGCCAGGTTATCGTGAGTTGAGGTGTGATAGCCGATTGGATTGTCTTGGTAAAAGAGTGCACGGGTAACTCAGTTGCCGTGGCAACTTGCACAAAGGGGTTGCCTTGGCAACTAATCGATGGTTGCCTGGGCAACTAGTTGGGCAACTACTTGGGCGTCTGGGCAGCAACCTTCAAGGTTCGACAGAGCGTTCTTCAATGGTTTCTTCTTATCCCTAAGTCGAAACTCTAGCTACTTGTGCATGCCTTGATAATACATCCCTGCGTGAATCAAGGGTGAACAACAACCAATCTTGCGCTCCTCTTAGCCGTTGAAATCCTTAACTTATTCCTAAGCCGGATTAATCTTCACCATCAATAGATTGAATAAAGATCATATTCATTCGTTTCTTGAATCTAACTCTCCCGATATTAGATAAATAGATGAAATCACGAGATCCTCTCCCAATTCACTCGCAAACAAGAATAAGAACCAAGAATGAATAAACCTTGAATAGAAAAGTGCAAACTCTTATTACCTAAACAAAAACCAATAGTTTCTCACAACCACAAAACACAATAACCATAGCCAAATAGATTTAGTTCATGGCTAGGTTCCAAAGAAACACAAGATAAATAATCCCTAGCATGAACCCAATCGAACAAGAAAGGAAAGGATGAAGAATGAGGCTTGTCGAAATCCTCCTTGCCCTAGATGCTTGTCAAAAATTCTCTCCTCTTGCCCTACTTGATGCTTGTCGAAATTCCCCTCCCTTCCTCTCTCTGTGGATTGTCGAAATCTCCATCTTATTTATAGGGCTAGGCCAAAGTCCTTCTTTGAGGAGGAAGTTAAGTTGGAATTAAATTATCTTTAAAGAATATAATTCTTTATTATAATTATATTCCTACTAGAACTTCTCCTAACTTCTTGGAATTTAATTCTTCTTTAATCTCTGCATGGAAATCAAATAACTTTGGGTTTGGGCTTTGCTCCACGTCATCTTGGGCTTGTCTAGTCATCAATTTCGACTACCATATCACCTTTGCTCTTGTCGACAATTGCCATGGCAACTGGCTCGGTGTCTCCTTCATGCATTGCCCTGGCAACTAGCTCGGCGTCTCCTTCATGCATTGCCCTGGCAACTAGCTCGGCATCTCTTTTGGCAAATGATCCTGCACATACACACAAAACACACCAAATCAGCATTTTTTCCCACAAAAACTACCAAGTTATGTAGTCAAGCTCAACGATGGAAGGAAACATGGATTAATGCATGAATGGCTAATTTTGCAACTAATATGGGCCTAAGTCTAACAATAATATGAGTAAAAAGGGTAAGAAAAATAGTTCTTTTGAACACTTATCACTTATCTTCCTGTTTCTTTTTTATTCTTTTCAATTTATTTAGCCCAAGGTATCGAATTAAGAGATTCTATGTACACGAGTCATCTCCCCATACCCAACCTTTCTTGAGTATGTATATTATTTGCACTCTACCGGGAGTGCTTAGCACCGAAGTGCTTCTGTATACTTACCTGAGTATACAATATATCCCTCATTGAGTTTTTATGAAATTACTCCAAAGTGCTTAGCACCCGTAATAAGTTCGTATACTCAAACCATGCATGAGTATACTCTTCAATGAGTATTTATAAAATTTGCACTTTACCTGAAGTGCTTAGAATCTTTATACAGCTGTTTATGACTCTATGGGTAGCCAACTATACCTTTGAACCTCTATATCATACTTGGGCTTTATATCATCAAATATTTCATCCATGGCAATGTATATCAATTTATATTAACATGAAGCAGTTCATAACCGAATAACATTAATAGTAAATCATCATCAATAACTAGTGATCAATGCATTTATTTTCAACCTTTGACATATTTAAAGTATGTCAAATGTATGATCAATGACATAATAATCATGACAATATATAAACCGGGTAGACTCATCGCAAGTCTTACCGGTGATGTATAAAACATCTATGTATAATGTTATGTATGGATTGCACTCACCTGGGCCATGTATTAGTATGCCTCACTAAGTCCTCTTCGATCCTTTCCTTCATTGTGCCTTGAACCTCCCTTGATTCGAACTTAACTTCATAATTCAAATAAGTAAAATATTTGTTAGATCACAACCTAACAATATGTTACATATTGTCAAATGTAATCATTTGAGCACAAAATCTCCAAACATTTTCTTTTCTCCCTTGTATTTTCAAAAACTCATTACGGTCCTTAGTGACCAATTTGAACTTCCATTAACCCTTTTCAAGCCTACTACTAATCAACCTTAGATACAAAGTGTATCAATTCTCATTTTCTGGCAGTTTGCAGTACCTCCAAAGAAATATTTATATAAAGTAATCTACAACTCAAAATTCGATTCCGTTTGTTCTGATAGAAACTAGATTCAATAAGCTTTTCAACCATATAAATTAATATCCCAAATTCAACTTGTACGATTTATGGAGAATTTTCAAAGTCAATTTCCAGTATTGAATTTCAGAACAGCCTGCTATACTATTTTCTGACCATTCACCACTTAAAAATTCATATCTTTTTATTCGGAATTCAAAATCAGTTTCAGTTTGTTGGACATGAAAGTAGACTAACAAATCTTTACATCGGTATAAAATTCACCTTCTAACCATTTTTTGTAGAATGTAGGGTGAATTTTCAAATTTACTGCCATAAACTAGTTTTTCTACACAACTTCCATAAACAACTTCAGCTTTTATACTAACTTCTCATTACTTCTTTACTTTTCAATTTAGTCCAATCACTAGCTTTAAACCACCAACTCATCACATTCTTCACCAAATAATTATTCACAATAATTCTCCCTAATTTTCCTTATTTATCGAAATAGGTACTAAAATGCAAAGATAAGGATTCACGCTTCTTAACTTTTCAATTTAGTCCTCAATTCAACATTACTACCTTAATTCATTCATTACAACTAAAAATAAGATTTAGCCCCCATACAAAACTTCCATTTCGATTTGGTCACTTAACTTTGACAATTTGTCAAAATGATCACTAATTCAATTCAACATCAATTTGGCATTCTAACTTCATTTTCTTATCTCTAACATCATTAATAACATAAATACACTCCAAATTCAAAAAATTCAGATTTGGTCCTTCAACTTTTCAATTTGCCGAAATGGTCCCTACATAATTTAACTTAGGGTTTTGCTTCCAAACAACAATTCAAGCTTACTAGATCATTATTTCAACATCACAAACCCTAAATTAAACTTGAATCCATAAAACCTAATCATCTTCATAATAATCAAAATGTGTAAAACTTAAATCCCAACTCAATATCATGATTTTAACATCATACTAGCTTGATTTCAACTTGAATTCTATCATGGAATCATAAAATCTCAAAAGCCCCAATTTGATCCATAAACCCTAATTTCTTTCTCATGTAAATTCTCATCAATCAGGCATGGATTCCATGAATTGTTGATATCAAAAGATAGTGCTTGAAGAGTATAACAACTTTGTAGTTGAAGAGATTACCTGAAAACCGAGTTTCGGGGCTTGAATCGAGCTTGGAAAATATTTTCTCTTTCTTTCCCTAGACCTCACGTTTGTTGCTAGAAAAGATGAACATATTGTTCATCTTTTTACCATTACTTTACACATATATCTATTAAATGAATATTAAATTCATTTAATAGAAATTACAATTTTGCCCTTTTATCCAATGGTTGAGATTGATTTTATCATCAATCAAAGGTCAAGATTTAAGATTCCATTTTATATTTCCAAAATCACCCTTATAAATTTTTAAATATTTCAAAATTGCCATTGGGGCCAAATGACCAATTTGCCCTCCAACTAGTTTTTATTTACTAGTTTGCCATTCTTGTAAAATTCAACTAAATCTAGTTGGAATCCAACCAACTATAACAAAATATTCATAAGGTAATATTTTATGAATTTTTTCATATCTTTTGGACCAGTCTCCAAAATTTCCATTCGATCCAATATACTGATAAATAATTCTTACCTCAAAAATAAACTGTAGGATTCATCTTGAATCAAACTAAAAATATTTCCAACACTTGGAAATGACTTTTATAACCTTTTTCTATCATATGGTAACATTTCAAAATTTTGCAGTTCGATCCGGGTATACGAATTCCACTTAAACTTTAACTACAATTTTCCCAATAATCGAAGTATCAGATCGAACCAAAAATTCCTCATTCGGTTCACACCCTTAGGTGATCTATTTATTTATGAAATAAAAACCCTTAACTTTTGGAAAATTACAACTTTAGTTGCCAAACTTTTCCAAAGTTTATACTTTAGCCATAAAATTTCCAAAATTTACATTTTGGTCACTAAACCTTTAAACTTCAATTTCCATTCCAATTTTCCTTGGTATTCAACCAAACTTTAAGAATACCTTATTCAATTCACTATCTATCACATGATACCTTTAAACCATAGAAATTTCCTTTCCAAAACCCATAATTAAAGAAATCCCAACTTTCCCATTTTTGTCATTTTAGTCACTAATTTAGCTTTTAAGCTATTATCTTAGTACTAAATGACCCTTAATCGACTTAGTAAATTTTGGGGTATTACAGAGGCGAGTGTTGGGGAACATCCAGAGCTTACTTTAAGTTTGGATCACCGGGCCACTTTGTAAGGGATTGTTCGGTAGCTACTAACACCACACAGGTCCAGACTCAGAGGACCTCTTATCCAGCTTAGAGGGGTCAAGTCTTTGCTAGGGGTAGAGCGAGCCATATGTCGAGACATTAGAGAGGGGGTCCAGTCTGGTCCACCGCTAGAGCACCAATGAGGCAGTATGCAGTCAAGGCTCAAGAGGACTGTTGACATAATATTGCATGGTAAAAGATTAAGTATTCAGTCTAAATATGCAAGTAAATAATGTCAAGGATACTTCTTTTGCGTGCAAGTATACACAGTCAACAAGTAATATAGTAGTGAGTTGAGTATCGTCTCCACAAGGATTGTCCAGGAATTAAATGCAATGATCTTTTAAAACAAATGATTTTTATTGAAAGTTGGATTTAAGACTAAGAAAAATAACAAAGGAAAAATAAAGTAAAAGCTTAGGCATTTGGAAAACAAGTGTATTCAAATGGTGATGAGCGTTGGCAAGGGATGCCTAGATTTCACGCTAGCTGTTGATAATGTTCCGCCTTAGTTTTATTGCCGAGAACATTTCAAGAGTGGCACTGCCTCTGTCGATGGCAATACTCTAAATTAACCATGTTAAACCTCTATATGTTTATAGTGAAGTTTTTCATTAATTAACTTGATTAAGTTTCAATCTATAAACCTAAAGGGTAGATTCACTCCCGAAGTAAGCTCATCTACTTGAACATCTTCTGTTGAAGCTTCACTCCTTAGTATCCGATAACTAATAGTTACCCCTAAAGTCTGTTATGATATTTAGGAATAATAAGCAAATAAGGCCAACTGTTGTATGGCAAAGAAAATAGAAAATTGAAGTATGTGCCAGATATAAAATAATACGAAGGCATTTAAATTATTAAAACCAAACATAAACAAAACGTCAAACACAAACATCCCCAACCAACTTTAAAAGTTTAGTTCGTGGTTGGAGGTTTCATCCACACCAAATCATTTTCAAAGAACATCATCATAAAAACAAAATTAAACTAAAGGAGAAATAGGCAATGAATGAGATACGTCAATGCAACCCTTTAATGGCTCCAAAGCCCTCAGTCTAGGCTGGTCGAACCACAAGCCACCCTCTTCACCACGGTGTAGCCTCTTCTTTTTTAAGTTGTTATTGATCGATCTCTTCTCTTCCTTTAAATAGGCACGCGTGGAAACCCTAGATTGGGTTTAAATTAGAAATTTGATTGTGTGGTAGGGTAAGCGTGTTTATATCTTTATCCTCTTTTGAATTTGATCTGATCACATTTTGACTAGGGCTAACGTCATCGACCTTTCATACTTTGCCAACCAAGCTTGGCATTCTGCTCTAACAAACCTGCACTGCCAATCCTACTCTTGACCTAACAGAACAAGAAAATACACCTTTACTTTGGCAAAGGAAATGTTTCTTAACTCCTTAATGCAAATGCATGATTCTACTAACTAAATGCATGAATATGTACTCAAAGTTAAGCAAAAGCATGGTAAAATATATATGAAAATTAGTACTTTTGAGAAGTTAACACACCCCAAACCTAGCTCATTGCTTGTCCTCAAGTAATGCAACTAAAATTAAGAAAAAAAATAAAACTAAGTATCTTGACAAAATTGTCCTGATTCACAACACATGCTAGCAGGAAAAATCTTGTCCTAGTTTTGTCCTTAGTTATCCAGAGCAGTAATGCCAAGCAGATAAGCAAATTCAAGTGCAACAATGTAACTCTAGTCTAAGGTCATGGAGACTGCATGAATTGCAGGCAATATGCGTCAAGTATCCTTTTAACCCCCTTAGCAAATCTTGATTGTCCAAACTCAACATTTTTTACCAAGGGTTTCTTTTTGTTGGCATTAAATTAAGGTTCGCGTCATGATGTTGTTTGGCGTGAAAATAAGAGGGAACATACCACGAATCCCCACGTTAATCTAGACTACACCACTAAGCTAACCCATTACACTTATACCCTAAATTTTTTTGACTTGAGAACTAAAAGGGAGCAGGCCACGAAGCCTCAAGTTACTTATTATCTCTAAGGCATAGGAGTGTTCTAAAATATTACTTTCCACTAGCAAAACATTTTTTCCTTAATATTTTTGTACTTTTAACCTGACATTATTTTTTTCTTCTCGTCTCTTCTCCTTTTTTTCCTTTTTCTTTTTCTTTTTTTTTTGAGTTCAGTTTCAAGAATCCTAAGTTTGACTTGGGAACTAGATGCATACTACGTGTTAAGTGAGACTTCAATTTCCTAAAATAGAGATCAATTGCAAGCAATCCTGGTGTAACACCCCGAAAACTAGTCTAATCAAAATTGAGTTCCGACGATCAGAAACCCTACATCAAAAAGGTCCAAGTATTGTATTGACTTTGACCGTATGGTCAATTACGTTGATGTTGGATTCTAATTGAGTCAATTTATCGTTAGGGACCTTATTGATTACATTCGAAGCCAGTTAGTGACTAAATTATAGATATTGAAAATTTAGGGCCAAAAGCATAGAGTATGGAAAGTTGAGGGACCAACCTTGTGATTAGCCCATCCCTAATCCTAATTAACCATACGTGGAATGCTCAGATAACTTTCCTTCAATGGAAGGAAAGTTATTGTTATTAAAACCAATTTGGATAGTGAAAAGAGCTTTTCTGATTAAGAAAGAAACAAGCACCTCCATTGGAGCTAGGTTTCAAGCTTAGATTTTCTTCAATTTATCGAATCCTTTGCAATAGATATCGTTCGGGTAATCTATAATCCCTAATCTATTGTTAAAATCCATGGGCATATTAAGTTTAATCTCAAGTTAGGATTTGGTCATATTTGGTGACATAGGAATTTAAAAGTTTCCATCCATGGATATCCTATAGCTAATATATATATTGAATTTATAATTTGATTTTGATATCGTATTATTGATTCTAACAATTTCCTATTATTTACCTAGCTCAAGAAGTGGAGAGAGATCATCCACCATCACCATCAAAAGCTAGGAACAAAGGGATTGTAATTCGAGAGCCGTAGGAACTTCAGAATATTAAGGTGAGTGTAGTCGGAGTCTCAAGATTAGGCTATGTGCCTTTCCCGATTTCATTGTTATTGAATTTAGTATTGCTAAACTTTTGGTAAAGGATATTGCATCGAACCTCTTAGGAGGCATCATTGGTAAGTGTCAATAAGCTTTGCATTGAATATCGGATATAGATATTGTCATCGCCATCATGCATTGATATTGATAGCACCATCATTATTGCCATCGAATTATAGTTTTCCAGGACATCGGTCATTGAGCATTGTCAAAGTCATTGTTATAGCTATTGCTATAGTCATTGTCATTGAGCATTGATATAGGCATAATTATTGTTATCAATACATTGATATTGAAAGCATCGACCATTGACATTGTTATTGAGATTATTGAACATTGTTATTGTTGTTGAACATTGATTATTGATATTGTCACCGAACCTTTGCTCGAAAGGAAATTGGATACAATTGGCATGTCATAGAATTCATGAGCTCAAAGTACAGGTGGACTACGGTCCTTGGGCTACAACCTATATTGTGGTGAGGTGGAGGGATGTTTGTGTTATTGGTCATATTGGCGAGGCGGAGGGACTAGACCATTCATTGATTTGGCGAGGCGTAGGAATTCGCGTATCCACTATTCCAAATCGATCCAATGGTTATTGTTGAAATATGATATAATTGCTATTGAATATGAATATTTCATTGTCATCATCGATTCATTGTATTGTTATTGCTAAAACATGATTTGGAATGCATTTCATTGTTATCGTTACTGTCGTTGACTACCTTACTAGGCAATGTATGCCTAATGCATTTCATCTCATACATTGGAGGTTAAGAAGTTTGTTGTTGGAGATTGGAGGGGTTGGAAGATATTGGCTAGTCACAACCAAGCTAAAGTAATGTATATCGAACCTATGAACTCCTAGTATTGTGGCAAAGTAGTTAGACTAGTCACATATGGTTTTTTTGGTATGTATGTATTGCCTTGGTTTGTAATTGTGCCTTAGGCCCTAAATGACCCCTTTTGAGTGGTTTAAAAGTGACCAAAATTGCATACATGGCCTAAAAAGGTGAAAACGTAGTAAATGATTTCAAATGACTATAAAATTTGGCATGCTAGTAGACTATGGTGTTATAAACTTGCTGGTAAAATTTCATTGGATTTGGACATTGTTTAATAGGTCAAATTGAGTAAAAACCAAATAAAATTTGTCATTATAGTGCAGTTGTCATATTGATATGGGTGTGGATATTTGGACATGGTCAACAGGGTGTATTGATACGTCAAAGGGGCGTATCGATACGAAAAGTCAACACTAGAATTTGGAAAAATTAATTGCATCGATACGATTTAGGGGCATATCAATACAGGTCAACCTGATTAACGCGTACCGATATGGTTCCCAGTCATATCGATACAGGTAATGAACATTGGAATTTGATAAATCATAAACCATGCTTCACGTACCGATACGGGCAAGCATCGTATCAGTACAAGCTTATTGATTCTTAACCGTTTTAACGGTCATGACACAGGTGTATTGGTACGGCTTCTCGAGTATGGACACTGATACATGTAAATCTGTTATATGTTAATTGGAATAAGTTTGAAACATTGTGTATTGGTCATGGAACATTGTATAGTTAAATTGAAGAGGTATTTGGACTCGGATCATCTTGAAAATTCGTATGATCATTGAATATAGGTTAAATTTTAGTTTAGTAAGATTCTTTTCAAAAAAGGACATCTAAAATATTAAATTCATAGATTAGTCCCTAAAACTTGTAAAAGTATAAAATTGGTCTGAGACCGACAATCATAGTATTGCATTGAGTTATTAATCCTATTGAATCGATATTGTATCGTTTGAAAAGAATGACTTTGTTAAATTACCAAATTTTGATTAAATTTATTACACCAATCATCGTATTGTTCATCAGTAGCATGCTCTGACCCGATTCTCTACCAGGCCGGAAGGGGTTTTACATTTGTGGTATCAGAGCTAGAGTTTAGTATATTCTAGAACTAGACTGAAGCCTATTGTATTGTTATTGTGTTACTTTTCTACCTTGGAGTTATATATTGTGTAAATTGTGACTTGTCGGCTAATCCAATCTCTTTATATTATAGATATATCCGAGATTAATGAAGCTCATATTAATGAACCAGCTATCGTCTCCTCGACGCATGGCAAGGAGATAAGGGGGAGATCCTCCAAATCTGCAAGGCACTGGACCCAAGGTGCCAATTGCTCAGGCTGAGTGTTAACGGAACATGGCTAACATGTTCAAACAGTTTATGGCTGCTACGCGAGCTGAGCAGGTTGTACAACCTACTGCACCCATTGTCCAACATACTTAGGCTCCTATTGACAAGTTATCACATTACTGAGCTTATACCATCATTGGTCAGGATGATAACAATCCTAAAGTGTCCGAGTATTGGTTAAATAACACCTTGAGAATTTTGAACAAGCAGTTGGAGTGTTAAGATGAACACAAGTTGAATGTGCCCTCGCGTTGCTTGCTGATGAGACACTTCATTGGTGGGAGACTACTACTCTTGCGGTCTCCGAAGACACAATAACCTGGGAGTTTTTTCTTTGGGAATTCCAAAAGATCTACATTAGTGAGTTCTATCTCGTAGAAAGGTGCAACATCTTCCTCCACCTCAAGCAAGGTGGGCAACCTTTCGACCAAAACATTCATGACTTTTTGCAAATACTATCGATATGGTGCCGAGTACATCAAGAAGGAGGAAGATAAGTGCCGAATGTTCATTGTTGGGCTTAATGATGAGCTTTATCCCATGTTTACAGCATTGAGCATCACTGATTTCGAAGACCTTGTGAACCGAGTCAAGGCTACTAAAGCATCACAAAAGCCTAAAGGACTGGTGGGTCGAGCAAATAAAAAAAGAGGTTTCGAGATAATTCTCAACCTCCCAAATGGAGTAAAAAAGGAAAATACTATGGCCCTAAGAAAAATATGTTTCCACAACATTCCCGTTCTAAGAACGTCGAGGGGCCTCAAACTATGAATTTTTTTTGCTAAGATCGCTTTATTTGAGAGTACTGAGGTTCAAATAAGGGTTTACAGTATCTAGTTTGTAACTATTGGCAGAAATGCATCTAGTAGGCCAATGACGTAAACAAACTAGAGCTTGTTTTCTATTGTGGTGAGCAAGGCCTCATCCTTTGAGACTGCCCTCTCAACGCAACTAAATCTACTACTACACCAGCTAATGTTGCATCCCCTACTCAATCCTTTTCAGGTAACACATCAAGGTAAGGATCATCGAGGGTGGTAGGAAGACCTAGTGGCTTTGGGAAGGCACCGAGCAGGCAAGAATCAAAGGCTCCTACCCAGATGTATCACAAGAGAAGAAGGGAAGAATAAGATGAGTCTGATGTTATTGAAGGTACAATTGAATTATATTCACATGCTTTATATACATTGATTGACCCTAGTTATACCCACTTATTTATAAGTACTGTGTTAGCCAAGACACATAGACTATCATCTGAACCTATAGTATCGAGAATCTCTATAACCAATCCTTTGGGTGATTGTGTCACCATAAGCTTTATGCGTAAGAACTGTCCCTTGTTGATTCAAGGGATTCCTTTTTTGGAAAATTTACTGGCATTATCGATCCACGAATTTGATGTTATATTGGGATTGGATTGGATCGGTGAACATCAAGCATGGGTAGATTGTAGTAAGAGGAAGTTGTACCTTCGAGGCCTTGGCAAGGAAAGTATTGTATTGATAAACTATAGAAATCCTTACCTGAATTCTTTGACATTGCAAGCCAAGGATGAACCTCCATTATCGGATGTTGACACAGTGTGCGAATTCCCTGATGTATTTCCTAATGAACTTCCAGGTTTACCTCCAATCCTTGAGGTTGAATTCGGCATCAAAGTACAACCTGGGACTGCCCCAGTTTCTATTGCACCCTACAGTATGGCAGCCATCGAGGTCAAGGATATGAGGCTCAAATTCAAGACCTATTGAATAAAGGCTTTATTCGACCAAGTTCCTCACCTTGGGGATCCCCGATTCTCTTTGTCAAGAAGAATGATGGTTTCATGAGATTGTGCATTGACTATTGACAGTTGAACAAGGTAACCATCAAGAATAAGTATCCATTGCCAAGAGTTGATGACCTATTCGATCAGCTTAAGGATGCCTTTGTGTTTTCCAAGATTGATTTAAGGTTCGAGTATTATCAGATGGGAGTCAAAAATGTGATGTACCCAAGATGGCTTTCCATACACGATATGGACACTACAAGTTCTTGGTGATGCCCTTTGGGCTAACCAATACAGCGACATCTTTTTATGGATTTGATGAATCGGGTTTTCATGCCATATCTTGATAAATTCGTAGTGGTATTCATCAAAGATATCTTGATTTATTCTAATAATCCTATTGAGCATCGAGATCATCTCTGCATTGTGCTTCAAACCATTCGAGAGAAGTAGTAGTTTGCCAAGTTCTCTAAGTGTGAGTTTTGGCTCACCGAAGTTGCCTTTCTTGGGCATATTGTATTATCCAAGTGGGTCTGAAGAAAATTCAAGCCATCATTGATTGGCATCGAAGAATATTGGTGAAATGAGAAGCTTCCTTGGTCTTGTTGGCTATTATAGAAGGTTCGTTAAAGTATTTTCTATGATAGCAGCCCATTGACTAAGCTATTGAGAAAAAAAGTCTCACTTGTTTGGACCAAGGAACAACAAAGAAGCTTCAATCAATTGAAGCAAGTGTTAACTCATGTGCCAGTCCTAACCCAACCTAAGTCTAGAAAAGACTACACCGTCTACAGTGATGTATCGTATCTCGGCTTAGGATGTGTATTGATGCAACAAGGTAAGGTCGTTGCATATGCTTCAAGACAACTAAAGCCACATGAGATGAATTATCCCACTCATGACCTGGAATTGGCTGCAGTTGTCTTTGTATTGAAAATCTGGATACGTTATCTCTACGGAGATAAATGTTATCTCTTTACCAATTATAAAAGCCTCAACTATCTCTTAACCTAGAAAGATTTGAATCTTCAACAACGGAGATGGATGGAACTCCTTAAGAACTATGACCTTGTCCTCGATTACCATCCGGGCAAGGCCAACATTGTAGCTGATGCACTCAGCTGCAAACCTTTGCCTAGTAAGTATTGTTATTGATCATTGAGTCCAATACATTAATTAGTATATTGACTCATTGTAAAGTTATTGTATTGTAGCTCCTCGAGCCATTAATGCTCACTTCTGACTTCGGAAGCACCGTTTTTTTGTAGCTAAACTCCAAATTCAGTCTACTATCATATCAAGGATCAAAGCATTGCAAGATTAAGACCCTAAAATTCAATCTATTTTTACCAAGCTACAAGATAACTCTAGCTTCAGGATTAGACTTGAAGGACTCTTGTGCTTTCATGATCGAGTTTGCATACCTAATGATGAATATTTTCGTACCGATATTATCAAAGAGGCTCATTCGAGTTCTTTCTCTATCCATCCCGGTTCTGTAAAGATGTACAAGGACATTCGAGAGATCTATTGGTGGCCAGGTGATAAGTTTTCAAAAGTACTAATTTTCTTACCCTTTTTACTCATATTATTGTTAGACTTAGGCTCATATTAGTTGCATAATTAGCTATTCATGCATTAATCCATGTTTCCTTCCATCGTTAAGCTTGATTACATAACTTGGTAGTTTTTGTGGAAAAGATGCTGCTTTGGTGTGCTTTGTGTGTGTAGGTGCAGGATCACTTACCAAAGCAATACCGAGCTAGTTGCCAGGGCAATGCATGAAGGAGATGCCGAACTAGTTGCCAGGGCAATGCATGAAGGAGACGCCGAGCCAGTTGCCATGGCAATTGTCAACAAGAGCAAAGGTGATATGGTAGTCGAAATTGATGACTAGGCAAGCCCAAGATGACGTGGAGCAAAGCCCAAACCCAAAGGAATTTGATTGCCATGCAGAGATTAAAGAAGAATTAAATTCCAAGAAGATAGGAGAAGTTCTAGTAGGAATACAATTATAATAAAGAATTATATTCTTTAAAGATAATTTAATTTCAACTTAAACTCCTCCTCAAAGAAGGACTTTGGCCTAGCCCTATAAATAGCAAGGAGATTTCGACAATCCAGGGGGAGAGAGCAATAGGGAAATTTCGACAAGTCCAAGGAGGGCAAGAGGAGAGAATTTTCGACAAGCATCTAGGGCAAGGAGGATTTCGACAAGCCTCCTTTTTCATCCTTTTCTTTCTTGTTCGATTGGGTTCATGCTAGGGATTGTTTATCTTGTGTTTCTTTGGAACCTAGCCATGAACTAAATCTACTTGGCTATGGTTATTGTGTTTTGTGGTTGTGAGAAACTATTGGTTTTTGTTTAGGTAATAAGAGTTTGCACTTTTCTATTTCATGGTTTATTCATTCTTGGTTCTTATTCTTGTTTGCGAGTGAATTGGGAGAGGATCTCGTAATTTCATCTATTTATCTAATATCGGGAGAGTTAGATTCAAGAAACGAATGAATATGATCTTTATTCAATCTATTGATGGTGAAGATTAATCCGGCTTAGGAATAAGTTAAGGATTTCAACGGCTAAGAGGAGCGCAAGATTGGTTGTTGTTCACCCTTGATTCACGCAGGGATGTATTATCAAGGCATGCACAAGTAGCTAGAGTTTCGACTTAGGGATAAGAAGAAACCATTGAAGAACGCTCTGTCGAACCTTGAAGGTTGCTGCCCAGAAGCCCAAGTAGTTGCCCAACTAGTCGCCCAGACAACCATCGATTAGTTGCCAAGGCAACCCCATTGTGCAAGTTGCCACGGCAACTGAGTTGCCCGTGCACTCTTTTACCAAGACAATCCAATTGGCTATCACACCTCAACTCACGATAACCTGGCCTATCTCTCTCTCATTTGATCTTATTTATTCTTTTACATATTTGCTTTCTAGATTATTTATTAGTTAAACCCCTATAATCCTTTACTTGTGTTTTTACTTTTTACAGTGCAAGAGACTAGATTCTTGAAGTGGCACCAATCCCTGTGGAGACGATATCTTTTATACTATAACTTGCGACGTGTATACTTGCACATTTGTGTAGCACTTATTACGCGCAACAACTTTTTGGCGCCGTTGCCGGGGAAGCTGAAATCAAGATGGTCGGGACCATTCGAAGTCGTCAAACCATTCTCCCATGGTGCCGTGATAATCAAGTCCATCTCTGACAACCATGAATTCAAAGTTAATGGACAAAGATTGAAGCACTACAATGGTGCCCATGTGGAACGTAACAAGGAAGTGGTCAATTTAGGAGATGCATGAACATGCTCTCCCTTTGATATTTTATTTTTATGCTTATTTTTATTTTTATTTTTTTTCGATTAATATTTTTTTATTTTTTCGCTTTTTTTTATTTTTTTATATTTCCGATTATTAGTAGTTTTTAGGATAGATTTTTTTCATTTAAGTTTAAGAATCCTATTACACATCTTTATTTATTTTCTTTATTAGTTTATCTTTAATTTTAATCCTTATTTGATTTGTCTTTGAATTGTAGGAAAAGAAGTTCAAGATAAAGAAGGACTTCTAAACCAAGTAGGAAAACATCTTCAACAAGGAAACTAATGGGCTGAATCTAAGGCTTATATAAAGCCTCCAATTCATCCTAACCAAAACCCCTTGTCGACAACTTCTACCAAACTTTGGCGCCGTTGTCGGGGATTGGCAATAGCGACTTTGTTTTTATTTTCTTGCACTTTCTTTTTATTTTTCTTGTTTAAAATTCAAAGGGCTAACAAACTTTGGTTTACATTGGTATATGACCAGGGCGAGACCGACTTCACCAGAATATCCCTTTGATCCAGAAATCGAACGAACCTTACAAAGACTTAGACGAAGGATAAGAGAAGCAATGGTAAATCAAGACGGCAATATGAATCAAGATGTTCGAGCAGGAGGAGGAGTGATTCTTGCACGAAACAGAACTATTCGAGACTATCTTGAAGAAGATCTTGATGGACTTAACCCAGGAGTTGTCCCACCTGAAATTGAAACCGACCACTTTGAGTTAAAACCGGTAATGTTTAATATGATCAACACAATAGGTCAATTTGGCGGCTCAGCAACTGAAGATGCACGACAACATCTGAAATCTTTCCTCGAGATTTGCAACTCGTTCAAGATACACGGAGTCACCCCCGATGTCCTACGATTAAGATTATTCCCATATTCACTGAGGGATAGGGCGAAAGCATGGTTGAATAGCATTCCTGCCGGATCCATAGCATCTTGGACTGATCTTTGTCGTGATTTCCTTGCTAGATTTAATCCTACAAATTTGACTGATAAGCTTCGTAACGACATTACTTCTTTTCGGCAGGCAGATGATGAATCCATGTACGAGGCTTGGGAGCGATATAGAGAACTTCTACACAAATGCCCTCTACACGGATTCCCGGTGTAGACTCAAGTAACAATGTTTTACAACGCCGTGAATACACCAACAAGGATGATGCTAGATGCCTCGGCAAATGGCATACTCCTAGATAAGTCGACGGAGGAAGCAATGCAAATTTTAAACAGGCTGGCCAAGAATGACTATCAATTCCCATCTACTAGAAGATGAGGAGTTAGACGCCAAGCCACAATACATGAACTAGGATCATCAGATTCAATTTCGGCACAATTGGCCACTTTAACCAAGATGGTCCAGAACATGCAAAAACCAAACAACACACATGAAGTCAAGGTAATGGATTCTTTTTGTGAGTTATGTGGTGATAACCATAATTCTTCTGAATGTATGCAGAATCCGGAATCCAGCTTCTATGTGGAGAATTACAATCGGAGCAATAACGTGATGTCCAATACATACAATCCAGCTTGGAAGAAGCACCCAAAATTTTCATGGAATAATCCCAACAATGCTCTAAACCAGAACAATCAGAATGCACAAGCATCGGGATTCTAGCAGAATATGCCACGGCAACATATGCCGCAGCAACAACCGACGACATCTAGTTCTTTGGAAAATTCTCTAAATGCTTTTATGATGAAAATTGAATCTTATATGGCTGAGAATAGTAATTTCATAAAAAGAACTGATGCTTTTATTAACAGGACCGAGATGAGATTGCAAAACCAAGAGGCGGTAATCAAATCATTGGAAAATCAAGTCGGACAGTTTGCTCAAAATCTTAATACTAGACCGCAAGGAGGTTTACCTAGAGATACTGAAGTCGCAAGAGGAATTGGCCATGAGCAATGTAAGGCAATCACCACCAGAAGTGGCCAACAACTTAGAGAGGTTCAAACCCGCTCTTCAAACAAAACTCCACAAAAAGATCAAGATGAACCTAGCGGCAAAGCCTCGGATGCTGAACCAGGAATTGTCGCGGCAACCGGCAATAAGCATGCCTCGGCAACCGACGATAAAGATGCCTCAGCAACTGGCGATGAGCATGCCTCGACAACTCTAGATGTCCCGGCAATGCCGTCAATCAGATTTCAAACCAATGGAAGGATCGAAGATATCCGACTTCCACCACCATTCCCACAAAGGTTGAAGCGACAAAAGCAAGAATACCAATTCAAGAAGTTTCTTGATATCCTAAAGCAAGTCCACATCAACTTGCCACTGGTGGAAGCAATTGAACAAATGCCAAACTATGCCAAGTTTCTTAAAGACATTTTGTCCAAGAGAACAAGGCTAGGAGAGTTTGAAACAGTTGCTGCAATAGAGGGATGCATGGAAATGTTGCACAATCGTATGCCACCTAAGTTGAAGGATCCCGAAAGTTTCACAATACCCTGTTGCATTGGAAATCACTATGTCGAGAAAGCATTATGCGACCTTGGCGCTAGCATAAACTTGATGCCTAAATCGGTTTTCCAGAAACTAGGAATCGGGAAGGCAAGACCTACAACAGTTATGCTACAGCTAGCCGACAGATCCTATGTGCATCTAGAGGGAAAAATCGAGGACATACTGGTAAAAGTTGATAAATTTATTTTTCCCGCTGACTTTATTGTTTTGGATTGTGAAGCAGATGAGCATGAACCTATCATTCTCGGGAGACCATTCCTAGCAACAGGGAGAACCTTGATCGATGTTGAAAATGGAGAACTCACAATGAGGGTGAATGACCAGCAGGTCAAACTAAATGTGTTCCAAACACTAAGGCATGCCGATGATCCAGAAGAATGCCAACTACTTCATGCCACGACAGAGTTTAACTTCGATGAGGAATTTAGTTGCCTCGGCAACTACATTGCCGATCTAGAGGAACCTGAGGAGTATGAAGAACTGGTCGATGAGGAACAACAAGAAGAGGCAAATTGGCTAATCAACCGACCAGGTACATACTTTGAACCACTAGATTACTCAGGTAAGGAAGCTAAACTCAAAAAACCCTCTATTGAACAACCACCGATTCTTGAGTTAAAATAATTGCCAGAGCAACTAAAATATGCATACTTAGGAACTGATAATACATTGCCCGTAATTATTTCTTCTAATTTACAGCCTGAGCAGGAAAGAAGCTGATCAAGATGTTGAAGCTACACAAAAAAGGCAATAGGGTGGACAATTGCCGACTTGAAGGGAATTAGCCCGGCAGTGTGCATGCAAAGATTCTATTGGAAGACGATCACAAACCTTCAATTGAGGCCCAGAGGAGACTGAATCATGCCATGAAAGGGGTTGTAATGAAAGAAATCATCAAGTGGCTTGATGTCGGCATTATATACCCTATCTCCGATAGTACGTGGGTAAGTCCGGTACAATGTGTACCGAAAAAGGGAGGTATAACAGTGGTAAGCAATGAAAATAATGAACTTATCCCAACCAGGACTGTGACCGGTTGGAGGGTTTGTATGGACTATCGAAAGCTAAACAAAGCCACTAGGAAAGATCACTTCCCATTACCCTTTATTGATCAAATGCTTGACCGTCATGCAGGTAAACCCTTTTATTGTTTTCTTGATGGTTATTCAGGTTACAATCAGATTGCCATAGCACCAGAAGATCAAGAAAAGACAACCTTCACATGCCCATACGATACTTATGCCTTCCGAAGGATGCCGTTCGGATTGTGTAACACCCCGGCAACCTTCCAAAGATGCATGATGGCACTCTTTTCAGACATGGTCGAAGACTTCCTTGAGATCTTCATGGATGATTTTTCGGTTTTTGGTAATGACTTCGACGGCTGTCTCGGCAATTTAAAGAGGGTGTTGGCAAGATGTGAAGAAACGGATTTAGTCCTCAATTGGGAGAAATGCCATATTATGGTAGATGAAGGAATAGTGCTCGGCCACAAGATTTCATCCAAGGGAATTGAAGTAGACAAAGCCAAGGTGGACGTGATCGAGAGATTACCCCCACCAAGTTCGCTTAAAGGAATTCGAAGTTTTCTCAGACATGCAGGTTTTTATAGGAGGTTCATTCATAATTTTTCTAAAATCACTAAACCCTTGTGTAATCTGCTTGAACAGGATAAAGTCTTCGATTTTGATGATTCTTGCACCCAAGCATTCGAAACCCTAAAGAAAAAGCTTGCCTCGGCACCCATTGTCGTTCCACCAGATTGGACGCTACCTTTTGAGCTCATGTGTGATGCAAGTGATTTCGCGGTAGGAGCAGTCCTAGGTCAACGCACAGGTAAGACCTTCCATGTGATATACTACGCTAGTAAAACTCTTAATAGTGCTCAAGTGAATTACACAACAACGAAGAAAGAGTTACTAGCTGTAGTTTTCACATATTTAATTGGTACAAAGGTAATTGTTCATACAGACCATTTGGCAATCAAATACTTATTTGCTAAAAAGGATGCTAAACGTCGTTTGATTCGTTGGATATTACTTTTACAAGAATTTGATATTGAAATTAAGGACATGAAAGGAACAGAAAATCAAGTGGTCGATCACTTATCACGTTTGGAATGCAATAGGGAGGAGGACGTAGATCTAGAGATATGCGATGCATTCCCGGATGAACAAATTTTAGTTGCCTCGGCAACCCTCGACGCCTCGGTAACCCTAGACGCCTTGGCAATCCTCGACGCCTCGGCAACCCTCGACGCCTCGGCAACCATGGATGCACACGCCTCGGTAACTCTCGACGCCGCAGCAGTCTTTGACGCGCACGCCTCGGAAATTCTGGGAGCAGTCGCCACGGCAGCACATGCCTCGGCAATACCCTGGTACGCGAATTTAGTTAATTTCCTTGTTTGTGGTATTTTTCCTTATGGCATTACTCACTAAGGGAAGAAGCGGTTCCGCCATGATGCTAAGCATTACTTTTGGGACGAGCCTCTTTTGTTTAAACAATGTGCAGATCAGGTTATACGCCGATGTGTCCCTGAAGAAGAGCAACATAATGTACTCCGGCAATGCCATTCTTCACCCTATGGAGGACATTTTGGAGGAACTCGTACCGCGGCCAAAGTTTTGCAATCCGGTTTGTATTGGCCAACATTGTACAAAGATGCCCAAGACTTTTACAAGCAATGTGATCGTTGCCAGAGGACGGGCAGTATCTCTAGACGACATGAAATGCCGCTCCAGAACATCATCGAGGTGGAATTGTTCGATGTATGGGGGATCGACTTTATGGGACCTTTTCCATCTTCATTCGGCAACCTCTACATTCTACTTCCCGTCGACTACGTGTCTAAATGGGTTGAGGCAGCTGCAATTCCCAACAACGATTCCAAGACCGTGCAAAGATTCTTGCAGAAAAACATATTTACACGGTTTGGGATGCCGAGAGCAATTATCAGCGACGAAGGCAAGCATTTTGACAACAGACTAATTGCCAAGATGTTGCAACGCTTCGGCATATCACACAAGATCGCCACGGCATATCACCCACAAACCAACGGGCAAGCAGAAATTTCCAACCGGGAATTGAAGGGTATACTCGAGAAAGTCATAAATCCCTCAATGAAGGATTGGTCATTAAGACTAGATGACGCACTTTGGGCATATCGCACTGCATTCAAAACACCCCTAGGTATGTCCCCCTTCCGACTTGTCTATGGCAAAACATGCCATCTACCGGTGGAAATCGAGCACAAGGCGTACTGGGCAATCAAGACCGTGAATATGGATTGGGAAAGTGCCGGACAAAAGCGTTTGATGGATCTCAATGAGATAGAAGAATTTCGCGCACTCGCCTATAACAATGCACGAATCTACAAGGAGAAAACAAAGCGATGGCACGACAAGAAACTATTGCCACGGCAATTCACGCCAGGGCAACTAGTTCTCTTATTCAATTCTCGGCTAAAACTGTTCCCGGGAAAGCTGAAATCAAGATGGTCGGGACCATTCGAAGTCGTCAAACCATTCTCCCATGGTGCCGTGATAATCAAGTCCATCTCTGACAACCATGAATTCAAAGTTAATGGACAAAGATTGAAGCACTACAATGGTGCCCATGTGGAACGTAACAAGGAAGTGGTCAATTTAGGAGATGCATGAACATGCTCTCCCTTTGATATTTTATTTTTATGCTTATTTTTATTTTTATTTTTTTTCGATTAATATTTTTTTTATTTTTTATTTTTATTTTTTTCGATTTTTTTATTATTTTTTTATATTTCCGATTATTAGTAGTTTTTAGGATAGATTTTTTTCATTTAAGTTTAAGAATCCTATTACACATCTTTATTTATTTTCTTTATTAGTTTATCTTTAATTTTAATCCTTATTTGATTTGTCTTTGAATTGTAGGAAAAGAAGTTCAAGATAAAGAAGGAATTCTAAACCAAGTAGGAAAACATCTTCAACAAGGAAACTAATGGGCTGAATCTAAGGCTTATATAAAGCCTCCAATTCATCCTAACCAAAACCCCTTGTCAACAACTTCTACCAAACCCTAAACCCTTTTTCGTTTTCCCCTAATCCCACCCACCTATCTTTTCTATAAAACCCATCACCTTTATCATCCATGGCATCCAAGATTAAACTTTTTGTTCATCCAAGTTCCTCCAAAGAACCAAGATACAAGAAGTTTGCTACACTGGTGGTTCAAGAAAGATTTCAATCCAAGTTTGAAAGCCGGAAGATTCATGAAGAACAAGGCTTTGAATACTCCAACTCTCATCAAGATTTCGGCCTTGAACAATTCATCTTCGAGAGGATTGCACATCAAAAGTGGCAAATCTTTTGCCATCAACCGGAATCGGGTAACATCTCTTGGGTAAGAGAATTCTATGCTCACTCACCTAACCCGGATAATCCTTATGTTTTTGTTCGTGACAAGGCCATACTTATAAGTCCCGAAAGCATCAACACCTTTTACGGACTTTACATTGAGAAGGACGAGCATCAAGCCTTCGTTGACCAAATCAATCCCAAGCAACTCGACAAGGTGCTTCAAGAACTCACTCAACCGGGAACTCATTGGAACGACGGTACATACAAGGGCACGGTAAATCGCCTTCGCCTTAAACCCGAGGCAAAACTATGGAATAAGTTTGTTAAAACTTCTTTAATGCCCTTCACACACAATACTACCGTTGATATACCACGTCTTTTGCTCATACATTCTATTTTGCATAATCGCATCATTAACATTGGAAAAATTATTTGTGATGAGATTTTTGTATGCAGCTCAAAATATAAAGGTTCTCTTTTCTTTCCTTGCTTAATTTCTAATCTTTGCAAGGAGATGCATGTCCCGAGTGAGTCCACCGATGAAAAGGCCCTACCCAAGTCTGGTTGGAATCAAGCACTAATCCGAAAGCTAATGGGAGAGGCACCGGGAAATTCTTCAAGGCCTCCAATTGCCACGTCAACTCCTGCCACCGCGACAATCCCTAATGCCCAAGCACCTAACGCCAGGGCAACTCGGCCATTAATCCCGGGACACTTTGAAGCACTTTTGCACCCATTGGCAAATTGAAGATCGGCAACTAATGTTCATGCGGTACATGAAGGAGCACAACAATGCCATCGCCCAAGTCATCCTAGAAAAGTACCCGGACAATCGCGTGCCGTTCCCAATCTTTCCCGCCGAGATCCTTGCCCCGGCAACCAATGAAGCAGTCGCCACGGCAACCTATATCGTGCACGCACAAGATGATGCCACGACAACCAACCCTGAAGATGCCACGGCAACCAAAGCTAAAGACATCCCGACAACCACTGCAAAAGCCAAAGGTAAAGCACCTATGCCCGAATCAACTCCTACGGAATCATTTTCTGATTTTTCAGATTCGGACGAGTCCTCCATTGAACCAATAAAGACCGCACCAATTGAATCCTCCAAGCAAAAAGCCATTGACATTGATGAAGATGACGATGAGGACAACCCCGTACGAGGATCGATTCCACCACCGGCAACAAGAAAACAACCATCGCATTCAAGCAAGAGAATCAAGACACCGACTAGAAGAAAACTAATCATCTACGATGATGAACTCTCGGAGTAAGTCCTCGTATGCATTTTTATTTTTATTTTTCGTTATTTTTATGCATGCATTGAGGACAATGCCTCACTCGAGTTTGGGGGGGGATTGTTACTAGTAGTTACCATGTTTAGTTACATTCATCTTAAAGTATTACATTTA
Source organism: Hibiscus mutabilis (assembly GCA_019671005.1). NCBI lineage: Eukaryota > Viridiplantae > Streptophyta > Magnoliopsida > Malvales > Malvaceae > Hibiscus > Hibiscus mutabilis. Next base: position 21,164,938 of record CM033725.1, read on the forward strand.
GGATACATAAATTGCTTGCCATGCCTTTAATTGGAACAAGAATTGCTTAGATTTGATGAATATTCGATGATGACTTTGCCAATGCACTTAATAGATAGAATTTTTTATTCTAGGATAACCATGGAAAAACTTAGAATTTTACTATGATACTAAATTTGATGAAACACTGTTGTGGTTTGATTGATTTAAGGAATTCTAGTGAACTTAGGTTGATAATTAACAAATTGGGGGATTGGAATAAAAATTGGATGAATGCTAGAGGTGCCCGAAACTGGCTCTAGTATGTGTTAAAAATAGTTGATAGCTAGAGGTGCCCGAAACCGGCTCTAGTCGAATAAATTAACTTAATAGAACTAAAAATAAAACACTAGAGGTGCCCAAAACTGGCTCTAGTTAAAACATGTTAAAAAGAACCCAATGAAGTAATTTGAAAACCTATTGTTTGCATAGAATCTGAAAAATCAACTTGCACACAACTCCGCACACACTCACAAGCATTATAGTTTGATTTCGAGTAACTCCTAATTTTTCCAAAAAATAAAAAGCCAATCATACTTTGTGCCCCGGTTCAGAGAATTGAAATCAAGTTCAAAGCTAAGTTTGTGAAAATTGAAGTCTTGGCAGGTAATTATGAGTTTGCATTGCTTGAGGACAAGCAATAGTTCGAGTTTGGGGGTGTGATAAGTGTTCAAAAGTACTATTTTTCTTACCCTTTTTACTCATATTATTGTTAGACTTAGGCTCATATTAGTTGCATAATTAGCTATTCATGCATTAATCCATGTTTCCTTCCATCGTTAAGCTTGATTACATAACTTGGTAGTTTTTGTGGAAAAGATGTTGTTTTGGTGTGCTTTGTCTGTGTAGGTGCAGGATCACTTACCAAAGCAATGCCGAGCTAGTTGCTAGGGCAATGCATGAAGGAGATGCCGAGCTAGTTGCCAGGGCAATGCATGAAGGAGACGCCGAGCCAGTTGCCATGGAAATTGTCGACAAGAGTAAAGGTGATATGGTAGTCGAAATTGAGGACTAAACAAGCCCAAGATGACGTGGAGCAAAGCCCAAACCCAAAGAAATTTGATTGCCATGCAGAGATTAAAGAAGAATTAAATTCCAAGAAGATAGGAGAAGTTCTAGTAGGAATACAATTATAATAAAGAATTATATTCTTTAAAGATAATTTAATTCCAACTTAAACTCCTCCTCAAAGAAGGACTTTGGCCTAGCCTTATAAATAGCAAGGAGATTTCGACAATCCAGGGGGAGAGAGCAATAGGGAAATTTCGACAAGTCCAAGGAGGGCAAGAGGAGAGAATTTTCGACAAGCATCTAGGGCAAGGAGGATTTCGACAAGCCTCCTTTTTCATCATTTTCTTTCTTGTTCGATTGGGTTCATGCTAGGGATTGTTTATCTTGTGTTTCTTCGGAACCTAGCTATGAACTAAATCTACTTGGCTATGGTTATTGTGTTTTGTGGTTGTGAGAAACTATTGGTTTTTGTTTAGGTAATAAGAGTTTGCACTTTTCTATTTCAAGGTTTATTCATTCTTGGTTCTTATTCTTGTTTGCGAGTGAATTGGGAGAGGATCTCGTGATTTCATCTATTTATCTAATATCGGGAGAGTTAGATTCAAGAAACGAATGAATATGATCTTTATTCAATCTATTGATGGTGAAGATTAATCCGGCTTAGGAATAAGTTAAGGATTTCAACGGCTAAGAAGAGCGCAAGATTGGTTGTTGTTCACCCTTGATTCACGCAGGGATGTATTATCAAGGCATGCACAAGTAGCTAGAGTTTCATGCCTGCCGAACCTTGAAGGTTGCTGCCCAGAAGCCCAAGTAGTTGCCCAACTAGTCGCCCAGGCAACCATCGATTAGTTGCCAAGGCAACCCCGTTGTGCAAGTTGCCACGGCAACTGAGTTGCCCGTGCACTCTTTTACCAAGACAATCCAATTGGCTATCACACCTCAAATCACGATAACCTAGCCTATCTCTCTCTCATTTGATCTTATTTATTCTTTTACTTATTTGCTTTCTAGATTAGTTATTAGTTAAACCCCTATAATCCTTTACTTGCGTTTTTACTTTTTACAGTGCAAGAGGCTAGATTCTTGAAGTGGCACCAATCCCTGTGGAGACAATATCTTTTATACTATAACTTGCGACGTGTATACTTGCACATTTGCGTAGCACTTATTACGCGCAACACCAGGCATGAAACAAGCTATAACCAATTTTGTGTCCAAGTGCCTTACGTGCCAGCGTGTTAAAGCTAAGCATCGTATCCCTCCCGACTTATTACAACCCTTTGATCTACCGCATTGGAAGTGGGAGAAGATCACTATGGATTTCGTTATTGGGCTACCCTTAAATCCTTCTAAACATGATGCCATTTGGGTCATTGTAGACCATTTCACCATGTCAGCACACTTTTTACAGGTTAGAATGGACTACAGTCTTCCTACGCTGCTGACTTGTACCTTAAGGAAGTTATTTGACTCCATGGAGTACCTCAATCCGTCATCTCCAATTGGGATCCATGGCTTGCTTCTCAATTCTAGAGATCATTGCAAGGAGCTTTGGGCACCAGAGTTAACCTTAGTACTGCTTTTCACCCTCAGTCTGAGTGCCAATCGGAAAGGGTAATTTAGATTCTGCAAGACATGCTACGTGCGTGCTTCATCGATTTCGAAGGCTCTTGGCAGAAATCCATACCTCTCATCGAGTTTGCCTACAACAAAAGCTGCCAAGCTTCCATTAAAATGGCACCATATGAGGCGTTGTCTGGTGGACGTTGTAGAACTCCATTATGCTGGTCTAAACTCGATAAAGGCAAGGTGTTGGGCCCTGACTTACTTCGAGAAACTGAAGAACGGGTTACCATCATCCATGATCATTTGAAAGCCACATTTGACCGATAGAAGGATTATGTTGATCTCAAGCGAAAGGATATGCATTATGAAATTGGTGAGAAAGCCTTCCTAAAAGTTTCAACAGGGAAGAAAGTTTTTAGATTCGGCAAAAAAGGGGAGGCTGAGTCCCCGATTCATTGGACCTTTCGAGATTATTGAGAAAGTTGGCCCTGTGGCTTATCGATTATTGTTGCCTTATGAACTAAGAAAGATTCATGATGTATTTCATGTATCGATGCTTTAAAAGTATCGCTCTAACTGTTGTGTGTAATAAGTTCTACGCAAATGTGCAAGTATACACGTCGCAAGTAATAAAGTGATATGAGTATTGAGTATCGTCTCCACAGGGATTGGTTTGGACCACTTTGCTTAAGTTACTGCACTGTGAAAATAAAAACACAATTGATAATAGGAGTTCTAATTAATGAGTAAACTAAGAGCAATAAACTAAAAGAATAGATGAAATCAAATAAGAGACGGAATAGGCCATGTTATCGTGAGTTGAGGTGTGATAGCCGATTGGATCGTCTTGGTAAAAGAGTACAAGGGCAACTCAGTTGCCGTGGCAACTTGCACAACGAGGTTGCCTTGGCAACTAATCGATGGTTGCCTGGGCGACTAGCTGGGCAACTACTTGGGCGGCTGGGTAGTAACTTCAAGGTTCGGCGGAGCATTCTTCAATGGTTTCTTCTTATCCCTAAGTCGAAACTCTAGCTACTTGTGCATGCCTTGATAATACATCCCTGCGTGAATCAAGGGTGAACAACAACCAATCTTGCGTTCCTCTTAGCCGTTGAAATCCTTAACTTATTCCTAAGCCGGATTAATCTTCACCATCAATAGATTGAATAAAGATCATATTCATTCGTTTCTTGAATCTAACTCTCCCGATATTAGATAAATAGATGAAGTTACAAGATCCTTCCCAATTCACTCGCAAACAAGAATAAGAACCAAGAATGAATAAACCTTGAATAGAAAAGTGCAAACTCTTATTACCTAAACAAAATCCAATAGTTTCTCACAACCACAAAACACAATAACCATAGCCAAATAGATTTAGTTCATGGCTAGGTTCCAAAGAAACACAAGATAAATAATCCCTAGCATGAACCTAATTGAACAAGAAAGAAAAAGATGAAGAATGAAGCTTGTCGAAATCTCCTTGCCCTAGATGCTTGTCGAAAATTCTCTCTTCTTGCTCTCCCTTGGAGTTGACGGCATGGCCTCTAATTTATAGGGCTAGGTCAAAGTCCTTCTTTGAGGAGGAAGTTAAGTTGGAATTAAATTATCTTTAAAGAATATAATTCTTTATTATAATTATATTCCTATTAAAACTTCTCCTATCTTCTTGGAATTTAATTCTTCTTTAATCTCTTCATGGAAATCAAATTCCTTTGGGATTTAGCTTTGCTCCATGTCATCTTGGGCTTGTCTAGTCATCAATTTCGACTACCATATCACCTTGTTCTTTGTCGACAATTACCCTGGCAACTGGCTCGGTGTCTCCTTCATGGATTGCCCTGGCAACTAGCTCTAGCCTTGTTTAGGCAAGTGATCCTGCACCTACACAGACAAAGCACACCAAAACAACATCTTTTCCACAAAAATCACCAAGTTATGTAATCAAACTCAACGGTGGAAAGAAATATGAATTAATGCATGAGTGACTAATTATGCAACTAATATGAGTTTAAGTCTAACAATAATATGAGTAAAAAGGGTAATAAAAATAGTACTTTTGAACACTTATCACACCCCCAAACTCGAACTATTGCTTGTCCTCAAGCAATGCAAACTAATAATTACCTGCCAAGACTTTAATCATCAAAGACGTGCTTCAAACTTGAATTCAAACCTCGGAACCGTGGCACAAAGTATGATCACCTTTTAATTTTTCGGATAGCACAAAAATTACCCGAAACCAAACTATAATGCTCGTGACAATGTGTGTGCATAGTTATGTACAAGTTGATTTTCAAGATTCTATGTGAACAATAGGCTATTATCAATTTAATTACCGGGGCATTTATTTTTATTTTCACTAGAGCCAGTTTTGGGCACCTCTAGCAAAGTAAGCAATTTCTCATTTTAGTTTAGTCGACTAGAGCCAATTTCGGGCACCTCTAGCAATTCTTTAATATGCATTAACTACTAGAGCCAGTTTCGGGCACCTCTAGCAAGAAAGTGCATTTACTACTAAAGCCAGTTTCGGGCACCTCTAGCAATAATTTAACTTTAATTTTCAATTTTAAATTTACCTAAATTTTAAGCAACCTAAGTTCACTAAGTTTCTTTCAATCAACAACCCATAATCATGTAAAAAAATTTTAGCATCATAGTAAAATTCTAAGTTCTTTTCATGCAATCCTAAAATTAAAGGTTCTTTCAATTAAGTGCAGTGGCAAAAATTCATCATTGGATATTCAACAAGTCTTAAGCAATTAAATCCAATTAAAGGCATGGCAAGTAATTATGCAACCTATATGTGATTGCTAACGATGAATGCAACAAAACATGAAACTAACTAGAAACCAACACCCCCCCAAACTCGAGAGAAGCATTGTCCTCAATGCATGTAAGAGTGAAACAAAATTTAAATGAAACTAAATGAAATGAGTTAGTCGGAGAGGTCGTCACCTCGAGTGATAAGTTTCCTTCGTGTCATTTGCTTGATTCATTTTTCAGTCAGTGGTTGAATGCTGGTACCGCGTGAATAGCATTGCTTTGATTTGATCCATGTTTGGGCATCAGAAGTTGCCGAAGCCATTGTTGTTGCCTGGGCATCGCCAGTTTCTGTGTCGTGGCTACTGCTGAGGTAGTTGTAGGGGCATCCTCTATTGCGGTTGCCGTGGCAATTAGTCGGCAGTGAATTTCCTTAGTATGTTGGTTGTGAGTCTTGTTGTGGAAAAGAAAAGAAAACAAAGAAAACCTGGAAACTAAAGATAATGAAGAAAAATAAAATAAAATATCTTCTAAAAATAAAAATAAAAGAAAAAGAAAAACAAAAAGAAAATATTGAAAGGAGAGCATGCTCATGCATCTCCTAAGGTGTCAATTTCTTTGTTACGTTCTACATGGGGACCGTTGTAGTGCTTCAATCTCTTTCCATTAACTTTGAATTCATGTTCGTCGGTAATGGACTTGATTATCACGGCACCATGGGAGAATGGTTTGACAACTTCGAATGGTCCCGACCATCTTGATTTTAGTTTTCCCAGAAAAAGTTTTAGCCGAGAATTGAATAAGAGAACTAGTTGCCCTGGCATGAATTTTCGCGGCAATAGTTTCTTGTCATGCCATTGCTTTGTTTTCTCCTTGTAGATTCGTGCATTGTTATAGGCGATTGCACGGAATTCTTCTATCTCATTGAGGTCCAACAAACGATTTTGCCCAGCACTTTCCCAATCCATATTCACGGTCTTGATTTCCCAATATGCCTTGTGCTCGATTTCCACCGGTAGATGGCATGTTTTTCCATGGACAAGTCGGAAGGGGGACATACCTAAGGGTGTTTTGAATGCAGTGCGATATGCCCAAAGTGCGTCATCTAGTCTTCCTGACCAATCCTTCCTAGAGAGATTTACAGCTTTCTCGAGTATACCCTTTAATTCCCAGTTGGAAATTTCTGCTTGCCCGTTGGTTTGTGGGTGATATTGCCCGTCCTCTGGCAACGATCAAACTGCTTGTAAAACTCTTGGGCATCTTTATACAGTGTTGGCCAATACAAACTGGATTGAAAAACTTTGGCCGCGATACGAGTTCCTCCAAAATGTCCTCCATAGGGTGAAGAATGGCATTGTCGAAGTACATTCTGTGTCTCCTCTTCAGGGATACATCGGCGTATAACCTGATCAGGGTATTGCCGAGGCATGTGCTGCCGTGGCGACTGCTCCCAAGATTACCGAGTCGAGTGTGTCTAGAGTTACCAAGGCATACGCGTCCATGGTTGCCGAGGCGTCAAGGGTTGTTACGGCATCGAGGGTTGCCGAGGCGTGCGCGTCTGGAGTTTACCGAGGCGTGCACGTCAAGAGCTACTGCGGTGTCGAGGGTTGCTGAGGTATGCGCATCCATGGTTGCCGAGGCGTGCACGTTTGGAGTTGCCGAAGCGTGCGCGTCAAGAACTGTTGTGGCGTCGAGGGTTGCCGAGGCATGCGCATCCATGGTTGCTGAGGCATCAGGGGTTACCGAGGCGTACACATCCATGGTTGCCGAGGCAACTAAAAGCTGTTCATCCGGGAATGCATTGCATATCTCTAAATCAGTTTCCTCCTCCCTATTGCGTTCTAAACGTGATAAGTGATAGGCCACTTGATTTTCTGTTCCTTTCCTGTGCATTGGCCTAGGACTGCTCCTACCGCGAAATCACTTGCATCACACATGAGCTCAAAAGGTAGCGTCCAATCTGGTGGAACGATAATGGGTGCCGCGGCAAGCTTTTCCTTTAGGGTTTCGAATGCTTGGGTGCAAGAATCATCAAAATAGAAGACTTTATCTTGGTAGGGGTAATCTCTCGATCACGTCCACCTTGGCTTTGTCTACTTCAATTTCCTTGGATGAAATCTTGTGGCCGAGCACTATTCCTTCATCTACCATAAGATGGCACTTCTCCCAATTAAGGACTAAATCGGTTTCTTCACATCTTGCCAACACATTCTCTAAATTGTCGAGGCAATTGTTGAAGCCACTACAAAAAAATGGAAAAATCATCCATGAAGATCTCAAGGAAGTCTTCGACCATGTCTGAAAAGAGTTCTATCATGCATCTTCTAATGTTAGTGCATATCTGAGAAAACTTGAGGATGGTCATTTTCGATACTTCTTATAGTCCATCCGCACCCTCCGTTGGGTGACAATATTGCCCAAAAAGAGTTTGGCCAATGTGCTTGCCACTACTCTTTTTTGTGTTACCACGGTGGAGATGTCTTTCTTCTTTGTTCGCTTGTAGCCCATGTATACTCTCCACCTTGCTACTATTCCTGAAGGCACAGATATATTAATAGGAAAAATTATATCCATTCTCAACCATTCAATTACCTCATTCTTGTCGACTTCTATCATGGTTGGATGTAGCCTTTGTTGTCGTGGCAATTGCTGCTCAAGCCAATTGCCGTGGCAATCAGTTGCCAAAATTTGCTGTAAGTCAAGGGAATAACCAATTTTCTAAAAAGCTTTACGAATCCAAACACCGTTTTCTTTTGGCCTTTCAAACATCTCCATCAGTAGAGATTTTGATGGCTTCAAATCTGCCAACCTTGGTTCCTCAAGACACACTTGTAATGGATGAGGTGAGTTTTTAAAGAATTCGAAAGGTTCAACCATTACCTGCTCATATTCCATTGGCAAAGTATTATCATCTCGTTGATCTTGCATGTAGTCGTGTAATTGCCGTGGCAATTGTAGATGAGAGCAATCTACAGATTCCTGCTTCAACATCAACGTTGTAACCTTATGGGCATCGGATTCCTCAGAATTTGCTGTAGTATTGTTGTTCTCAGCTTCACTGAGTGTTGTCGCGGCATTGCTCTGTTCAGGCTCCTCAATCATTACCGAGGCAATTTGTTGTTCAGGCTCATCATGTGTTGGGCAGTCTCTCTCATTGGTATCCTCTTGACTTTGAGGTTCTAGTTGTTCCCCACACATCAGAGAGCTTTCTTTGCATTGCTCCTTATCCTCTTTCCTTGGGACATCAGTATCCCTAGGAATGAATTGTTGGTGCATGTTATCCATGACATATGTGGTCCATGTATCCCACTGAGCTATCCTCGTATCCATGGACTTTGATAGCTCTCGAATCTCTTCAATTGATCCGTCAAGTCTAGCCAAGGAAGCTAGCAACGTTTCCTCCAAGGAATTGGAATGCTCTTGAAAAGGACTACATTGCCATGGCATATCTGTTGCTGCGGCAAAAGTGTTATGGTAAAAACAATTTAAGCTTTTTGACCATACCATGAAGAATTTTGCTGCTAGTTCCCTCTATGGTCCTCCATGTAGTTATATGCACCGAAAATGTGAGGGCAATTTTCAAACACATGATGTTCTCCACACATAGCACAAGATTTTTCCACGGTACAAGTTCTTTGGGCTTTTCTCGGTTGGTATAGGTAATCATCAAAGGGTGCAAGAAACTCTTGATTGGATTGATTCATATCTTCCAATGTCATCTATCGAATAAATCGTCTTTTATTTCCTGACATGTTGATGTCCCTTAACTTGTTGCGCACCTAAATTTTTTTTTGATAAAACAAACAAAAAGAAAAGTTAGTAAAACTAAGAGAAAAAAATGCAATAACAAAAACAACTAACACCAATTGTCAATCCCCGGTAATGGCGCCAAAAACTTGTTGCGTGTAATAAGTGCTACGCAAATGTGCAAGTATGCACGTCGCAAGTAATAAAGTGATATGAGTATCGAGTATCGTCTCCACAGGGATTGGTTTGGGACACTTTGCTTAAGTTACTGCACTGTGAAAATAAAAACACAATTGATAATAGGAGTTCTAATTAACTAGTAAACTAAGAGCAATAAGCTAAAAGAATAGATGAAATCAAATAAGAGAGGGAATAGGCTAGGTTATCGTGAGTTTAGGTGTGATAGCCGATTGGATCGTCTTGGTAAAAGACTACAAGGGAAACTCAGTTGCCGTGGCAACTTGCACAGCGGGGTTGCCTAAGCGACTAGCTAGGCAACTACTTGGGCGGCTGGGCAGCAACTTCAAGGTTCGATGGAGCATTCTTCAATGGTTTCTTCTTATCCTTAAGTCAAAACTCTAGCAACTTGTGAATGCCTTGATAATACATCCCTGCGTGAATCAAGGGTGAACAACAACCAATCTTGCGTTCCTCTTAGCCGTTGAAATCCTTAACTTATTCCTAAGTCAGATTAATCTTCACTATCAATAGATTGAATAAATATCATATTCATTCGTTTCTTGAATCTAACTCTCCCGATATTAGATAAATAGATGAAGTTACGAGATCCTCTCCCAATTCACTCGCAAACAAGAAAAAGAACCAAGAATGAATAAACCTTGAATAGAAAAGTGCAAACTCTTATTACCTAAACAATATCCAATAGTTTCTCACAACCACAAAACACAATAACCATAGCCAAATAGATTTAGTTCATGGCTAGGTTCCAAATAAACACAAGATAAATAATCCCTAGCATGAACCTAATTGAACAAGAAAGAAAAAGATGAAGAATGAAGCTTGTCGAAATCTCCTTGCCCTAGATGCTTGTCGAAAATTCTCTTTTCTTACTCTCCCCTTGGAGTTGACGGCATGGCCTCTAATTTATAGGGCTAGGTCAAAGTCCTTCTTTGAGGAGGAAGTTAAGTTGGAATTAAATTATCTTTAAAAAATATAATTCTTTATTATAATTATATTCCTACTAGAACTTCTCCTATCTTCTTGGAATTTAATTCTTCTTTAATCTCTTCATGGAAATCAAATTCTTTTTGGATTTAGCTTTGCTCCACGTCATCTTGGGCTTGTCTAGTCATCAATTTCGACTACCATATCACCTTGTTCTTTGTCGACAATTGCCCTGGCAACTGGCTCGGCGTCTCCTTCATGCATTGCCCTGGCAACTAGCTCTAGCCTTGTTTAGGCAAGTGATTCTGCACACACACAAAAACACACCAAAGCATCATCTTTTTCCACAAAAATCACCAAGTTAAGTAATCAAGCTCAACGGTGGAAATAAATATGAATTAATGCATTAGTGACTAATTATGCAACTAATATGAGCTTAAGTCTAACAATAATATGAGTAAAAAGGGTAATAAAAATAGTACTTTTGAACTCTTATCACTAACCCTTCGCACATCGTTGAGCCAGAATTTGTAGAAATCCAACTGGACTTATCCTATGAAGAGGAACCGATTTAGATTCTTGCAAAGGAAGTTAAAATACTTCGCAACAAACCCGTTCCATTGGTTAAAGTACTTCAAAGGAGCCATTCTGTTGAAGAAGCAACTTGGGAACCGGAGGAAATGATGAGAAAAAAATATCCTCATCTCTTTAACTCAAGTAAAATTCAAGGATGAATTTTTCTTAAGGGGGTTGTAACACCCCAAAAATCAATCTAATCGGAATTGGTTTCCAACGATCGGAAATGCTACATAGGAAAGGTCTAAATGTTGTATTGACTTTGACCGTATGATCAATTACATTAATGTTGGACTCTAATTGAGTCACTTTTTGGTTTAGGGACCTTATTGATTACATTGGAAGCCAGTTAGTCACTAAATTATAGATATCAAAAATTTAGAGGCAAAAGCATAAAGTATGGAAAGTTGAGGGACCAACCTTGCGATTAGCCCCTTCTTAAGCCTAATAAACCATACGTGGAATGCTTAGATAACTTTCCTTCAATTTAAGGAAAACTATTGTTATTAAAACCAATTTGGATAGTGAAAAGAGCTTATCCGATTAGGAAAGAAACAAGCACCTCTCCATTGTCTTCAACCTAAGCAAGCATCTCCATTGGAGCTAGGTTTCAAGCTTATCTTTTCTTCGGTTTATCGAATCCTTTGCATATATATCGATCGGGTAAGCTATAATCCCTAATCTATTGTTGAAATCCATGGACATATTGAGTTTTGCAACACCCTAAAATTGGCCTAGAAATGTTACCATTATTTAAACTATAAGCTAATTGAATATATGTGGTAATCAATTTAAAGGAGAATGAACATTGGCCATCCTTAAGATCAAATAAGTGAAATTATAACCAAATTGAATTGAAATTAAAACTATAAGGCACAAATAGAATCATGGAAATGTGAACATGCAAAATTCTATAGATTGCATGTAAAATAGAAATTAGATCAAGGCCTTGACACATATTCTCATTGGAAGATAACATGTGCCAATTTGGATGACGACTCATGGCCAAGGAGGAAAGATGAACAAACATATTGTCATCTTCCTCCCATTATCAAGCATCCTTTGGCCGAATATTGAGAGAGAAAATGGGAGAGAAAATCTTCATGCAAACACCTTCAATTCATGCTTTTTGATTCAACCATTGATCAAATTTAGCTTGGAGAAGGTATAATGCTTGACTTTACATGTTATATATTGTTTGAATATGCAAATGATGATGTTCTTGTTGCCTAGAGAGAATTGGATGATTGTTATGCATGTTAGGGTCATGCTAGCTTCAATTAGAACTTGGAAATTGAATGCTAGTAGCTAAATTGCTAATGAAATATATATATGGTTGCTGGAAATCTGGGAAATATGTACATGGTTGAAAACAATCTTGATTAGGGACTGTTTTGATAGAAAAAATGTGTAAACATGTCAATTGAACAAAGAACCCTGTTCTGATCATGTTGCTAGATAAAATGAAGATTTAATTGAATAGGAAACTTGCTGGAAATATGAAAGCACCTAATTGGACTAGTTAAATTAGGTAATGGACTGCCTAATTGATGAATTGGATGTACAATGTTGATCAAATAGATCAAATTGGGTTCAACATGATAATGCCCTGTTTTAAACATATTGCTAGGTGTATCAGAATGACCTAGACATGTAATAACATGAAAATGAATTGAATTGCCATGTTAGAACATTTCTTAGGTGAATTAAGACGCTAGAAATTCAACCTAGTGTAATTTGCCCAGAATACTATGTTCTGGGTAGTAACTTTGAAAAAAATCACTATAAATTGTATAAAATGAATTTAAGGCTGAAATTCCTATGGACAACACTTTTATTGTCTAAATTCATTAGGAGAAAACAAAACCGAATTTTGGGTTGTATACTGAAATGTAGAGAATAAACACTAGGGACAGTGCAAACTGTCCAGTATAGCAAAATGCCCTGTCTTTAAGTTAAAAACCATATTAATTGGCAAAGAACTAAAATGCAATCCTTATATGGTCATAAATACAATTTTGTTAGCTTTCCAACGGTGTAAACCAATTGAAATTCCAACGTACGGAATGAAAGTTATGCATGATTAAGTTACTAGAGTGCAAGCTGCCTGGCAGCAACAATATAGGCAATTGCATACTATTTTGTGGAAATTTGCAAATTGTTTTGTAAACAGTTTTAGGGAATTGATTCTACCTTGTTTTACATGGACTAGAGTATAGATAAGTGTAGTGAAGAATGTATATGAGCATGCTGCCAGATTTGTGTATGTTATGTGTTTGAAACCTTGCCTTGATTGAATGATCATATGATCTTGTTTTGACAAGTTTGTACTTGTAATGTGATAGAACCAAGAGTAAACTTGGTGGAAGATGATAGATTGGATCATTCTAACAATAATATGAGTAAAAAGGGTAATAAAAATAGTACTTTTGAACACTTTTGGATCATCCTAGGGTTGGGACTAGGTCCTAACCAATGCATACTTGTTACACTCTTGAAAATGTTAAATGAACCTAATTATGAACTTGATCTATAAGGGAAGAATGATTAAAGTAATGCATGAAACTTGATCTCAACCTTGTATACATATTTGAATCGATTGATAAGCATGTTGAGTGGTAACATTAGTTCTTGTATGCTTCATGTGGCATGTGATCAATGTTTAAAGAACTTGCTTGTAATGTTATCACACTTGATGAAATGAACTCATGAGAACTACATGACATGTGAGCTATGGCTCAATGGCCTAAGGGCCTAATATGAAATGAACTTGCTTGACATGATCTTGATCTTGAAACACTTGAATAAATTGTAAATCAAACAACCTTGGTAGCTAGTTGGACTAGGTAGAAGGGCATGCCTTAGAGTCTAGAGCTCATTGTGTAAGGGTGGACTATCGGTCATTAAATTTTTATCTAAAGGTCCTTATTTTATATAAATCATTAATTTCCAAAGCCAATAAAAAGCAAATAAATCAAAATTTGTCACACAAGGTACTAATTACTTCCAAGCCAAGTTTTAGGGTGTTACAGTAATTAGGGACTGTTTTGCCCTGTTTAGGGACTGTTTTAATACTTAAATAAGTATATGTGTTAAGTGTCTAAAAGTACTATTTTATTCACCCTTTTTATTCATATTATTGCTAGACTTAGGCTCATATTAGTTGCATTATTAGCCATTCATGCATGTTTGCATTGTTTCCTTGGTGGTTAAGCTTGATTTCATATTTTGTGGAAAAAGGGTGATGCCGATAGTTGTTTTTGTGTGTGACTAGAATCACTTGCCTAAACAAGGCTGGAACCAGTTGCCAGGGCAGTGCATAAAGGAGATGCCGACGCAGTTGCCAAGGCAGTGCATGAAGGAGTTGCCGAGCTAGTTGCCAGGGCAATTGTCGATAAGGAATAAGATGATATGGCAGCCGAAATTGATGACTAGATAAGCCTAAGATGACGTGGAGCAAAGTTAAATCCCAAAGGAGTTTGATTTTCATGAAGAGGTTAAAGAGAGATTAAATCCTAAAGAAGATAGGAGAAGATCTAGAAGGAATTTAAATATAATAAAGAATTATATTCTTTAGAAGTATTTAATTCCAACTTAACTTCTTCCTCAAGAAAGACTTTGACCTAGCCATCTCCTATTTAAAGGAGACCAAGCCGTCAACTCTAAAAGAAAAAAAGGGGGAGAGATTTCGACAAGGGCTTTCAACCATTCTTTATCTTTTTCTTTCTTGTTCGATTAGGTTTATGTTAGGGATTCTTTGTTTTGTGTTTCTTTCTAACCTAGCCATGAACTAAATCTATTTGGCTAAGGTTATTGTGTTTTGTGATTGTGATAAACAATTGGATTTTGTTTAGGTAATAAGAGTTTGCACTTTCAATTCAAGGTTTACTCATTCTTGGTTTTTATTCTTGTTTGCGAGTGAATTGGGAGAGGATCTCGTAACTCTATCTATTTATCTAATATCGGGAGAGTTAGATTCAAGAAACGAATGAGTATGGTCTTTATTCAATCTATTGATAGTGAAGATTAATCTGGCTTAGGAATAAGTTAAGGATTTCAACGGCTAAGAGGAGCGCAAGATTGGTTGTTGTTCACCCTTGATTCACGCAGAGATGTATTGTCAAGGTATGCACAATTAGCTAGAGTTTTGACTTAGGGATAAGAAGAAACCATTGAAGAACGCTCTGTCGAACCTTGAAGTTGCTGCCCAGCCGCCCAAACAGTTGCCCAGGCAACTGTCGATTAATTGCCAAGGCAACCCCGCTGCACAAGTTGCCACGACAACTGAGTTGCCCTTGCACTCTTTTACCAAGACGATCCAATTGGCTATCACACCTCAACTCACGGTAACCTGGCCTATTCTCTCTCATTTGATTACATCTTCTTTTACTTTATTGCTTTCTAGTTCAGTTGTTAGTTAAAACTCCTACAATTTTCTGCTTGTGTTCTTTTACTTTTTATAGTGCAAGAGATTAGATTCTTGAAGTGGCACCAATCCCTGTGGAGATGATATATTTTATACTATAACTTACGACATGTACGCTTGCGCAATTGCGGAGCACTTATTACGGGCAACAAGTTTTTGGCACCGTTGCCGGGGATTGGCAATAGCGACTTTGTTTTTATTTTCTTGCACTTTTATTTTTATTGTTTAAGATTTGAAGGGCTAACAAACTTTGGTTTTGCGTTGGTATATGACCAGGGCGAGACTGATTACACCAGAATATCCCTTTGATCCAGAAATCGAACGAACCTTGCAAAGACTTAGACAAAGGTTAAGAGTAGCAATGGCTAATCAAGATGGCAATATGAATCAGGACGTTCCAGCAAGAGGAGGAGTGATTTTTGAACGAAACAAAACTATTCGAGACTATCTAGAGGAAGATCTTGAAGGACTTAATCCAGGAGTTGTCATACCTAAAATTGAAGCCGACCGCTTTGAGTTGAAACCGGTGATGTTCAATATGATCATCACAATTGGTCAATTTGGCGGCTCAGCAACTGAAGATGCACAACAACATCTTAAATCTTTCCTCGAGATTTGTAACTCATTCAAAATACAAGGAGTCACCCCAGATATTTTACAGCTAAGATTATTCCCCTATTCACTAAGGGATAGGGCGAAAGCATGGTTGAATAGTATTCCTGCCAGATCAATAGGATCTTGGACTGATCTTTGTCATGATTTCCTTGCTCTATTTAATCCTACAAATTTGACTGATAAGCTTCGTAATGAAATTACTTCTTTTAAGACGGATAATGAATCCATGTACGAGGCTTGGGAGTGACATACGTAAATTCTACACAAATGTCCCCTACACGGATTCCCAGTGTAGACACAAGTAAAAATGTTTTACAATGTTGTGAATACACCAACAAGGATGATGCTAGATGCCTCGGCAAACGGCATACTCCTAGATAAGTTGCCGGAAGAAGCAATGCAAATTTTAAATAGGCTTGCCAAGAATGATTATCAGTTCCCATCTGCTAGAAGATGAGGAGTTAGATGCCAAGCCACAGTACATGAACTGGGATCATCAGATTCAATTTTGGCACAATTGGCCACTCTAACCAAGATGGTCCAGAACATGCAGAAACAAAACAATACACAGGAGGTCAAGGTAATAGATTCCTTTTGTGAGTTATGTGGTGGTAACCATAATTCTTCTGAATGTATGCAGAATCCAGAATCCAGCTTTTATGTGGGGAATTACAATCGGAACAACAATGTGATGTCCAACACATATAATCCAGCTTGGAAGAAACACCCAAATTTTTCATGGAGTAATCCCAACAATACTCTAAACCAAAACAATTAGAATGCACAAGCATCAGGATTCCAGCAAAATATGCAACGGTAACAGTTGCCGCAACAACAATCGACAACATCTAGTTCTTTGGAAAATTCTCTCCATGCTTTTATGTTAAAAACTGAATCTTATATGGCTGAGAATAGTAACTTCATAAAAAGAACTGATGCTTTTATTAACAAGACCGAGATGAGATTGCAAAACCAAGAAGAAGATGCCGACGCAGTTGCCAGGGCAATTGCCGATAAGGGATAAGATGATATGCCAGTCGAAATTGATGACTAGATAAGCCCAAGATAACGTGGAGCAAAGTTAAATCCCAAAGGAGTTTGATTTCCATGAAGAGGTTAAAGAGAGATTAAATCCTAAAGAAGATAGGAGAAGATCTAGAAGGAATTTAAATATAATAAAGAATTATATTCTTTAGAAGTATTTAATTCCAACTTAACTTCTTCCTCAAGAAAGACTTTGATCTAGCCATCTCCTATTTAAAGGAGACCAAGCCGTCAACTCCAAAAGAAAAAAAAGGGGGGGGGAGAGATTTCGACAAGGGCTTTCAACCATTCTTCATCTTTTTCTTTCTTGTTCGATTAGGTTTATGTTAGGGATTCTTTGTTTTGTGTTTCTTTGGAACCTAGCCATGAACTAAATCTATTTGGCTAAGGATATTGTGTTTTATTGTTGTGAGAAACAATTGGATTTTGTTTAGGTAATAAGAGTTTGCACTTTCAATTCAAGGTTTACTCATTCTTGGTTTTTATTCTTGTTTGCAAGTGAATTGGGAGAGGATCTCGTAACTCTATCTATTTATCTAATAGCGGGAGAGTTAGATTCAAGAAATGAATGAGTATGGTCTTTATTCAATCTATTGATGGTGAAGATTAATCCGACTTAGGAATAAGTTAAGGATTTCAACTGCTAAGAGGAGCGCAAGATTGGTTGTTGTTCACCCTTGATTCACGCATGGATGTATTGTCAGGCATGCACAATTAGCTAGAGTTTCAACTTAGGGATAAGAAGAAACCATTGAAGAATGCTCTGCCGAACCTTGAAGTTGCTGCCCAACCGCCCAGCCAGTTGCCCAGGCAACTGTCGATTAGTTGCCAAGGCAACCCAGCTGCGCAAGTTGCCACGGCAATTGAGTTGCCCTTGCACTCTTTTACCAAGACGATCCAATTGGCTATCACACCTCAAATCACGATAACCTGGCCTATTCTCTCTCATTTGACTACATCTTCTTTTACTTTATTGCTTTCTAGTTTAGTTGTTAGTTAAAACTCCTACAATTCTCTACTTATGTTCTTTTACTTTTTATAGTGCAAGAGATTAGATTCTTGAAGTGGCACCAATCCCTATGGAGACGATATCTTTTATACTATAACTTATGACGTGTACACTTGCACAATTACAGAGTACTTATTACGCAACAACAATATGATTGTAATGGGTTTTTTTGTATGTTTTAAGGACATTAGAGAACTGCTTATTCATTATCATGTGTGCATAAAGGAATTAGGGGCTACTTTGGAGTATATAATCATGTATATAAAAACCTTGGGGGACTGTTTTTTAGTGTTTTTAAATACAAAGGACACTGTTTTGATTATCACAAGGACTGATTTTAACAACTTGAAAATAGGGAGACTATTTTAGTAACATTTGGGATTGTTTTGCTGAGTTAAAAACATTAATAGGCTGACTTGTATGTGTGTGTATGTGTGAAATAGGGTTGTTAGTAAATAATTGAATTGGTGTTGGTGATTTGTTATTTAAATTTGGGGTTCATACCATGATTAGGAAGAGGATAATGGCATGAAGGTTAGAAAGGGGAACTTTGGGAGCATGTGAAAGTGTGGATTCAAGTATCCATTAACTTCGGGATATAAGGTGAGAGTAGTTTAAAGTCTCGGGATAGATTGAAACTATCCCGAGCATGTTATTTGTTCAAGTTTATATTGTTGTTTAACAAATTAAAGTGTGTGTGTGCTTCTAAGCTTGGACTACAAGGTATGTACTATGTTACAAGTGTTATATGATTAAAGATATGTGAAATACATGCTAGTTCAAATGTTAAAAACTTGATAGAAACCTTTAATAGGCTTGGCTATCATTCGAATACGATAGGAAATGAATAAAAGTTATATTAGAAAACTATACATGAGGTAATACATGATTGCTATGGAAAGTTAAAAGATTTACTTATGTAAGTATATGAAATTTGAAGCTACGCTACCATTAAAATGAATAACCATGAAATATGTTGTTGGGCTCGATAATCCCAACCGAATTGCTTACCAAGTGGTGGAGAAGATATAATTTGGGTGATTGGAGAGGAAGCAAAAAGATAGAAAAATATGGACAAGGATTTAGAATGGTTTGGCTTTCTAACAAAAGCCTACATCCATTACCTTAGATTCCTACTAAGGATTTCAACCAATTCACTAAGATTTTTCCCTTTTTCTAGGCTAAGGAGGCAACCATTTACAACCTAGACTTACTTACCAAGTCTAGCATCCAAAGCTCACAAACCGAGCTTTGGGAACACTCTTGTACAAAGAGAAAACTTAGAAAATAAAATCCCTCTCTAAAGGTTGATATTTGCACACTAAAGCCCTCAACCAAAACCTATAACACTTGAGCATACATTGACAATTTGGGCTCACAAGTGTTTGTCTATACAAAGAATGAGAATTAAGCACTAAGACACATTTGACATCTTAATGTTGTTGACAATTAAAGCATTAGTATTTCATAGATACTTGAAGGTTCCTTTTATACTCCCAAATGAGCTTCTAGCCATTGGAGACTGTTGGATTGAATTGGAGCCATTGGGGACTTTATTTTCTATAATAATTACAGTTCTGAAGCTGTCCGTATCGGTACGCAGGTAGCCGTATCGGTACGTATTCTTTATAAACTAGCTGTTGAGCTCTTTCCAGCTGATGCGTATCTATACACTTAGGAGTGTATCGGTACGACATGCAATTTAAAAGACTGTTGGGAAAATAGTTGTTGGGGTCTTTTCCACGTAGGCGTATCGAAACGCTAAGAGGCGCATCGAAACGACCCCACACCGTATCGATACGGGCAAACCCTGTATCGGTACAGGTTTTGACAGTTTCAAAAAGACTGTAGTTAAAACCATAAGGCGTATCGATACGGGGAATATCGTATCGGTACAGTTACTTGAAAAACTCAGGATTGGCTACTTTAAAGACTTTTAAATCGTTCCAAAACCTTATAAAATCCATCAAATATATTTTCAAGTTGTTTGGACTTAAATATATTTTTGAAATCTTTTCAATTTAGTCCAAAACTATTTTTCAATTATTATATCAAAACAAATATCCTAACAATCTCCCCTATTTTGATATAATAAAACCAACTTGAAAAATTGTTTGTGATTCACCCCCTTACTATTTAAAAATTTGAATAAGAGATTTTAAAATTTAAATGTGGTTAAAGCTCCCCCTTATTCACTTGAAAAATCAAAATTTCAAACCATTTCTCCCCTTTTGTTATATCAAAAAGAATTTGTAACTTTAAGTTCGAAATAACAAAGGAGGTTAAGAAACAATTTGACACAAATAAGATTTTTGGTTTAAAAAATGGCCCCATTTTCTCAAAGCATCATCAAATGTCAGCGCAACAATTATGATAATCTAGTTGAATTAAAAAATAAATCAAATTAAAAAGAAATTCAACTAATTTTTACCACACTTAAACCAAAGGTAGGATGTGAAGCTTTCCTTCTTCAAGTGTCATTTTCGTGTGTATGAAGCTTCCTCTCAATGTTGTACTTTATTGATCACTCTCCATCCCACCTAAAATAAGACAATCACGTAATTTTTGGATCCAAATTGCTTTGGATCCATAAACGTTAGTAGCCCAAAGTTTAGTTGCCTTAGGAATCCATTTTTCAATTTTATCATTTTTAGTTGAAGTAATTAGTCCTTTTGGGACCCAAATACTTCTAAAACATTTTCCATTCAAAAATCTAGGGGCGCTAGATTGTCTTTGGTAAAAATTTGATTTCCCAAAATTGGTTTTCTTTTCAAGCTCTTTGGAAAACAAATCTTTTTCTTTTTGAACTTTATGAAGCAAATTTTTAAATCTATACATTTTTTCTCAAACTCATTGAGTTTTGCTTCAAGTTCAATTTTGGCTTTAGAAATCAAATCATTTTGAGTTTTGAAATTTGAAATCACTTTCTTGTTTTTCAAAATGTGATTTTTAAACTCTAAAACCAAATCATTATAGGCATCCTGTAATTCATCAAAAGAATATGAACTAGAAGTAGATGAATAAGAAGTTACCTTTGAATCTTTTTCTATGGCCATAAGACAAAGGTTGGCTTGTTCATCTTCGGTGGAGTCGTCATCACTCCAAGTTGCCACAAAAGCCTTATTCTTATGGCTTGAAGAGCTTGGCCCCTTCTTCTTCATCCTTTATTTTTGTCTTAGTTCTTCCTTTTATTTCTTCATGAATCAGATGAATTTGTTGAAGAGCTTGGCCACCTCTTCATCTTCACTTTCCTCCTCACTTGAATCTACATGTTATCATGTGGGGGTTGAAAGAGCAATGAAATTCACATTAATGCCTTGCTCTTTGATCTTCTTCTCCTTCTCCCTATTCAAGGGTTGAGACATCATCTCATGGGTGAGCAAAGATCCCACGAGCTCGTCAAGCTTGAGCTCCTTCAAGTTCTTTGCTTCTATAATAGCCATCTTTTTGTAATCCCATGATTCGGGAAGTGAGTAGATCAACTTCCGAATGAATTTATCTTCTTAAATCTCCTCTCCAAGACCTTTGAGTTGATTGACAATTGTGGAGAAACGTAGAACATCATCTTGATGTCTTCATCCGGGTCCATCTTGAAGTTCTCATACGCAAGGTTAAGAATGCCGATCTTGGCCTCCTTTACGTCGTTGGTTCCCTCGTATGTGACTTCAAGCTTCTCCTATACTTCCTTGGCACTCTCACAAGAAGACATTTTCGGGTAGATATTCGGGCTAGAAGCACAAATGAGAACGTGCAAAACCTTGCAATTTAGCTCCATCTTCTTGCGATCATCTGTACTTTATTCTGCCTTGCTTCATCGTGGCATGAACGGACCGTCTTCAATAATGTCCCAAAGATGATATTCCTTGGCTCTCATTAAATACATCATCCTATTCTTCCAATAGAAGTAGTTGGTCCCGTCCAAGAATGATGGTCGGGCAATAGATTGTGCCATGACTTTTGTAGATTGTTTGTCAGTCGAGCTTGCCGGGATTGCCTCAATAGGATGTAAGTCCTCTTAAATTGAGCCTTGCTCTGATACCAATTGTTGGGCTCGATATCTTCAATCGAATTGCTTGCCAATTGGTGGAGAAGATGAATTTTGGGTGATTTTAATGGAAGCAAAAAGATAGAAAGATAACGAAAAGATGAATTGGAGCTGTTGGGGCCTTTATTTCCCGCAATAATTCCAGTTCTAAAGCAGTCCGTATCGGTACGTGTTCTTCATAAACTAGTCGTTGAGCTCTTTCCAGATGATGCATATCGATACACTTAGGAGTGTATTAGTACGACCTGCAATTTAAACGACTATTGGGAAAATAGCCGTTGGAAAGGGGATTGACCGTTGGGGTTTTTGCCACGTAGTCATATCGAAACGCTAAGAGGCGTATCGAAACGACTCTACACCGTATAGATACGGGCAAACCCTGTATCAGTACGGGTTTTGACAGTTTCAAAAAGACTGTAGCTAAAACCCTAAGGCGTATCGATACGAGGAATATTGTATTGGTACGATTACTTGAAAAACTCAGGTTTGACTACTTTAAAGACATCTAAATCATTCCAAAACCTTAAAAAATCCATCAAACATATTTTCAAGTTGTTTGGACTAAAAATCATTTTTGAAATCTTTTCAATTTAGTCCAAAACTATTTTTAGTTACATAATGTGTAAAAATTACACAACTCTTTTTTAAAATCTAAAATCTAAATTTCTAACACCGATCTCATAAACTAAAGTTATAACCCCGAAATTACTTTTGTTACACAATATGTAAAAATTACACAACCCTTCTTTAAAATATAAAATCTAAATCTCTACCCATAAAATCCTAAATTTTAAACCACATAACCTAAACTAACTCATAAACCCTAAATATATCAAGCTTGTATAAACTTCAGATAAGGTACAATGGCCTGAGCTCATGCCGCTCTCCTATGAGTCAGGCATGAATTGAGTTAGTATACAATACTGGGTAGAAACAAAATAAGTAAGTATTTCAAATATATCCCGTTTATTCTTATCACCTTAAATATTACTACTTGCTACATAAGACTTATTTATACACATGACTCCTTTGTAATCAAGTTAGTTATCAAATAAATATGTAACGTGAGCTAGAAACAAGGGCGGAGCTCCCTTGTAAATATTTCATAAGTTTTGGTTTAATTGTAAGTTGGTCCCTGTAAAAAAATAAGTATTTAAGTTAAAAATACAAGAATTAATTAAATATTTAATCAAATAGAGGTTGAACTAAAGAAAAATAGTCTCATGGCCCTTAAATGTTTTGGTCTAATAAGAACTTAGGTCCCTATAAACTTTAATATTAAACAAATTAAACATTGTCCCCTAAATTTTGAGTTTAAGTAATTAATAAATGCTTGTATTTTTTAAATTTAATATTTTGACCCCTTCCTCCTTGAGTAGGAATAATTCAGTATCTCAAAGTTTTCAGACGCACAAAATGTTATTGTAATCTTAGTGTTTCCTGGATGACTTATAAATAGCATTAGACGGTTTGCCATATTCCCCCATCTGAACACCTTGTTTTGCTTTGTTTTCTATCTTATCCACTGCCAGCCCCTATGTTTCTATCTAGTCTCTTATTCTGATAGATGTTTATTTTCTGATACGGAAAACAAGAAGCAAGTGACCGTCTCTTCATCTTCCTTGGATCATCTCCTTGCTTCCAAGGACCATTCTTCTTCATCATCCTCCACAAGTTCGATTCTCGGGAGCATTTTCCCGCCTCTTCCCAAGGTGCCGGGAAGGGACTACAGTCATTCTGGCAAGTTTGAGAATCCATGTTGGTTCAACGTTAGTTTAGCTGGTTCTATTGGATGAGAGAATATGATGTGAATTCCGCACATGTTTTTGTCTCAGATGGAAAGGGACAGAGCAGTTGTACAACTAACAAAGACAGAAACTCATCCTTTTATCATAACGAAACGGTGGAGCCGAGCTATCTCAGCTCATCTATTTACTATGGTGGCCAAGAAAATTATTCTCCAAGCAACAAAACAACTGGTGCAGCCCAATATGTAAGTGTACTATTATACACATGGACCAATATTCCTTGATTGGTACCACTTTATATGACATATTTGAGAGGATATTTGATAGTTGAAAAAGGAGGGGGAAGATGATGTTCCTAATGGGAACAACTCTAGAGGTGCTTCAAGAGGGAATTGGTGGCAGGGTATGGAAAATTGATATTAATATTACTTAAACTCTTTGTTTTTATTGAAGTATCCGTTGGTCCGAGTAGAATATAAAATAGTTTTTTTAATCAATTGTTCTCTTTGCTTGAGCATGCTCTCTGTACTACTAACATCTCAGACCGGAACAATGCAAAATTATCATCCCAATGCTGGTAAAGATATCAGAGTTGTAAGAATTATCCTTTATGCTCGAATTTTCATGTAATCTGGCTTTGATTAGTCATGTTTATGGACCATTTTGCAGGAACACTATGTTAAGTGTTCAAAAGTACTATTTTTATTATCTTTTTTATTCATATTATTGCTAGGCTTAGGCTAATATTAGTTGCATTATTAGCCATTCATGCATGTTTGCATTGTTTCCTTGGTGGACAAGCTTGATTTCATATTTTGCTTAATTTTGTGGAAAAATAAGTTTGATTTCCATGAAGAGGTTAAAGAGAAATTAAATCCCAATAAGATAGGAGAAGTTCTAGAAGGAATTTAAATATAATAAAGAATTATATTCTTTAAAGTATTTAATTCAACTTAACTTCCTCCTAAAAAAAGACTTTGACCTAGCCATCCCTATAAATTGAGGACCAAGCCGTCAACTCCAGAGGGAGAGAGGAAATGAGAATTTCAACAAAGAGGAGGAGATTTCGACAAGAGCAAGAGAGATTTTGACAAAAGGCTTCAACCATTCTTCATCTTTTTCTTTCTTGTTCAATTAGGTTTATGCTAGGAATTCTTTGTCTTGTGTTTCTTTGGAACCTAGCCATGAACTAAATCTATTTGGCTAAGGTTATTGTGTTTTTGTGGTTGTGAGAAACAATTGGATTTTGTTTAGGTAATAAGAGTTTGCACTTTCAATTCAAGGTTTACTCATTCTTGGTTTTTATTCTTGTTTGTGAGTGAATTGGGAGAGGATCTCGTAACTTCATCTTTATCTAATATCGGGAGAGTTAGATTCAAAAAATGAATGAGTATGATCTTTATTCAATCTCTTGATGGTGAAGATTAATCCGGAGGAATAAGTTAAGGATTTCAGCGGCTAAGAGGAGCTCAAGATTGGTTGTTGTTCACCCTTGATTCACGCAGGATGTATTATCAAAGGAATGCACAATAGCTAGAGTTTTGACTTAGGGATAAGAAGAAACCATTGAAGAACGCTGTTTTAAACCTTGAAGTTGCTGCAAACTTTGCAAAAGTTGGTGCCCAAAATTACCATCGATTAGTTGCCAAGGCAACCTTGTTGAGCGTAAGTTGCCACGACAACTGAGTTGCCCTTGCACTTTTTACCAAGACGATCAATCAGCTATCACTCCTCAACTTATGATAACCTGGCCTATTCTCTCTCATTTGATTACATCTTCTTTTATTTTATTGCTTTCTAGTTTAAGATCTTAGTTAAACTCCTACAATCTTTTACTTGTGTTCTAACAAAATTACTTCTTTTTGGCAGGCAGATGATGAATCCATGTCACGAGGCTTGGGAGGCGATATAGAGAACTTCTACACAAATGCCCTACAGTTCCCGGTGTGGACTCAAGTAACAATGTTTTACAACGCCGTGAATACACCAACAAGGATGATGCTAGATGCCTCGACATTTGATTTTCATGAAGAGGTTAAAGAGAGATTAAATCCTAAAGAAGATAGGAGAAGATCTAGAAGGAATTTAAATATAATAAAGAATTATATTCTTTAGAAGTATTTAATTCCAACTTAACTTCTTCCTCAAGAAAGACTTTGACCTAGCCATCTCCTATTTAAAGGAGACCAAGCCATCAACTCTAAAAGAAAAAAAAAGGGAGAGATTTAGACAAGGGCTTTCAACCATTCTTTATCTTTTTTTTCTTTCTTGTTCGATTAGGTTTATGTTAGGGATTCTTTGTTTTGTGTTTCTTTCTAACCTAGCCATGAACTAAATCTATTTGGCTAAGGTTATTGTGTTTTGTGATTGTGATAAACAATTGGATTTTGTTTAGGTAATAAGAGTTTGCACTTTCAATTCAAGGTTTACTCATTCTTGGTTTTTATTCTTGTTTGCAGTGAATTGGGAGAGGATCGTAACTCTATCTATTTATCTAATATCGGGAGAGTTAGATTCAAGAAACGAATGAGTATGGTCTTTATTCAATCTATTGATAGTGAAGATTAATCTGGCTTAGGAATAAGTTAAGGATTTCAACGGCTAAGAGGAGCGCAAGATTGGTTGTTGTTCACCCTTGATTCACGCAGAGATGTATTGTCAAGGTATGCACAATTAGCTAGAGTTTTGACTTAGGATAAGAAGAAACCATTGAAGAACGCTCTGTCGAACCTTGAAGTTGCTGCCCGGCCCAAAAACAGCTTGCCGAGACAACTGTCGATTAATTGCCAAGGCAACCCCGCTGCACAAGTTGCCACGACAACTGAGTTGCCCTTGCACTCTTTTACCAAGACGATCCAATTGGCTATCACACCTCAACTCACGGTAACCTGGCCTATTCTCTCTCATTTGATTACATCTTCTTTTACTTTATTGCTTTCTAGTTCAGTTGTTAGTTAAAACTCCTACAATTTTCTGCTTGTGTTCTTTTACTTTTTATAGTGCAAGAGATTAGATTCTTGAAGTGGCACCAATCCCTGTGGAGATGATATATTTTATACTATAACTTACGACATGTACGCTTGCGCAATTGCGGAGCACTTATTACGGGCAACAAGTTTTTGGCACCGTTGCCGGGGATTGGCAATAGCGACTTTGTTTTTATTTTCTTGCACTTTTATTTTTATTGTTTAAGATTTGAAGGGCTAACAAACTTTGGTTTTGCGTTGGTATATGACCGTATGAGACCGATTACACCAGAATATCCCTTTGATCCAGAAATCGAACGAACCTTGCAAAGACTTAGACAAAGGTTAAGAGTAGCAATGGCTAATCAAGATGGCAATATGAATCAGGACGTTCCAGCAAGAGGAGGAGTGATTTTTGAACGAAACAAAACTATTCGAGACTATCTAGAGGAAGATCTTGAAGGACTTAATCCAGGAGTTGTCATACCTAAAATTGAAGCCGACCGCTTTGAGTTGAAACCGGTGATGTTCAATATGATCATCACAATTGGTCAATTTGGCGGCTCAGCAACTGAAGATGCACAACAACATCTTAAATCTTTCCTCGAGATTTGTAACTCATTCAAAATACAAGGAGTCACCCCAGATATTTTACAGCTAAGATTATTCCCCTATTCACTAAGGGATAGGGCGAAAGCATGGTTGAATAGTATTCCTGCCAGATCAATAGGATCTTGGACTGATCTTTGTCATGATTTCCTTGCTCTATTTAATCCTACAAATTTGACTGATAAGCTTCGTAATGAAATTACTTCTTTTCGGCAGGCAGATAATGAATCCATGTACGAGGCTTGGGAGTGACATACAGAAATTCTACACAAATGTCCCCTACACGGATTCCCAGTGTAGACACAAGTAAAAATGTTTTACAATGTTGTGAATACACCAACAAGGATGATGCTAGATGCCTCGGCAAACGGCATACTCCTAGATAAGTTGCCGGAAGAAGCAATGCAAATTTTAAATAGGCTTGCCAAGAATGATTATCAGTTCCCATCTGCTAGAAGATGAGGAGTTAGATGCCAAGCCACAGTACATGAACTGGGATCATCAGATTCAATTTTGGCACAATTGGCCACTCTAACCAAGATGGTCCAGAACATGCAGAAACAAAACAATACACAGGAGGTCAAGGTAATAGATTCCTTTTGTGAGTTATGTGGTGGTAACCATAATTCTTCTGAATGTATGCAGAATCCAGAATCCAGCTTTTATGTGGGGAATTACAATCGGAACAACAATGTGATGTCCAACACATATAATCCAGCTTGGAAGAAACACCCAAATTTTTCATGGAGTAATCCCAACAATACTCTAAACCAAAACAATTAGAATGCACAAGCATCAGGATTCCAGCAAAATATGCAACGGTAACAGTTGCCGCAACAACAATCGACAACATCTAGTTCTTTGGAAAATTCTCTCCATGCTTTTATGTTAAAAACTGAATCTTATATGGCTGAGAATAGTAACTTCATAAAAAGAACTGATGCTTTTATTTAACAAGACCGAGATGAGATTGCAAAACCAAGAAGAAGATGCCGACGCAGATTTGCGGGGCAATTGCGATAAGGGATAAGATGATATGCCAATCGAAATTGATGACTAGATAAGCCCAAGATAACGTGGAGCAAAGTTAAATCCCAAAGGAGTTTGATTTCCATGAAGAGGTTAAAGAGAGATTAAATCCTAAAGAAGATAGGAGAAGATCTAGAAGGAATTTAAATATAATAAAGAATTATATTCTTTAGAAGTATTTAATTCCAACTTAACTTCTTCCTCAAGAAAGACTTTGACCTAGCCATCTCCTATTTAAAGGAGACCAAGCCGTCAACTCAAAAAGAAAAAAAAGGGGAGAGATTTCGACAAGGGCTTTCAACCATTCTTCATCTTTTTCTTTCTTGTTCGATTAGGTTTATGTTAGGGATTCTTTGTTTTGTGTTTCTTTGGAACCTAGCCATGAACTAAATCTATTTGGCTAAGGATATTGTGTTTTATTGTTGTGAGAAACAATTGGATTTTGTTTAGGTAATAAGAGTTTGCACTTTCAATTCAAGGTTTACTCATTCTTGGTTTTTATTCTTGTTTGCAAGTGAATTGGGAGAGGATCTCGTAACTCTATCTATTTATCTAATAGCGGGAGAGTTAGATTCAAGAAATGAATGAGTATGGTCTTTATTCAATCTATTGATGGTGAAGATTAATCCGACTTAGGAATAAGTTAAGGATTTCAACTGCTAAGAGGAGCGCAAGATTGGTTGTTGTTCACCCTTGATTCACGCATGGATGTATTGTCAGGCATGCACAATTAGCTAGAGTTTCAACTTAGGGATAAGAAGAAACCATTGAAGAATGCTCTGCCGAACCTTGAAGTTGCTGCCCAACCGCCCAGCCAGTTGCCCAGGCAACTGTCGATTAGTTGCCAAGGCAACCCCGCTGCGCAAGTTGCCACGGCAATTGAGTTGCCCTTGCACTCTTTTACCAAGACGATCCAATTGGCTATCACACCTCAAATCACGATAACCTGGCCTATTCTCTCTCATTTGACTACATCTTCTTTTACTTTATTGCTTTCTAGTTTAGTTGTTAGTTAAAACTCCTACAATTCTCTACTTATGTTCTTTTACTTTTTATAGTGCAAGAGATTAGATTCTTGAAGTGGCACCAATCCCTATGGAGACGATATCTTTTATACTATAACTTGCGACGTGTACACTTGCACAATTACAGAGTACTTATTACGCGCAACAATATGATTGTAATGGGTTTTTTTGTATGTTTTAAGGACATTAGAGAACTGCTTATTCATTATCATGTGTGCATAAAGGAATTAGGGGCTACTTTGGAGTATATAATCATGTATATAAAAACCTTGGGGGGACTGTTTTAGTGTTTTTAAATACAAAGGACACTGTTTTGATTATCACAAGGACTGATTTTAACAACTTGAAAATAGGGGAGACTATTTTAGTAACATTTGGGATTGTTTTGCTGAGTTAAAAACATTAATAGGCTGACTTGTATGTGTGTGTATGTGTGAAATAGGGTTGTTAGTAAATAATTGAATTGGTGTTGGTGATTTGTTATTTAAATTTGGGGTTCATACCATGATTAGGAAGAGGATAATGGCATGAAGGTTAGAAAGGGGAACTTTGGGAGCATGTGAAAGTGTGGATTCAAGTATCCATTAACTTCGGGATATAAGGTGAGAGTAGTTTAAAGTCTCGGGATAGATTGAAACTATCCCGAGCATGTTATTTGTTCAAGTTTATATTGTTGTTTAACAAATTAAAGTGTGTGTGTGCTTCTAAGCTTGGACTACAAGGTATGTACTATGTTACAAGTGTTATATGATTAAAGATATGTGAAATACATGCTAGTTCAAATGTTAAAAACTTGATAGAAACCTTTAATAGGCTTGGCTATCATTCGAATACGATAGGAAATGAATAAAAGTTATATTAGAAAACTATACATGAGGTAATACATGATTGCTATGGAAAGTTAAAAGATTTACTTATGTAAGTATATGAAATTTGAAGCTACGCTTACCATTAAAATGAATAACCATGAAATATGTTGTTGGGCTCGATAATCCCAACCGAATTGCTTACCAAGTGGTGGAGAAGATATAATTTGGGTGATTGGAGAGGAAGCAAAAAGATAGAAAAATATGGACAAGGATTTACAGCGGTTCAGCTTTCTAACCAAAGCCTACATCCACTACAATAGCTTCCTACTAAGGATTTCACCAAATCACTAAGAATTCTTCCCCTTTTCTAGGCTTAGGAGGCAACCTTTTACAACCTAGACTTAATACCAAAGTCTAGCAACCAAAGCTTACAAACCGAGCTTTGGGAACAATCTTGTACAAAGAGAAAACTTAGTAAATGAAATCCCTCTCTAAAGGTTGATGTTTGCACACTAAGGCTCTCACCCAAAACCTATAACACTTGATCATACATTGACAATTTGAGCTCACAAGTGTTTCTATATACAAAGAATGGGAATTAAGCACTAAGACACATTTGACATCATAATGTTGTTGAGAATTGAAGCATTAGACATCCATAGATGCTTGGAGGTTCCTTATATACTTCCAATAGAGCTTCTAGCCCTTGGAGACCGTTGGGATTGAATGGAGCCATTGGGGCTTTATTTCCTGCAATAATTGAAGTTATAAAGTTGTTCATATCGGTACGCCCTTCATCAGAACTAGTCGTTGGAGTCTTTCCAGATGATGTGTATCGATACACGTATGAGCATATCGATACAACCTGCAGTTTAAAAGACCATTGGGAAAATAGTTGTTGGAGGGTTTTGGCCGTTGGGGATTTTGCCACGTAGGCATATCGAAATGCTAAGAGGCGTATCAAAATGACCCCACACCGTATCGATACAAGCAAGCCCTGTATCGGTACGGGTTTTGACAGTTTCAAAAAGACTGTAGTTGAAACCTTAAAACGTATCGATACGGGGTGTACCGTATCGGTACAGTTACTTGAAAAACTCAGGTTTGACTACTTTAAAGACATTTTAAATCATTCCAAAACCTTTTAAAATCCATCAAACATACTTTCAAGTTGTTTGGACTTAAAATCATTTTTACAATATTTTTAATTTAGTCCAAAACTATTTTCAATTATTATATCAAAACAAATATCCTAACAATCTCCCCCTTTTTGATATAATAAAACAAACTTGAAAATTTGTTTGTGATTCTCCCCCTTAGTATTTAAAATAAGCAATTTTAAAATGTAAATGTAGTTAAAGCTCCCCCCTTATTCACTTGAAAAATCAATTTTTCAAACCATTTTTGTCATATCAAAAAGAATTTGTAACTTTAAGTTCAAAATAACAATGGAGATTTAAATTTTTTGACAAAAATAAGAATTTTGGTTTAAAATGGCTCCCCCTTACTCAAGCATCAATCAAATTGTTAGTCCAACAATTATGATAAACTAGTAGAATTAAAATAAATAAATCAAATTAAAAAAAATTCAACTAATTTTTACCACACTTGAACCAAAGGTAGGATGTGAAGCCTTCCTTCTTCAAGTGTCATCTTTGTGTGTATGGAGCTCCTCCTCAATGTTTTACTTTATTGATCACTCTCCATCACACATGAAATAAGACAATCAAGTAATTTTTGGTATCCAAATTGTTTTGGATCCATAAATGTTAGTGGCACAAAGTTTAGTCCCCTTAGGAATCCATTTTTCAATTTAATCCTTTTTAGTTGAAGTGATTAGTCCTTTTGGGACCCAAATACTTCTAAAACATTTTCCATTCAAAAATCTAGGGGCACTAGATTGTCTTTGGTAAAAATTTGATTTTCTAAAATTAGTTTTCTTTTCAAGCTCTTTGGAAATCAAATATTTTTCTTCCTGAACTTTATGAAGCAAATTTTGTAAATCTATACACTTTTGCTCAAACTCATTGAGTTTTGCTTCAAGTTCAATTTTGGTTTTAGAAATAAAATCATTTTGAATTTTCAAATTTGAAATCACTTTCTTATTTTTCAAAATGTGATTTTTAAACTCTAAAACCAAATCATCAAAAGAATATGAACTAGAAGTAGATGAATTAGAAGTTACCCTTGAATCTTTTTCGATGGCCATAAGACAAAGGTTGGCTTGTTCATGTTCGATGGAGTCATCATCACTCCAAGTAGCCACAAAAGCTTTCTTCTTATGGCTTGAAGAGCTTGACCCCTTCTTCTTCATCCTTGATTCTCTTAGTTCTTCCTTTTCTTTCTTTATGAATCGGATGAATTTGTTGAAAAGCTTGGCCACCTCTTCATCTTCACTTTTATCCTCACTTGAACCTACATGTTGGAATGTTGAGGTTGAAAGCAATGACATTCACATCAATGCCTTGCTCTTTGATCTTCTTCTCCCTCTTCAAGGGTTGGGACATCATCTCATGGGTGAGCAAAGATCCCACGAGCTCGTCATGCTTGAGCTCCTTCAAGTTCTTTACTTCTACAATAGTCGTCTTTTTGGACTCCCGTGATTTAGGAAGTGAGTAGATCAACTTCCGAACGAGTTTGTCTTCTGAAATCTCCTCTCCAAGACCTTTGAGTTGATTGAAGATTGTGGAGAAACGATCGAACATCATCTTGATGTCCTCATCTGGGTCCATCTTGAAGTTCTCATACTCAAGGATAAGAAGGCCGATCTTGGTCTCCTTTACGTCGTTGGTTCCCTCGTATGTAACTTCAAGCTTGTCGCATACTTCCTTGGCACTCTCACAAGGAGACATTTTCGCGTAGATGTCCGGGCTAAAAGTACAAAAGAGAATGTGCAAAGCCTTGCAATTTAGGTCCATCTTCTTGCGATCAACCGCACTCCATTCTGGCTTGCTTCGTTGAGGCACGAATGAACCATCTTTAACAATGTCCCAAAGATGATAATCCTTGGCTCTCATGAAATACATCATCCTATTCTTCCAATAGGAGTAGTTGGTCCCGTCAAAGAATGGTGGTCGGTCAATGGATTGTGCCATGGCTTCAGTTGATTGTTTGTTGTTCGAGCTAGCCGGGATCGCCTTAATAGGATGTGAGTCCTCTCGAATTGAGCCTTGCTATGATACCAATTGTTGGGCTCGATAATCACAACCGAATTGCTTACCAAGTGGTAGAGAAAATATAATTTGGGTGATTGGAGAGGAAGCAAAAAGATAGAAAATATAGACAAGGATTTAGAGTGGTTTGGCTTTCTAAACAAAGCCTACACCCATTACCTTAGCTTCCTACTAAGGATTTCACTAATTCATTAAGAATTCTTCCCCTTTTTCTAGGCTTAGAAGGCAACCTTTTACAACCTAGACTCAATACCAAAGTCTAGCAACAAAATCTCACAAACCGAGCTTTGGGAACACTCTTGTACAAAAAGAAAACTTAGCAAACAAAATATCTCTCTAAAGGTTGATGTTTGCACACTAAAGCTCTCACCCAAAACCTATAACACTTTAGCATACATTGACAATTTGAGCTACAAGTGTTTGTCTATGAAAAGAATGGGAATTAAGCACTAAGACACATTTGACATCATGATGTTGTTGACAATTGAAGCATTAGTCGTCCATAGATGCTTGGAGGTTTCTTTTGCACTCCCAATAGAGCTTCTAGCCGTTTGAGACCGTTGGGATTGAATTGGAGCTGTTGGGGCCTTTATTTCCCGCAATAATTGTAGTTCTAAAGCTGTCCGTATCGGTACACCCTTCTTCAGAACTAGCAATTAGAGTCTTTCTGTAACACCCCAAATTATAGCCTAGAAGTATTGGAATTAAATTGTATAAGTTGATAGCTTAATTGAATTTAGAATTAAGCTAAATTGATTAGTTAAGGGCCTAATTGAAAGAATGTGTGAAACAAGTGATCAAATTATAAGGATGGGTTTGAATTCAAGGAGAAAGATAAGGCTTGCATGATAAATATCATGAATCTCTTATTTGCCCTTGACTAATTACATGATTAGCAACTAACTAAGGGATAGATTAGTAACTTCCTAACTCCACTAATGTGAATAACCACAATGCCATCATCTTCTTCATTTCATTATGTTGGCTGAAAGTTTGAGAGAAAAGAGAGTGAGAGAAAGCTTGGAAAATTCAGCCATTGAAGAAGAAATTTAGCTTGCATGTATACGAATTTTTCATTGAAATTATGCAAGAAGCAAAGTAAGTATGATTCTTCTTGTGTTTAATTGAATAAGCAACTATATTGTTGAAATTGGACTGATTTTGATGATTATAGATGGAATTAGATATTGAATGTGTTGTTAGATGATTGAATGGTTGTTGAATTATACAAATTTGAAGAATGAACATTAGGTACAAAGCTGAAATCATGTGTTTGTGATAGAGTAACAAACATAGGTTGCTGGAAAATTGTATTGTGTTGTTAAAGTGAGAATTGAATGATTAGAACATAAAATTGAGCTATGGAATTAATGAATTGATGATGATCATGAATTGGTAATGTATAAAAGGTGTTAAACAAATTGAATTGTTAGCAAATAATGCTATAAATGAAGGATAAGAGTATGAACATAGTCACACAACATAGAAATTGTTTTGTTGAATTGAAATTGAGTAAACATGTAAGATTAGGCTTTGTAACCAACTTGCTCTATGTTGGAAGCCTTTATTAATGAATTAACATGGACTTAACATGTTTAGGATGACATATGAAATGAATTATAGGGCCAAGACCTTGGTTAAAATGAATTAAAGGCATTAAAATGTGAATATATACAATCTGCCCAGAATTGCTCTGTTCTGGGCAGTCACTTTGAAAATTCACCAAAAATTGTATAGATTGAATTCGGATGATCCTTAGAATGTCCATTTTCATTAGGTGAAAACAGAACTGAAAACTGGGTCCTATGCTGAAAATTGTAAATATGAATTGCTGGACAGGCAAACTGTCCAGGCAGTGTAAATGCCCTGTCTTTGAACAATAAATTGTATTAATTGGCTAAGAAATAAAATGCAAGTCTTACATGGTCCTATAGGAAATTTTGTTATCTTTCCAACGGTGTATAGCAATCGAAATTCCGGCAAATGTATTAAAAGATATGGCCATTGAAAGGGACAGTGTGCAAACTGCCAGATAGCAGTGTCCTGGGCAGTTTGGGACTATTTTTCCACCTAGTAATAAACTATTTCCAAAACAGTTTTGGGACATTGTAACCTGTCCAATTATGTCTTAAAATGAAGTAATAACAATATGGAATTGAATTGGTATGAAATAATTTTGGGACATTGTAACCTAAATGCAGTTTGGTAAGTAATAACAAAATGAAGTAAACAGTTTTGGGCAGTTTGGGACTGTTTTTGCACCTAAACGCAATTTGTTTCTAAAACAGTTTTGGGACATTGTAACCTGTCCAATTATACTTTAAAATGAAGTAATAACAATATGGAAATGAACTAGTAAGAAATGCCTAAAAGGAAGCATCAAAACAGTAGCTAAATGTTAGGTACAATGTGATAACATTGCTACTATGATTGTATGATCTATTGTGCTTGTTTTGATGAAATGTGTATGTGTTATGCTTGCTAGACCAAGGGCAGCAAATTGGGGAAGAAGAGGATAGTAGTGGACATCCCAAAGCTAGAGGCAAAGGGATTTGGATTCAAGATAATTGAATTGCTAGGAGTATTGTTAGTGTAACTATCCTTAGGGTTGGGACTTAGGTCCTAACCAACCTTGTTATTGCTTAAATGAAATGTCAATGCCATGTAACATGACTTAAAGTATATTTGGATAATTAAGGGAAGAATGAAATGTATGACAACTTGATTGATGCCATGATCTTTGTGTTTACTTGGGTGTTAAGCAAATGTAATCAAATGCTTGTCATGTGCATTGCTTATGCCTAAGGTATGAAATGGCATGCTTGCTTGGAGAATAAGGTACGCACAATGCATACATATGTTTGTGTTTGTGAATGTTATACATGGCTGATTGAATCAAATGGTATGGATGTTATGTATTGGGAGTTAATACTCCATAAGCCTAAGGGCTTGGTCTTTGAATGTCATAATGTTCTATTGAATCAAGAAATGTATAAAGCTTAAATGAAATGGATAATCAACAACCCTGGTAACTAGTTTGATAGATAGGAGGGCATGCCTTAGAATCTTGAGCTCATATTGGCACTACGGTGCATATTGGTACGACGGTATTTATTAGCACGACGGTGCATATTGGCACTACGGTGCATATTGGCACTTTGGTGCATATTGTTAAGATTTGATTATCTAGTAAGCTACTTACCAAGGAAGTGTTGAAATACGACTTAATAAACATTGCTTGTATTGTAAGAAACTTGAATGAACTTTCTTGCTTTGAAAGATGACACGTGAATGGTTGCTAAACTTGTTTCTTGTCATGAAAGATATGTATGGATGATGGCTTTATGTATAAATGCCTACTTGATAATTTGATGATTGGCTGCTTGTCCTTTAAGCATGTTATTGGAATGGACTATGAAAACCATGATGGATGTAGTTATGATGATTGTATGATATATAAAGATTACCTAAGTTCCCTATGCAATTCGAATTGCATGTGGCTTGATTCTGATGGTTTTGATTCCTTGAGTTACATGTTTACTTGGATTTATATGCTTTGAAATTGGCTATATTTAGTATTACCTCACTAAGTACATATCTTGTACTTACCACTCTACACTTCATTCTTCCCATAACAGATTAAAGAATACTTCAAGAGGATATCTTGGGTTTGAAGCAACACTTGAGGCAAGCTTGAAAGTTTCAATTCATACTCTGTGTATACTCCTAGTTTGGTGGCACTAGATTTTGTAATAGGTAGCCTTGATCATGCATTTGGATATGTGTTTATGACTAGTTGGTGTAATGTTTTGATGGGCCTATTATGTAATCTATTTGGATGATTTAAAACTATGTTTGAACTAAGTTGATATGTGTATATATGAAGTAGATGCTGCACAAATTGTGATGAAATCCAATGTTTGATGAAATTATGTATGATTCGAATGCTAAACAATTGTTGTATGATCATGCATTTGTTCCTATGTTTAATGACATGATTCGGCTATGACTAAGTTGAGCTTAAGGTATGTTTAAGCATGCATTATCAATGAACTAGTCAAGTATGCTATGTAATGTGATGACTTGATTGTAAAGAAACAAATGAAATATGATTAGGATTCCATGTGTTTGAGTGGATGTATGTATGTGTAACAAGATGTATGTTAGATGATTGGTGTTGGTCATGTTAATTGGTTGGTTAAGTAGTAACTTGAGGTGCAAGTAAGCTAGTTTAAGCATGTTTAGTAATCACCTACATGTTGTTCGAATAAGGAGCATGAAATTGTAGTAAGAATGAAAGTTATACCATGTTTAATAGTAACTTAAAAGTGAAGTATGCCACACTTGTGTTTGTAGTTTGAATGATGTATGTAATTTGACTGAATTGGTAATATGATAATAGTAACTTAGGTTATAAATATGAAATGAAACAAAATGGTACCTAAATTAGCATGTTATGTATGTTGTTGGTTGATTAATGTGGTTAGCTTGTATGAATTGTTTGTATTGAAATGTTCGGTTTAGGTTAGTTGCGCATCAAGGCAAGTAATTCTGAGGTTACTTGTTCGACAAGTAACCTATCTATCGCTTCGCTTCTGTTTTGGTAACGCTCTCGAACTGGGTTACGGCTAACCCGGGGATGGGGTGTTACATTTATTGGTAATCAGAGCTTTTTTGTTAATTCTATAAGCTCATTTGCATCATATAGGATAATGTGCCACCTAGGAGACTTGATATAAGCTTGTGTTGTTGCATAAATGTGTAAATGTGATAATTAAGACTCTATTTGTTTTGATTGAACTAGAATGTCAGAAACAAGATTGGGTCGGGATAATTAAAGTCCCGTTGGCTCCTCGAACGAAGGAGACAGTGTAAGGATGTAACAGAATCCTCCTCAACAGCAAGCTAAGCTGTTGCTCAACAGGAAGCTCCTGCTATCAATCATGTGCAGCAAGAATGTCTTACAAGTATAAAAGAGATGTTCAATCATCTCGTAACTACCCTAAAACAAGATCACCCTATTGCTCCTACTGTTACTGTGCCAAATCGAGCCCCTATTGACAAGCTGGCTCAGCATCGGACATATACCTTCCTTGGCACTGATGAGGCTAATCCGGAAGTAGTCGAGTATTGGTTAGAGGCCATTACTCGCATTCTGACGAAACAATTGCCATGTCTTGACGAGCATAAACTCGAGTGTGCCATCACTCTATTGGAAAACGAAGCGCTAAGCTGGTGGGAAACCACTACTCTGACTGCTCCTGCAGAGTCTATTACTTGGAAGTTCTTCGTTGATGAGTTCAGAAAGAAGTATATCAGCGAACAATATCTGGCTGAGCGCCAAAAATGATTCATGTATCTTAAACAAGCTGGTTGACCTATCGAGCAATACGTGAGCAACTTTTGCAAGTATTGCAAGTATGGGTCCGAGTATATCAAAACCGAGGCTAACAAGTGCCGAATGTTTATCGATGGGTTAAATGATGAATTAAGCCCAATATTCACTGCCTTGGGCATTATCGACTTCCAAAATTTGGTAAATCGGGCCATTGCTACTGAGGCGAAGATGAAAGCCTCAAAAAGACGCAAGAGCGGACATTCCTGGAAAGACAAACGACCAGGAACGATGATAAGCCACACTGGCAATCAAAGAAATCCAAACATTCTAAGGGACACTCTTCAAACTATACCCCTAATCAGAAGAGTAGTTACATTTTAAAACCTCAAACGGTTGTAAAGACTTCAGCCCCTGTTGTTTTTGTTGATAGTACGGGGAATCAGGCTAAAGCTACTCGATACCCTCTTTGCAAGTTCTGCTACAAACATCATACTGGCCAGTGCAGATTTCAACAAAATTTATGTTTCTCATGTAGAGCCTCAGGTCATTATATTCAGGATTGTCCCCAGAATCACACAAGGTTTCGAATCGAACTTCTGCAATTGCTAGCTCAGCTCCTTCAAATCGAAACAAAGCACCCAAACAAGCTCAGTCCAGGAATTAGGGGAAACAAAAGAGCCCCTATTCGAATGCTCAAACTCACCAGAAATTTCGAGCCCATACTCGTATGTACCACTTTCATGGTAAAGATAATGAAGAAGCTCCAGATGTTATCGCAGGTACCGTTGAGTTAAATTCCAGTCCTGCTTATGCTTTAATTGATTCAGGGTCTACCCATTCATTTGTTTATCCTGCCTTGATCAATAAGGTAAGTTTGAAACCTGAAATTATTGAATCAAATCTTGTAATTTTGAATCCATTAGGGGAAAAACACCCATTAACTTGCGCCAAAAGCAAGCTCCCTTGACCATTCGAAACATACCCTTTCCCATTGATCTTTATGTATTACCATATTGTGAATTTGACTTGATATTGGGGTTAGATTGGTTAAGTAAACACGAGGCATGGGTAGATTGCCAAAATCAGAGATTGTATCTCTGGGGATTAGGAAAAGAATCCATTCTCTTAATAGACAAGAAACTAACTTCAATCTTTGCTAATATGATCCTTCAAGATGAAATTGAATTCGGTTTGCCTAGCATGCCTGTTGTTTCTTAATTCATCGATGTTTTCATGAGGAACTCCATGGTGTTCCCCCAACCTGAGAAGTAGAGTTCGGGATTGAAGTTTAGCCTGGAACAACTCTGGTGTCCATTACACCCTATAGAATGGCACCTATCGAGTTGAAATAATTAAAGAAGCAACTTCAGGAGTTGCAAGATAAAGGTTTCATACGGCCTAGCACTTCTCCCTGGGGTGCTATAGTCTTGTTCGTGAAAAAGAAAGATGAGACTATGCGGCTTTGTATTGATTATCGTCAGCTAAACAAGCTCACTATCAAGAATCGATATCCCCTGCCCAGAATTGAATATTTTTTTGAACAACTTAGGGATGTTGTCGTATTCTCTAAAGATCGACCTTCGATCGGGGTACTATCAAATAAAAGTGAAAGAACAAGACGTACCCAAGACAACCTTTCATACTCGATATGGCCACTTCGAATTCCTCGTAATGAAATTCGGTTTAATGAATGCTCTGGTTGCTTTTTATGGATCTAATGAATCGGGTATTCAAGCCCTATCTTGACAAGTTTGTGGTCGTACTCATCGACGACATTCTGGTATACTCTCGGAATAAGGAGGAACATGCTGAACACCTCCGAATTGTCTTGCAAACACTCTGAGAACATCAATTGTATGCCAAGTTCTCCAAATGTGAATTCTGGTAACCGAAAGTTTCTTTCCTTGGCCACGTTATCTCGGCTGAAGGAATTAAATTTGATCCAAGCATGATTTAGTCTATTGTAAATTGGAGACCTCTGAAGAATGTAAACGAGTTTCGAAGCTTTCTCGGTTTAGCCAGGTATTACAGAAGATTTGTTAAAGGCTTTTCCTCCATTGCCGCAAGTCTTACTAAGCTTACCTGCAAAGATACGCCTTTTGTTTGGTCGGAGAGCAAACAACGAAGCTTCGATCAACTTAAGCAAGCTCTGACTCATTCCCCGATACTCATCCAACCAGAATCGGGCAAAGAATTCATTGTTTACAGTGACGCTTCTCATCTAGGACTCGGTTGTGTCCTGATGTAAGATGGGAAAGTAATTGTTTACGCTTCAAGGTAACTGAAGCCACACGAGTCTAATTATCCAACACACGATCTGGAACTAGTAGCCATCGTATTTTCTCTCAAGATATGGAGACAGTATCTATACGGAGAGAATGCAATCAATTTACTGATCACAAAAGTCTCAAGTATCTCCTAACTCATAAGGACTTGAATCTGAGGCAATGGAGATGGCTCAAATTACTTAAGGATTATGACTTGGTTATCGACTAGCATCCGGGGAAAGCAAACGTAGTTGCTGACACCCTCAGTCACAGACCATACTCGGGTAACTCCTAAATCTAGAATTTTGATTAAATTTATTTGAATTATGCCTTCTATTGTTTTGCTAACAATAAATTTAGAGCTTTCTTAAGCTAAAAGTTACTATTTGAAAATTCCTTGAAATACAAGTAACCCATTCGAATAAGAATTGTGCCTAAAATACTTGTAACAATTGAATTTGAATCTTTCTTAGCTTATAAGAAAGAATGTAACACCCATTATCCGGGTTAGTAGTAACTCAGTTCAGGAGCGTTACTTAGCAAGCAAGAAAAGACAAGACAAGTCATGGCATTCGATCTATACTAGATCATAGACAAGGCAAGGACAATACATGCATTACAAATTCAAACTTGAATAAAAAATCAAGCAATACATTCGGCAATCAACCAAGAAGAAACAATCTTTCGTACTTG
The DNA here is from genome assembly GCA_019671005.1 of Hibiscus mutabilis. Classification (NCBI taxonomy): domain Eukaryota; kingdom Viridiplantae; phylum Streptophyta; class Magnoliopsida; order Malvales; family Malvaceae; genus Hibiscus; species Hibiscus mutabilis. Next base: position 21,206,543 of record CM033725.1, read on the forward strand.
ATTTCTTAGCTAACATGAAACACACACTATACTTCTAATTCATCCTAACATTCGAACTAAGCAAGCAAAAAGAGAGCAAGCATTCAAACAAGGCATAAGCAACCATTCATGCATTTCTTTTCATGCAAGTAATCTCAAATGTACCTACCATTTCATCCTAAGCATTTGGCTATACTTACATTACCATTAGATTAAGTTCTTTCATGCTTACAATTCAAGTTAATACTTTCAAGGTTCATTTTATAATACTTACACAATGTTACCTATCCTATTTGAACTACTTTAGAGTTACATGCTTCCAATTCACTTTGTGTTCCTTATCTTGTACATGTTTAGTCATTTCATTCCTACATTTACTAAGCATAATTATCTAGCCTCTAATAGCATGTATCTAATTACATTCAAGCCTATAACAATACCTAACCATTCGACCAACTTCACCATACACATAGAATGCATGAAACTAGATCATTCAAGGCTTATTCTAGTCTTTAGCATTCGGCAAATTTCATGCTAGAACCAAACACATAAATCATGTTATAAACATACACAAGAGATCATAAGTTTTGCATGACAATCAAATGGAATACAAGCAACAAGTTTTGGTTACCTTACTTTCTATTCAAGAAAATCCATATACAAGATCATAGCATATGAAAGTCATCAAGATAGCTAGATTAACATTAAGTCATTCCATCAACATATGCGCAGCAACATTCAACCATATAAGTTAATTAAGTTCATTACAAACCTTAATCTATATATAAATCATAGATAGGCTATCAAACATAATAAACAACCATTCAAAATGCATGTTCAAGCTACTTAGATACAAACTAGTTCCACCATTCTAGGAGAATACAAAACAAGTATGAAATCATACTTTAACAAAGCTTGTGTAGGATGCTTCTTGCTCAAGGAATCAAGCTTCAAGATCAAGCAATGTTGAATCCTTTAACCTGTAGGTTGGGAAGAATGAAAGAAGAGTGATAAGTACAAAAATGTACTTAGTGAGGTATTAACTAGTCTATCCATTTTGTTACTTCATGTTTCATGTCTTTTAGGTCAACTGTAAACCTAGCTAAGGCTTCCAAGCATTAGAGTAGACTTAGCTAGTCTTTCAAGTATCAAGAGTGACCTTATCTAGTCTTTCAAGCATCAAGAATATCCTATCTAGGATAACATGCAATTCGGCCAACAAGATTAGGCAACAAGAAATCATAAATCATGAATCAAGCAACATGCTTGCAAAACAAGTAACCAATGAGTCATGCTTCCAAATCAAGCAACATACATTTCATGGCAATACAAGATAAGTATCATGTATAATTGAGTCTTATTTCATTTGTTATTTCATTAAACAACCCCCTTGGTACTTAGTTCGTATAGGTAATCGAGTCTCCAACCAACTGTCGCCACAATATGCACCATAGTGTTGGTCAACCCTCCTAATGTCGCCAAAGACCACTTACGTACCCTCCGTCTATCACCAAATAGGGGCCTTAGCCCTGGACTATAGTCCACCCGTACACAATGAGCTCTAGACTCTAAGGCATGCCTTTCTACCTAATCCAACTAGCTACCATTGTTGTTTGAATTACCATTTAATCAAGTTATCAAGTTCAATATCATGTTCATGTCAATCAAGATCATTCCATGTTAAGCCCTTAGGCTATTGAGCCTTAGCTCACAAGTCAAGTGGTTTCAAGATCCATTTCATCAAATGAGATAACATCATATCTCAAACAAGTCATTAGCATTCAACCATGCTGCATCATAGCACATACAAGCATTCAAGCTATCATCAATCATGCTTAGCAATTCGAATAGACATATAAACAATACTAGGATCATGTTTCATGTGTTTCTTTAATCATCCTCCCCTTATTAAGTCAAGTTCAATATTAGATTCATTTACATGTCAAGATTGAAATAAGAATGCATTGGTTAGGACCTAGTCCTAACCCTAGAAATAACTACACTCACAATACAATCCAAGAAAGCTAGCAATTATCTTTTATGGCTATCCCCTTGTTCTTAGCCCTTGAATGATTTCCTTTTTCTTCCTCAATTTTTTGCCCTTGGTCTAGCAAGCATAACACATATACATTTCATCAAAACAAGCACAATATATCGTACAATCATAGTAGCAATGTTATCACAATGTACGTAACATTTAGCTACTATTTTTATACTTCCTTTTAAGCATTTCTTACCAATTTATCTTCACATTGTTATTACTTCATTTTAAAGCATAACTGGAAGGACTACAATGTCCCAAAACTGTTTTGGAAACTGTTTACAACTAGGTGCAAAAATAGTCCCAAACTGCCCAGGACACTGTTGCCTGGCAGTTTGCACAATGTCCCTTTAAATGGCCATATCTTTTAATCCGTACGTCGGAATTTCAATTGCTATACATCATTGGAAATCGAACAAAAATTCCTATAAGACCATGTAAGACTTGAATTTTAGTTCTTATTCAATTAATACAGTTTATTGTTCAAAGACAGGGCATTTACACTGCCTGGACAGTGCAAACTGTCCAGCAATTCCTACTTACGGTTTCCAGCATAGGACCCAGTTTTCGATTCTGTTTTCAGCTAATGAAAATAGACATTCTAAGGATCATGTCATTAAAATTTCAGCCCTGAATTCAGTCTATACAATGTCTGGTGACTTTTCAAAGTGACTGCCCAGAATAGAGCAATTATGGGCAGATTGCATCTAATCACATTTCAATGCCTTAAATTCAGTTTAACCTATGTCTTGGCCTTATAATTCAATTCATATGATATCCTAAACATGTTAATCCAATGTTAATTCATTATACAAGGCTGCCAAAATAGGGCAAGTTGGTTACAATGCCTAATCTTGCATGTTTACTCAATTTCAATTCCACAAAACAGTTTCTATGTTACATAACTGTGTTCATACTTTTATCTTCCATTTCCAGCATTGTTTGCTAACAATTCAATTTGTTTAACACCTTCTATACATTACCTATTCATGATAACCATCAATTCATTAATTCCCTAGCTCAATTTTATGTTCTAATAATTCAATTTCCACTTCAATAACACAATAAAATTTTCCAACAACCTAGCTTATTACACAATCGCAAACACATGATTTCCAGCATTGAACCTAGTGTTCATTCTTCAAATTTGTATAATTCAACAATCATTCAATGTCTAATTCCATCTATAATCATCAAAACAATCCAATTTCAACAATATAGTCACATATTCAATTGAATACAAGTAAAATCATACTTACTTTGCTTCTAGCTTAATTTCAATGAAAAAATCTACTTTGCTTCTAGCTTAATTTCAATGAAAAATTCCTACACATGCAAGCTTAGTTCCTTCTTCAATGGCTGAATTTTCCAAGCTTTCTCTCACTCTCATTTCTCTCAAATATTCTGCCATGTGAAGTATAGTGGAGAAGATGACAACAACAACTCCATGCTATTGGAATTGTGTATTGTCTAAATTGTCCCTTAATTAGTCACTAATCATGTAATTAGTCAAGGGAAAATAAGAGAACCATGAAGTTTATCATGCATTCCTCTTCTTTCTTGTTTAATTCAATGTAGTCATTCTAATTTGGTCACTTATTTCATTCATTCTTTCAATTAGGCCCTTCACTATTCAATTTAGCTTAATTCTAAAATCAATTAAGCTATTCACTTATTCAATTTGGATCCAATAATTCTAAGCTAAGATTTGGGGTGTTACAATTCTCCCCCTTTAAATTAAATTCGTCCTCGAATTTACCTGAATCAAAAAGGTGAGGATATTGCTTCCTCATGACTTCTTCAGATTCCTATGTAGCTTCTTCCACCTTATGATTTCTCCATAGGTTCTTAACAAGAGGAACAATCTTGTTCTGAAGCTTTCTTACTTCCCGGTCAAGAATCTGAATAGGTTCTTCTTCATAGGACAAGTCAGACTTTAACTCAACTTCTTCCGGTTCAAGAATATGGGATGGATCTGATATGTATCTTCTGAGCATAGATACATGAAATACATTGTGGATTCTATCGAATTCTTTAGGGAGAGCTAATTGATAGGCCACCGGTCCAATTCTTTCAGTTATGTCGAATGGACCAATGAATTGGGGATTGAGTTTCCCTTTTCTTCCAAATCGAAGGACTTTCTTCCAAGGTGAGACCTTTAGGAAGACTTTGTCTCCAACAACATACTGGATATCTCTCCTTTTTAAGTCAGCATATGCTTTATGTCTATCGAAAGCTGCCTTCAATCGATCATGGATGATCTCCATTTGTTCTTCGGTTTCTCGAAGCAATGGAGGCCCTAGCACTTTATTTTCCCCCAATTTAGACCAGCATAAGGGAGTTCTACACTTACTCTCGTATAGAACTTCGAATGGTACCATGTGAATAGATGTTTGATAGCTATTGTTATAGGCAAACTCTACAAGGGGTAGAGATTTCTCCCAGTTTTTCCCAAACTCTATAACACAAGCACGAAGCATGTCTTCTAGTACTTGAATAATCCTTTCAGATTGTCCATCAAATTGAGGATGGAAAGCTGTACTTGGATTTACTTTGGTTCCAAGAGCTTTCTGTAGAGACGTCCAAAATCGAGAAGCAAATCTAGGATCACGATCAGATATTATTGTTGTAGGTATACCGTGTAATCGAATCACTTAACGGATGTATAGCTCGGCTAAGGTTTCCAAGCTCATGTTCATTCAAAAGGGGATGAAATGAGTAGACTTTGTGAATCTATCTACAATCACCCATACAACATCGTTCTTTCTTGGAGTTGAAGGAAGTCCAGTAACAAAATCCATTGTAATACGATCCCATTTCCACTGAGGAAATTCGATTGGCTGAAGTAATCCAGTAGGGACTCGATGTTCAGCTTTAACTCTTTGGCAAGTTAGGCACTTCGATACGAAGTCTGTGATAGCCGACTTCATACCCGGCCACCAGTATAGTGGCTTTAGATCCTTATACATCTTGACAGATCCCGGGTGAACGAGAATGAGATTTGGTGAGCTTCTTGTAACATTTCTTATCTTAGTTCTTCATTGTTAGGAACACACACTCTATCCTTGAAATAGAGGAGTCCATTTGACTTAAGGGAAAAGTCAGAATTTGACTTAGAGTCTAACTTGGATATGATCTTCTGAAGATCTAAATCAATTTGTTGGAGTTCTTTAATTCTCGAGATTAAGCTGGATTGAACTTGAAGTAGCTACAAGGAATACATAGGATCATTAGGGAAAATTTCGAGTGGTTACTTGTAAAACAAGTGTTCGAATAGTTACTTGTGACCCAAGAAAGATCAAATTCGATTGAAATATACTAAATTTTAGATTTAGGAGTTTACCCGAGTATGGTTTGCGACTAAGGGCATCAGCAACCACGTTTGCTTTCCTCGGATGGAAGTCGATAACCAAATCATAGTCTGTAAGCAATTCAAGCCAACTTCTTTGTCTCAGATTCAAATCTTTCTGAGTCGGGAGGTATTTGAGACTCTTGTGATCTGTGAACATATTACATTTCTCCCCGTACAAGTAATGTCTCCAAATTTTGAGAGCAAACACGATAGCTGCCAATTCTAGATCGTGTGTTGGATAGCTTGACTCGTGTGGTTTCAGTTGCCTTGAAGCATAAGCTACCACCTTTCCATCTTGCATTAGGACACAACCGAGTCCTAAATGAGATGCACCACTATAGATAGTGAATTATTTACCCGATTCTAGTTGGATAAGAATCGGTGCATGAGTCAGGGCTTGTTTAAGTTGATCGAAGCTTCGTTGTTGGCTTTCCGACCAAACAAAAGGTGTATCATTTCCGGTTAATTTTGTCAAACTTGCGGCAATGGAGGAAAAGCCTTTGACAAATCACTAATAATACCCGGCTAAACCGAGAAAGCTTCTGATTTCACTAACATTCCTCGGAGGTCTCCAATCCAAGATGGACTGAATTTTCTTCAGGTCTACTTTAATCCCTTCTGCCGAGATGACATGGCCAAGGAACGAGAGTTCCGATATCCAAAATTCACACTTAGAGAACTTTCTGAACAATTGACGTTCTCGAAGAGTTTGTAATACAATTCTGAGATGTTCGGAGTATTCTTCCTTGTTCCAGGAGTAAACTATGATGTCATCAATGAAGACGACCATGAACTTGTCGAGATAAGGCTTAAACACTCGATTCATGAGATCCATGAAAGCAGCCAGAGCATTCATTAGTCCGAATGGCATTACGAAAAATTCATAGTGGCCATATCGAGTACGAAAGGCTATCTTGGGCACATCTTCTTCTTTTACCCTCATTTGATAGTATCCCGATCGAAGATCGATCTTTGAGAATACCGAAGCATTCTTGAGTTGATCGAAGAGATCTTCTATTCTAGGAAGAGGATGCCGATTCTTGATCGTAAACTTGTTCAATTGTCTATAATCAATACAGAGTCTCATAGTCTCGTATTTCTTCTTCACAAACAAGACTGGAGCACCCCAAGGAGATGAGCTAGGCCGTATGAAGCCTTTATCTTGCAACTCCTGATGTTGCTTATTTAACTCTTTCAACTCGACAAGTGTCATTCTATAGGGTGTAATGGACATCGTAGTTGTTCCAGGCTGAACTTCAATCCCGAACTCTACTTCTCTGGTCAAAGGGACACCAGGGAGTTCCTCGAGAAAAACATCAGTGAATTCAGAAACAATAGGCATGCTAGGAAAACTAATTCAATTTCATCTTGGAGAATCATCTTAGCAAAGATTGAAGTTGGTTTCTTGTCTATTAAGAGAATGGATTATTTCCCTAAACCCCGATATACAGTCTCTGATTTTGGCAATCTACCCAGGCCTCATGTTTACTTAACCAATCTAACCCCAATATCAAGTCAAATTCACAATATGGTAAGACATGAAGATCAATGGGAAAAGGTATGTTTCGAATGGTCAAGGAAGCTTGCTTGTGGCGCAAGTTAATGGGTGTTTTTCCCCTAATGGATTCGAAACTACAAGACTAGATCCATTAATTTTGGGTTGCAATTTTAACTTGTTGATCAAGGCAGGACAAACAAATGAATGGGTAGACCCCGAATCAATTAAAGCATATGCAGGACTGGAATTTAACTCAACGGTACCTGCAATAACATTGGGAGCTTCTTCTTCATCTTTACGACAAATGTGGTACCTGCAATAGTTCCCTCTGCCTGTAACACCCCAAATCCTAGCTTAGAAGTATTGGAATTAAATTCCATAAGTTGATAGCTTAATTGAATTTAGAATTAAGCTAAATTGAATAGTCAAGGGTCTAATTGAAAGAATGTATGAATTAAGTGACCAATTTAAAAGTGACTACATTGAATTAAAGGAGAAAGAAGGGGAATGCATGCTAAATTTATCATTTCCCCTAATGTCCTTGATTAAATTAATATTAAGGATTAAGTAAGGGGCAATTTAGACAATACACAATTCCAATAACATGGATTTGTTGTTGTCATCTTCTCCACTATCCTTCCTCTAGCCAAAAGTAAAAAGAGAAAATTTGCGAGAGAAACCTTGAGAGAATTCAGCCATTGAAGAAGGGAATTTAGCTTGCATGTGTAGGAATTTTTCATTGAAATTAAGCTAGAAGCAAAGTAAGTATAATTCTTCTTGTGTTCAATTGAATAGGCAATTATGATTGTTGTATTGGACTGTTTTGATGATTATATATAAGATTTTCTACTGAATATGTTGTTAGATGATTGATTGGTTATAGAATTATACAAATTTGAAGAATGAACACTAGGTTCAATGCTCGAAATTATGTGTTTATGCTAGTGTAAGAACTAGGTTGCTGGAAAATTGAATTGTGTTGTTGAAGTAAGAATTGAATGATTAGAACATAAAATTGAGCTAAGGAAATAATGAATTGATGATGATCATGATTAGATATTGTAAAAAAGGTGCTAAACCAATTGAATTGTTAGCAAACAATGCTGGAAATGAAGGATAAAAGTATGAACATAGTTGCATAACATAGAAACTGTTTTGTGGAAATGAAATTGAGTAAACATGCAAGATTAGGCATTTTAACCAACTTGCTCTATTTTTTCTGCCTTGTATAATGGATTAAAATTGACTTAACATGTTTAGTATGACATATGAAATGAATTATAGGGCCAAAACATTGGTTAAAATGAATTAAAGGCAATAAAATGTGATTAGATGCAATCTGCCCAGAATTGCTTTGTTCTGGGAAGTCACTTTGAAAATTCACCAAAAATTGTATAGATTGAATTCAGGGATGAAATTTTAATGACATGATCCTTATAATGTCTATTTTCATTAGGTGAAAACAGAATTGCAAACTAGGTCCTATACTGAAAACTGTAAATAGGAATTGTTGGGCAGTGCAAACTGTCCAGGAAGTGTAAATGCCCTGTCTTTGAACACTAAAATGTATTAATTGGCTAACCAATAAAATGAAAGTCTTACATGGTCTTATAGTAAATTTGTTTAGCTTTCCAAAGGTGTATAGAAATTGAAATTCCGACGTACGGATTAAAAGATATGGCCATTTAAAGGGACAGTGTGCAAACTGCCAGGCAGCAGTGTCCTGGGCAGTTTGGGACTGTTTTTGCACCTAAATGCAAATTGTTTCTAAAACAGTTTTGGGACATTGCAACATGTCCAATTATTCTTTAAAATGAAGAAATAACAATATGGAAATGAACTAGTAAGAAATGCTTAAAAGGAAGCATAAAAACAGTAGCTAAATGTTAGGTACATTGTGATAACATTGCTACTATGATTGTGTGATATTGTGCTTGTTTTTGATGAAATGTGTATGTGTTATGCTTGCTAGACCAAGGACAGAAAATTGGGGAAGAAGAGGACAGGAATGGACATCCCAAAGCTAAAGGCAAAGGGATTTTGATTCAAGATAGTTGAATTGCTAGGAGTATTGTGAGTGTAACTAACCTTAGGGTTGGGATTTAGGTCCTAACCAACCTTGCTATTGCTTAAATGAAATGTCAATGCCATGTAACATGACTTAAAGTGTATTTGGCTAATTAAGGGAAGAATGAAATGTATGACAACTTGATTGATGCCATGATCTTTGTGTTTACTTGGGTGTTAAGCAAATGTAATCAAATGCTTGTCATGTGCATTGCTTATGCCTAAGGTATGAAATGGAATGCTTGCTTGGAGAATAAGGTACGCACAATGCATACATATGCTTGTGTTTGTGAATGCTACGCATGGCTGATTGAAATGAATTGAAGAAAGATACTACTTTGTATTCATGCTATTCGAATGACATGGATAGTTTGTATTGGGAGTTAAGACTCCATAAGCCTAAGGGCTTGGCCTTTGAATGGCATATTGTTGAATTGAATAAAGAATTGTACAAAGCTTAAATGAAATGGATAATCAACAACCTTGGTAGCTAGTTTGATAGATAGGAGGGCATGCCTTAGAATCTTGAGCTCATATTGGTACGACGGTACATATTGGCACGACGGTTCATATTGGCACTTCGGTGCATATTGTTAAGATTTGATTATATAGTAAGCTACTTACCAAGGATGTTGTAAGATGACTTAATAAATTAAATGAACATTGTTTGCTTAGATGTGGGACATGAACATTGCTTGTATTGTAAGATACTTGAATGGACTTTCTTACTTTGAAAGATGACACATGAATGGTTGCAAAACTTGTTACCTATCATAAAAGAAATGTATGGATGATGGCTTTATGCATAAATGCCTACTTGATCATTTGAGTGAATGGTTGCTTGTCCTCTAAGCGTGTTGTTCGAATGGGCTATGATTATCATGGTGGATGTTGTCATGTTGATTGTATGATATGTAAAGGTTGCCTAAGTTACCCTATGCAATTCGAATAAGCATGTATCTTATATTGATGGTCTTGATTCTTGAAATACATGAAAACTGGATTTATATGCTTTGAAATTGACTAGATTTAGTGTTACCTCACTAAGTACATAACTTGTACTTATCACTCTGCTCTTCATTCTTCCCATAGCATATTAAAGAATACTTCAAGAGAATATCTTGGGTTTGAAGCAACATTTGTGGTAAGCTTAAAAGTATGAATTCATACTCTTTGTATACTCCTAGTTTGGTGGCACTAGATTTTGTAATAGTTAGCCTAGATCATGCATTTGAATATGTGTTTAAGACTAGTTTGTGAAATGTTTTGATGGGCCTATTATGTAATTTTATTTGGATGACTAAAACTATGTTTGAACCATGATGTGTATATATACATATGAAGTAGATGCTGCACAAATTGTGATTAAATCCAATGTTTGATGAAATTGTGTATGATTCAAATGCTAAACAAATGTTGTATGATCATGCATTTGTTCCTATGTACATTAGCATGATTCGACAATGACTAGGTTGAGTTTAAGGTATGTTTAAGCATGCATTATCAATGTACTTGTCAAGAATGCTATGAAATGTGATGTCTTGGTTGGAAATGGAAACAAATGAAATATAATTAGGGATCATCATAGGGTTCGAATAGGATGAATGAAGATGTAATAAGATGTAAATTGTATGCTTTGTAATGATTATGTTAAATGATTGAATAAGTAGTTTCTTAGGATGCAAGTAAGCTAGTTAAAGTAAGTTTAGTGGTCACCTAGTGTATTCGAATAAGATGCATGAAATTGTAATAAAGATGAAAGTTGTATCATGTATGATAGTAGCTTAAAGTGAAATATGCCATACTTGAATTTGTTGTTTAAATGATGTATGTGAATTGAATGGAATGGTAATGTGATAATAGTAACTTAGGTTATAAGTATGAAATGGAACAAAATGGTAGCTAAAATAGTATGCTATGTATCGTTTGTTTTGAAAGGGTTAGTTTGGGTTACTTAGGCATCAAGGCAAGTAGTTCTGAGGTTACTTGTTCGATAAGTAACCTATTCATCACTTTGCTTTCGTTCCGGTAACGCTCCCGAACTGGGTTACGGCTAACCCAGGGATGGGGTGTTACACTGCCTCTCCCCTAATTACTAGATTGGGCTTGTTTAGGACACTTGTTTCGATTGGAGAGAGCTGAGCTTGCATTAGCAGGAGTTCGACTTGGAATCTTATTGGGATTCGGGGGACAATCCCGAATTTAGTGATCTGAGGCTCCACACAAGAAACACAAGTTTTTTTGAGTTCTGCATTGCCCAGTGTGGTGCTTCTAACAGAACTTGCAAGTAGAATACTGAACAACTTTACCAGAATTCCCCGTACTATCAACTGAGATCATCGGGGCTGAGGATTTGATTACCGATTGAGGTTTCGGTAGATAATTGCTCTTTTGGACATGATTATAATTTGAAGTGTGATCTTTAGAATGCTTAGCTTTCTTTGACTGCCAGTGTGGCTTGTCATAGTTTCTGGGTCGTTTATCTTTCAAGGAGTTTGCACTCTTTACGCTTCTCTGAGGCCTTCATCTTCGCCTCTGTAGCAATAACTCGGTTTACCAAGTTTTGGAAGTCGATAATACCGAGAGCAGGGAATATAGGGCTTAATTCATCATTTAACTCGTCAATGAACATTCGGCATTTGTCGGCCTCAATTTTGATATATTCCGACCCATATTTGCAATACTTGCAGAAGTCACTTACATACTGTTCAATAGGTCAGCCCCCTTGCTTGAGGTACAAGAAACGTTTCCAGCGCTCGGCCAAATACTGTTCACTGATATACTTCTTCCTAAATTCATCGAGGAAGAATTTTTGTGTCACGGCTTTTGCAGGGGTAGTTAACGTAGTAGTTTCCCACCAGCTTAAGGCTTCATCAATTAACAAAGCTATAGCACATTCGAGCTTGTACTCATCGAGAGAAAGGTAGTTGCTTGGTAAGGATTTGAGTAGTGGCTTCAAGCCAGTTTGCTTCATCGGTGCCAGTGAAGGTATAAGCCCGATGTTGAGCCAGTTTGTCAATCGGGGCTCGGTTAGGCACATCAACTGTAGAAGCAATTGGATGATCTTGCTTTAAGGCAGACACTAGATGATTAAACATCTCCTTCATACTTAGAAGGCATTCTTGCTGCACAGGATTGATAGCAGGAGCTTCTTGTTGAGCAGCAGCTTGAGCTCTATGTTGAGCTTGATGTTGAGGAGGAATCTATTTCATCCTCACACTGTCTCCTTCGTTTGAGGAGCCTTCAAGACTTTCATTATCCCGACCGAGTCTTGTTTCAGACATTTATGTTCAAATAGAATAGTTAAGGGTTCGGTTTAATATGCAAGACACAAGCTATTCAATTCAAGTCTCCTAGGTGGCACAAGTATCCTATATGATGCATGATAGCCCAGTTCAGTCCAAGAATCGACTAAACCTAAAGCTCTGATTACCAATTTATATGTATCACCCCTTACCCGAGTTAGTAGTAACTCAGTTCGAGAGCATTACTTAGAAAGCAAGCAAAGACAAGACAAGTCATGGCATTTGATCTATACTAGATCATAGACAAGACGAGCACAATACATGCATTACAAATTCAAACTTGAATCAAAAATCAAGCAATACATTCGGCAATCAACCAAGAAGAAACAATCTTTCATACTTGATTTCTTAGCTAACAAGAAACACACACTAGACTTCTAATTCATCCTAACATTCGAACTAAGCAAGCGAAAAGAGAGCAAGCATTCAAACAAGGCATAAGCAACCATTCATGCATTTCTTTTCATGCAAGTAATCTCAAATGTATCTACCATTTCATCCTAAGCATTTAGCTATACTTACATTACCATTAAATTATCATCTTTCATGCTTACAATTCAAGTTACTACTTTCAAGGTTCATTTTATAACACTTACACAATGTTACCTATCCTATTTGAACTACTTTAGAGTTACATGCTTCCAATTCACTTTGTGTTCCTTATCTTGTACATGTTTAGTCATTTTATTCCTACATTTACTAAGCATAATTATCGAGCCTCTAATAGCATGTGTCTAATTCTATTCAAGCCTATAACAATACCTAACCATTCAGCCAACTTCACCATACACATACAATGCATGAAACTAGATCATTCAAGGCTTATTCTAGTCTTTAGCATTCGGCAAAGTTCATGCTAGAACCAAACACATAAATCATGTTATAAACATACACAAGTGATCATAAGTTTTGCATGACAATCGAATGGAATACAAGCAACAAGGTTTGGTTACCTTATTTTCTATTCAAGCAAATCCATACACAAGATCATAGCATATGAAAGTCATCAAGATAGCTAGATTAACATTAAGTTATTCCATCAACATATGCGCAACAACATTCAACCATATAAGTTAAATAAGTTCATTACAAACCTTAATCTATATACAAATCATAGATAGGCTATCAAACATAATAAACAACCCTTCAAAATGCATGTTCAAGCTAATTAGATACAACTAGTGCCACCATTCTAGGAGAATACAAAACAAGTATGGAATCATACTTTAACAAAGCTTGTGTAGGATACTTCTTGCTCAAGGAATCAAGCTTCAAGATCAAGCAATGTTGAATCCTTTAACATGTAGGTCGGGAAGAATGAAAGAAGAGTGATAAGTACAAAAATGTACTTAGTGAGGTAGTAACTAGTCTATCCATTTTGTTATTTCATGTTTCATGTCTTTTAGGTCAAGTGTAAACCTAGCTAAGGCTTCCAAGCATTAGTGTAGACTTAGCTAGTCTTTCAAGTATCAAGAGTGACCTTATCTAGTCTTTCAAGCATCAAGAATATCCTATCTATGATAACATGCAATTCGTCCAACAAGATTAGGCCTCAAGAAATCATAAATCATGAATCAATCAACATGCTTGCAAAACAAGTAACCAAGGAGTCATGCTTCCATATCAAGCAACATACATTTCATGGCAATACAAGACAAGTATCATGTATAATTGAGTCTTATTTCATTTGTTATTTAATTAAACAACCCCCTTGGTAGTTAGTTCGTATAGGTAATCGAGTCTCCACCAACTGTCGCCACAATATGCACCGTAGTGCTGGTCAACCCTCCTACTATCGCTAAAGACCACATTTACCCTCCTTCTGTCGCCAAATAGGGCCTTAGCCTTGGACCGTAGTCCACCCGTACACAATGAGCTCTAGACTCTAAGGCATGCCTTTCTACCTAATCCAACTAGCTACCAAGGTTGCTCGAATTACCATTTATTCAAGTTATCAAGTTCAAGATCATGTTCATCTCAATCAAGATCATTTCATGTTAAGCCCTTAGGCTATTGAGCCTTAGCTCACAAGTCAAGTGGTTTCAAGATCCATTTCATCAAATGAGATAACATCATATCTCAAACAAGTCATTAGCATTCAACCATGTTGCATCATAGCACATACAAGCATTCAAGCTATCATCAATCATGCTTAGCAATTCGAATAGACATATAAACAATACTAGGATCATGTTTCATGTGTTTCTTTAATCATCCTTCCCTTATTAAGTCAAGTTCAATATTAGATTCATTTACAAGTCAAGATTGAAATAAGAATGCATTGGTTAGGACCTAGTCCTAACCCTAGAAATAACTACACTCACAATACAATCCAAGCAAGCTAGCAATTATCTTGTATGGCTATCCCCTTGTTCTTAGCCCTTGAATGATTTCCTTTTTCTTCCTCAATTTTCTGCCCTTGGTCTAGCAAGCATAACACATATACATTTCATCAAAACAAGCACAATATATCATACAATCATAGTAGCAATGTTATCACAATGTACCTAACACTTAGCTACTGTTTTTATACTTCCTTTTAAGCATTTCTTACCAATTTATCTCCACATTGTTATTACTTCATTTTAAAGCATAACTAGACAGACTACAATGTCCCAAAACTGTTTTGGAAACAGTTTACAACTAGGTGCAAAAACAATCCCAAACTGCCCAGGACACTGCTGCCTGGCGGTTTGCACACTGTCCCTTTAAATGGCCATATCTTTTAATCTGTACGTCGGAATTTTGATTTCTATACACTGTTGGAAAGCTAAACAGATTTCCTATAAGACCATGTAAGACTTGCATTTTATCTTAGCCAATCAATACAGTTTATTGTTCAAAGACAGGGCATTTACACTGCCTGGACAGTGCAAACTGTCCAGCAATTCCTATTTACAGTTTCCAGCATAGGACCCAGTTTTCCATTATGTTTTCACCTAATGAAAGTAGACATTCTAAGGATCATGTCATTAAAATTCCAGCCCTGAATTCAATCTATACAAGTTTTGGTGAATTTTCAAAGTGACTACCCAGAACAGAGCAATTCTGGGCAGATTGCATCTAATCACATTTCACTGCCTTAAATTCAGTTTAACCTATGTATTGGCCTTATAATTCAATTCATATGATATCCTACTCATGTTAAGCCAATGTTAATTCATTATACAAGGCTGCCAAAACAAGGAAAGTTGGTTACAATGCCTAATCTTGCATGTTTACTCAATTTCAATTCCACAAAACTGTTTCTATGTTACATAACTATGTTCATACTTTTATCTTCCATTTCCAGCATTGTTTGCTAACAATTCAATTTGTTTAACACCTTCTATACATTACCTATTCATGATCATCATCAATTCATTAATTCCCTAGCTCAATTTTATGTTCTAATCATTCAATTTCCACTTCAATAACACAATAAAATTTTCCAGCAACCTAGCTTATTACACAATCACAAACACATGATTTCCAGCATTGAACCTAGTGTTCATTCTTCAAATTTGTATAATTCAACAACCATTCAATCATCTAACAACATTTCAATGTCTAATTCCATCTATAATCATCAAAACAGTCCAATTTCAACAATATAGTTACCTATTCAATTGAATACAAGTAAAATCATACTTACTTTGCTTCTAGCTTAATTTCAATGAAAATTTCCTACACATGCAAGCTTAGTTCCTTCTTCAATGGCTGAATTGTCTAAGCTTTCTCTCACTCTCCTTTCTCTCAAATATTCTGCCAAGTGAAGGATAGTGGAGAAGATGACAACAACAAATCCATGTTATTGGAATTGTGTATTGTCTAAATTGTCCCTTAATTTGTTACTAATCGTGTAATTAGTCAAGGGCAAATAAGAGAACCACGAAGTTTATCATGCATTCCTCTTCTTTCTTGTTTAATTCAATGTAGTCATTCTAATTTGGTCACTTATTTCATTCATTCTTTCAATTAGGCCCTTGAATATTCAATTTAGCTTAATTCTAAATTCAATTAAGCTATTCACTTATTCAATTTGGTTCCAATAATTCTAAGCTAGGATTTGGGGTGTTACAAAGAATTCGAGCATTGCCTTTTTATACAAGTAATAATTTGAACAAAGCCTTGCACTGCAAAAAAAAACTATTGAAAATCATTCTAATGACTTTGTTAATGTTTTCGTAGCTACTACGGCTATCAATGCTCATTTCTGATAATCCAAGGGCCGAAAATTTTTGTCTGAACTTCAAGTTCAATCCAATTTCATTTCGAGAATTAAAGAACTCCAGCAAGTTGATCCAGATCTTCAGAAGATCATATCTAAGCTTGCTTCTGAGTCTAGCTCCGACTTCTCCCTTAAGTCAAAAGGACTCCTCTATTTCAAGGATAGAGTGTGTGTTCCTAACAATGAAGAATAAAGACGGGAAATGTTACAAGAAGCACACCAAAGTTCTTTCTCGATCCACCCTAGATCGGTTAAGATGTATAAGGACCTAAAGCCACTATACTGGTGGCCTAGCATGAAATCTGCAATCACGGACTTCGTATTGAAGTGCCTAACATGTTAAAGAGTTAAAACCGAGCATCAAGTCCCTAGTGGATTGCTTCAACCCATTGAACTTCCCCAGTGGAAGTGGGATCGAATTACTATGGACTTTGTCACCAGTCTTCCTTCTACTCCAAGAAAGAATGATGTTGTATGGGTGATTATTGATATATTCACTAAATCTACTCACTTCATCCCTGTTCGTATGAACATGAGCTTGGAAACCCTTGCCGAGTTGTACATCCGTGAAGTGATTCGGATACACGGTGTACCTACAACAATTATCTCCGATCGTGAACCTCGATTTGCTTCTCGATTTTGGAATTCTCTACAGAAAGCTCTAGGAGCTAAAGTACATCTTAGTACGACCTTTCATCCTCAATCAGATGGCCAATTTGAGAGAATTATTCAAATGTTAGAAGATATGCTATAGGCTTGTGTTATTGATTTCGCGAAGAATTGGGAGAAATCCCTACCTCTTGTAGAGTTTGCCTACAACAATAGCTATCAATCTTCTATTCAAATGGCATCATTTGAAGCTCTATAAGGTAGAAGATGTAGGACTCCCTTATGCTGGTCTGAATTGGGAGAAAACAAAGTATTGGGACCTCAATTGCTTCAGGAAACCGAAGAACAAATCAAGATCATTCACGACCGATTGAAGGCAGCTTTCGATAGATAGAAAGCGTGTGCTAATTTGAAAAGAAGAGATATTTAGTATGCTATTGGAGACAGAGTCTTCCTAAAGATCTCACCTTGGAAGAAAGTGCTCAGATTTGGAAGAAAGGGGAAACTTAGTCCCCGATACATCTGACCATTTGAAGTTATTGAAAGAATTGGTCCAGTGGCCTATTGATTAGTTCTTCCCAGAGAATTCGATAGAATACATAATGTCGTCCATGTTTCAATGCTCAGAAGGTATCGATCTGATCCTTCACACATTCTTGAGCCAGAAAAAGTTGAATTGAATCCCAATTTGTCCTACGAAGAAGAACCTATTCAGATTCTTGACCGGGAAGTAAGAAAGCTTCGGAACAAGATTGTTCCTCTTGTTAAGATCTTATGGAGAAATCATAAGGTGGAAGAAGCTACCTAGGAATCTGAAGAAGTCATGAGGAAGCAACATCCTCACCTATTCGATTCAGGTAAATTTGAGGACAAATTTAATTTAAGGGGGAGAATTGTAAGACCCCAAATTCTATCCTAGAAGTATTGGAATTAAATTGTATAAGTTGATAGCTTAATTGAATTTAGAATTAAGCTAAATTGATTAGTTAAGGGACTAATTGAAAGAATGTATGAAACAAGTGACCAAATTGAATTCAAGGAGAAAGATAAGGCTTGCATGATAAATATCATGAATCTCTTATTTGCCCTTAACTAATTACATGATTAGTAACTAATTAAGGGATAAATTAGTAACTTCCTAATTCCACTAATGTGGATAACCACAATGCCATCATCTTCTTCATTTCTTTATGTTGGCCGAAAGTTTGAGAGAAAGGAGAGTGAGAGAAAGCTTTGAAAATTCAGCCATTGAAGAAGAAATTTAGCTTGCATGTATAGAAATTTTTCATTGAAATTAAGCAAGAAGCAAAGTAAGTATAATTCTTCTTGTGTTTAATTGAATAGGCAACTATATTGTTGAAATTGGACTGATTTTGATGATTATAGATGGAATTAGATATTTAATGTGTTGTTAGATAATTGAATGGTTGTTGAATTATACAAATTTGAAGAATGAACATTAGGTACAAAGCTGAAATCATGTGTTTGTGATAGAGTAACAAACATAGGTTGCTGGAAAATTGTATTGTGTTGTTAAAGTGAGAATTGAATGATTAGAACATAAAATTGAGCTATGGAATTAATGAAATGATGATGATCATGAATTGGTAATGTATAAAAGGTGTTAAAAGAATTGAATTGTTAGCAAACAATGCTGGAAATGAAGGATAAGAGTATGAATATAGTCACACAACATAGAAACTGTTTTGTGGAATTGAAATTGAGTAAACATGTAAGATTAGGCTTTGAAACCAACTTGCTCTGTGTTGGCAGCCTTGATTAATGATATAACATGGACTTAACATGTTTAGGATACATATTAAATGAATTATAGGGTCAAGACATTGGTTAAAATGAATTAAATGCATTAAAATGTGAATAGATACAATCTGCCCAGAATTGCTCTGTTCTTGGCAGTCACTTTGAAAATTCACCAAAAATTGTATAGATTGAATTCAGATGATCCTTAGAATGTCTATTTTCATTAGGTGAAAACAGAACTGAAAACTGTGTCCTATGCTGAAAACTGTAAATAGGAATTGTTGGACAGTGCAAACTGTCCAGGCAGTGTAAATGCCCTATCTTTGAACAATAAACTGTATTAATTGGATAAGAACTAAAATGCAAGTCTTACATGGTCTTATAGGAAATTTTGTTAGCTTTCCAACGGTGTATAGAAATCAAAATTCCTACATACGGATTAAAAGATATGGCCATTTAAAGGGATAGTGTGCAAACTGCCAGGCAGCAGTGTCCTGGGCAGTTTGGGACTGTTTTTGCACCTAAATGCAAACTGTTTCTAAAACAGTTTTGGGACATTGTAACCTGTCCAATTAGACTTTAAAATGAAGTAATAACAATATGGAAATGAACTAGTAAGAAATGCCTAAAAGGAAGCATAAAAACAGTAGCTAAATGTTAGGTACATTGTGATAACATTGCTACTATGATTGTGTGATATCATGCTTGTTTTTGATGAAATGTGTATGTGTTATGCTTGCTAGACCAAGGACAGCAAATTGGGGAAGAAGAGGATAGGAGTGGACATCCCAAAGCTAGAGGCAAAGGGATTTGGATTCAAGATAATTGAATTGCTAGGAGTATTGTGAGTGTAACTATCCTTAGGGTTGGGACTTAGGTCCTAACCAACCTTGTTATTGCTTAAATGAAATGTCAATGCCATGTAACATGACTTAAACTATATTTGGCTAATTAAGGGAAGAATGAAATGTATGACAACTTGATTGATGCCATGATCATTGTGTTTACTTGGGTGTTAAGCAAATGTAATCAAATGCTTGTCATGTGCATTGCTTATGCCTAAGGTATGAAATGGCATGCTTGCTTGGAGAATAAGGTACGCACAATGCATACATATGCTTGTGTTTGTGAATGTTATACATGGCTGATTGAATCGAATGGTATGGATAGTTATGTATTGGGAGTTAAGACACTATAAGCCCAAGGGCTTGGCCTTTGGATGGCATAATGTTATATTGAATCAAGAAATGTGTAAAGCTTAATTGAAATGGATAATCAACTACCTTGGTAGCTAGTTTGATAGATAGGAGGGCATGCCTTAGAATCTTGAGCTCATATTGGCACTACAGTGCATATTGGTACGGCGGTACATATTGGCACGACGGTGCTTATTGGCACTACGGTGTTATCTAGTAAGCTACTTACCAAGGAAATGTTGAAAGATGACTTAATAAACATTGCTTGTATTGTAAGAAACTTGAATGAACTTTCTTGCTTTGAAAGATGACACGTGAATGGTTGCTAAACTTGTTTCTTGTCATGAAAGAAATGTATGGATGATGGCTTTATGTATAAATGCCTACTTGATAATTTGATGATTGGTTGCTTGTCCTTTAAGCATGTTATTGGAATGGACTATGAAAACCATGATGGATGTAGTTATGTTGATTGTATGATATATAAAGATTACCTAAGTTCCCTATACAATTTGAATAGCATGTGGTTTGATTCTGATGGTTTTGATTCCTTGAGTTACATGTTTACTTGGATTTATATGCTTCGAAATTGGCTAGACTTAGTGTTACCTCACTAAGTACATATCTTGTACTTACCACTCTACTCTTCATTCTTCCCATAACAGATTAAAGAATACTTCAAGAGGATATCTTGGGTTTGAAGCAACACTTGAGGCAAGCTTGAAAGTATGAATTCATACTCTTTGTATACTCCTAGTTTGGTGGAACTGGATTTTGTAATAGGCAGCGTTGATCATGCATTTGGATATGTGTTTATGACTAGTTGGTGTAATGTTTTGATGGGCCTACTATGTAATCTCTTTGGATGATTTAAAACTATGTTTGAACTAAGATGATATGTATATATATGAAGTAGATGGTGCGCAAATTGTGATGAAATCCAATGTTTGATGAAATTATGTATGATTCTAATGATAAACAATTGTTGTATGATCATGCATTTGTTCCTATGTTTAATGACATGATTCAGCTATGACTAAGTTGAGCTTAAGGTATGCTTAAGCATGCATTATCAATGAACTAGTCAAGTATGCTATGTAATGTGATGACTTGATTGTAAAGAAACAAATGAAATATGATTAGGATTCCATGTGTTCGAATGAATGCATGTATGTGTAACAAGATGTATGTTAGATGCTTAGTGTTGGTCATGTTAATTGTTTGATTAAGTAGTAACTTGAGGTGCAAGTAAGCTAGTTTAAGCATGTTTAGTGATCACCTACATGTTGTTCGAATAAGGAGCATGAAATTGCAGTAAGAATGAAAGTTATACCATGTTTAATAGTAACTTAAAAGTGAAGTATGCCACACTTGTGTTTGTAGTTTGAATGATGTATGTAATTTGATTGAATTGGTAATATGATAATAGTAACTTAGGTTATAAGTATGAAATGAAACAAAATGGTACCTAAATTAGCATGTTATGTATGTTGTTGGTTGATTAATGTGGTTTGTTTGTATGAATTGTTTGTATTGAAATATTCAGTTTAGGTTACTTGCGCATCAAGGCAAGTAATTTCGAGGTTACTTGCCTATCTATCGCTTCGCTTCCGTTTCGATAACGCTCCTGAACTGGGTTACGGCTAACCTGGGGATGGGGTGTTACACTTTCCAGATGATGCGTATCGATACACGTAAGAGCGTATCGGTACAGCCTACAATTTAAAAGAGCGTTGGGAAAATAGCCGTTGGGGGGTTTTGGCCGTTGGGGTTTTTGCCATGTAGGCATATCGAAACACTAAAAGGCGTATCGAAACGACCCCACACCGTATCGATACAAGCAAGCCTTGTATCGGTATGGATTTTGACAATTTCAAAAATATTATAGTTGAAACCCTAAAACGTATCGATACGGGGTGTACCGTATCGGTATGGTTACTTGAAAAACTCAAGTTTGGCTACTTTAAAGACATTTTAAATCATTCCAAAACCTTATAAAATCCATCAAACATATTTTCAAGTTGTTTGGACTTAAAATCATTTTTGCAATCTTTTCAATTTAGTTCAAAACTATTTTTCAATTATTATATCAAAACAAATATCCTAACATATGTTCACTTAATACATCCTTTGTTCGAATGATACAAGTGGTTGAACTTGTGATGGACTGTGAAATAAGCCTTGGTGGCATGATAATAAGAGTATGGATCATAGGTTAGTTAATATGATATTCTGATTCTGATAAGATATGATAAATGAAAGCCTTGGTCTCGAGTCAGTCTTAGGTATAGTTGGCATGCCATCCATAGAGCTCGTGTTTGGGGTGGACTATAGTCCTAGACTACGATCCTTATTTGGCGATAGTTTGAGGGATTGACCGGTACTGCGAGTACCATTTTATTTGGTAACAGTTGGTTAAGGATTCGTGTACCTAGGTTGTTATTTGATTCTCAAGGCTATATTAAAGACTTATAATGAAACTTACAATTAAGTTACGGGATAATCTTAATACCATGTGAGACAAAGATCTATGCTTACAATAAGATATATTTACTATCTTAAATGACAAGTAACATTGATCACGAAGTACTATGTTTGATAAAATGTTAGATAAGTCATAGATAAGTAATTGGTGATCATGAGATGTTATATTGGTATCTTATGTGATAAGGAATTGATTCTCAAGGCTATGTAAAGATTAATAATAAAATTTGTGAACTAAATTAATGGATTAAACTTGGTATCTTGTATGTCAAGAACTTTATGTTTGTGATAAGTCATGTTGATATTTTATATGATGAGAATTTATATTTATAAGATGCTATTGTTTGATAGCTATGTGACAAGTAATACCTAATTATGATATGCTATGTGTGATAGCTTTTGTGAGAAGTAAAATCTGATTATGAGATGCTATGTTTGATAGTTTTGTGACAAGTAACACCTGATTATGATCTACTATGTGTCAGAGCTTTTGTGATAAGTAACACCTGATTATAAGATGCTATGTTTGATAGCTTATGAGACAAGTAGCTATGTTAAATGCAAAATATGAAAATTGTAAATTAAAAACTAGTGAATTATTTTGATAGCTTATATGATAAGTAACATATGCATGTGAAATGATATGTTCAAAATCTTGTGGATTATTCTACATGTATATAAGCATAATTGGACTGTTTAGAATAACCAAGTTGTATACATATGTAAGCTGCCCTATTTGTGAATAATTGTATGAAATTAGACTGTTTAGAATAACCAAGTTGTATACATATGTAAGCTGCCCTATTTGTGAATAATTTTATGGAATAGGACTGTTTTGACTAGAAATGTCTAAATGTACCTACATAATAAGTGGATTGTTTTGACTAGAATTGATAATCATATGAACTGTTTTGAATGTCTAAATGTACCGACATAATAAGTGGACTATTTTGACTAGAATTGATCATCATATGGACTGTTTTGAATGTCTAAATGTAGCTACATAATAACTGGACTGTTTTGACCAGAATTGATCATCATATGGACTGTTTTGAATGTCTAAATCTACCTACATAATAAGTGGACTATTTTGACTAGAAATGATCATCATATGGACTGTTTTGAATGTCTAAATGTACCTACATGAAAAGTGGATAGTTTTGACTAGAATTGATCATGCCATGGATAGTTTTGAATGTATAATTATATATACATGTTAAGCGGACTGTTTTGTCTAGAATTGATCATGCCATGGACTGTTTTGAATGTATAATTGTATATACATGTTAAGCAGATTGTTTTGACTAGAATTGATCACGTTGTGGACTGATTTGATTGTATATGAAGTTGGTGAACTGTTTTGGTATGTTTGTTTGCATGTATACATGAATTAATGGTCTTGTAACACCCCAAAAACTGGTCTAGTCAGAATTGGGTTTCGGCAATCGAAAACCCTAAATCGAGGAGGTCCAAATAATGCAATGACTGTGACCGCAAGGTCAATTACATTGATATTGGACTCTAATTGAGTCAAATTATTGAATAAGGATCTTATTGAATATATTGAACATATTTTAGTGGCTAAATTGTAAAAATTGAAAGTTGAGGGGTAGAGGTTTAAAGTTCTAAAAAATAAGGGACTAACCCTGCGATTAGCCCCTCCCAAATCTTGTAATCTACTACGTGGATTACTCAGATTACTTTCCTTCAATTGAAGGAAAGCCTTAGCTATTAAAACAAAATTAGAAACAAGGAAAAGACTTACCCGATTGCAAAAGAAGCAAGCACCTTACCTTACCTATCATCTTCTACCTTTAAGCACACACCTCCATTAGAGATAGGTTTCAAGCTTAGCTTTTCTTTGGTTTATCAAATCCTTTGCATAGATATTGATCGGGTAAGCTATAATCCCTAATCTATTATTGAAATCCATAGACTTATTGAGTTTAATCCCAATTTAGGGTTTGGTCATATATGATAACATAGGATTTTCAAAGCTCCAATCTATTGATATCTTATAGCTAATGGCTATATTGAATTTAGATATTGATTTTGATATCGTTATATTGATTTCGATATCGAATAGTAATTTTAATGATTTCCTATTGTTTTACCTAGCTCAAGAAGTGGAGAAGGATCATCCACCATCATCGTCAAAAGCTAGGAACAAAGGAATTTCAATCCAAGAGCCGTAGAAGCTTCGGAGTATTGAGGTAAGTGTAGTCGGAGTCTCGAGATTAGGCTAGGTGCCTTTCCCAATTCCATTTTCATTGAAATTAGTATTGCTAACCCATTGTTAAGGGATATTGCATCGAACTACTTAGTGGAAAATCTTGGTAAGCATCGGTAAGCTATAGTATTGATTATTGAGCACCAATATTGTCATTTCATTGTTATTGAACATCGCCATTGATTTCGCTACCGTTGTTATCATCGAGTTATGAAAGTATAGAATATTGGTCATGGAACATAGCCATTGTTATTGTTATAGTCATTGTCATTGAGCATTGATATTGACATAGTTATTGTTATCGAAACATTGAAAGTGAAGCATAGTCCATTGGCATCGTCATTGAGATCATTAACATTTCTATCGTTATTGTTATTGCTATTGAACATTCATATTGAAACATTGCCTATTGATAAGGACATTGGAAATGTCAAGCATTGTTATTTCTATTGAACATTGATTATTGATATTATCACCAGACCTTGGATTCAAAGGACATTGGATACAATTGGCATGCTATAGAATTCATGAGCTCAGTGTACTGGTGGACTACGGTCCTTGGGCTACGGTTTATATTGTGGCGAGGCAAAGAGATGTTTGTGTTATTGGTCATTCTGGCAAGGCAGAGGGACTAGACCATTCATTGATTTGGCGAGGCATAGGAATTCATGTAACCACTATCCCGAATCGATCCAAGGGTTACTATTGAAATATGATGTTATTGTTATTGAACATGATCATTGCATTGTTATCAATAATTCATTGCACTGCTATTTCTAATACATGATTTGGAATGCATTTCACTGTTATTATTATTGTCAGTGACTACCTCACTAGGCAATGTATGCCTAATGCATTTCATTTCATACATTTCAGGTTAAAGAGTTCGTGGTTGGAGATCGGAGAAGTTGGAAGATTTTGGCAAGTCACAACCAAGCTAAAGTAATGTATATCGAATCCATGAACTCCTAGTATGGTGGCAAAGTAGTTGGAATAGTCACTTATGGTCTTTTTGGTATATATGCATTGTCCTTGGTTTGTAACTATGCCTTAGGCCCTAAATGGCCCCTTTTGGTAAGCTTAAAAGTCACCTAAAATGCATACATGGCCTAAAAGAGGGAAAACGTAGTAAATGGATTCAGATGGCTATAAAATTTGACATGCTAGTAGATTGTATCATTATAAACTTATTGGTAAAGCTTCATCAAGTTTGGATGCTATTTAATAGCTTAGAACGATTAAAAACCAAAAAAAATTGTCATTATAATGTAGGTCGTATCGATACAGGTGATGGCATATTGATACAGGTGTGCATATTTGGACATGGTCAACAGGGTGTACCGATACGTCAAAGGGGTGTATCGATACGAAAAGTCAACACTAAATTTAGAAAATTAAATGTGTCGATATGGTCTCAAGGCATAATGAAATGAGTCAATCTGGTCAACCAGTACAGGTACAGTCCCTAGTCATACTGATGTGAGCTTTAGACATCGAAACTAGATAAATTACAAACCATGTCTTGCGTACCGATACCAGCAAGTATCGTGTCGATACAGGATTATTGATTCTTAACCGTTTTAACGGTCATGACACAGACGTATCGGTATGGCCTCACGAGTACCGATACCAATATAGGTAAATCAGTTATAAGTTAATTGAATCAAGTTTGGAGCACTACACATTGGTCACTAAACATTGTATAGTTAAATTGATGAGGCAATTGATGTCGGAATAACACGAAAATTAGTAAGCTTATTGTTTGTGAATTGAATTTCATTGCAATATGGATGATTTCATTAAAGAACCCCTAATTCTCTAAATTTACAAATTAGTCCATGAAGTTCATAAAAGTTTGAAATTATCCCTAAACTGATTACAGTAGTCCCATAATAAATCATTGCTTCTAAATATCGACATAGCATCGCATTGTCTTGTATTGAATTTTGAGCGAGAAATATCGCATCGTTCACCGTACTATTCTTTGTTAACGTTTTTCGACTCAGTTTCCTACCAGACCGAGAAGGGGGTGTTATAGGTCCTATGGATGATTTAATCAAAAGACGCACAAGTGAAATTGGTTGCTTGAATTATAGGAAAATGATAAAAAAAACCAAGAAAGATTATAAGTTAAACTATGAATTAATAAAGACTTGTATAACAAGTAAAGTGAATTTTAGCTTATTATATGTTCTTTGTGTGATTAGATAAGCTTGGTAACTACATACATGTTTGAATTGCTTAAACAATTTAATGCTTATGATTAGTTGGAATGAGTATCTCTCTCACGAATATGACTTGATATATTTGTTATATTGCATGCCGAGTAACTTGCATCTTGTATATACTTTGTTTGAACATAAAGGTGTATATATATATATACATATCTGATTTGAATACCATGTATAAGTGTAAATGCTTATTTGTGTGTCTTGTTCTAATATGACTAACCTCTTGTCCAAGTCTTGTATGTCATATAAAGGGGTTGTATAGAAATTGATGAAATGATAGATTATTGTTTTATGTTAATAGCCACTCTAAGCTACCTCACTAAGCTTATTGTTACTCTAACCTTTCAATGCATTTCAGGATAAACCTATTTATGAATACTTTCTGAGCTCAGACGAGAACATGAGTGTCGAGGTTTATGTTCGTATTCTCCTTATGAACTCCTAGATGGTGGCACATAGTTGTTAAGAATGCATTGTGCATTGCAAATTCTTGTTTGATTTCTTATGTTTATAAGCCTTATAAGTATTCGAAGCTTTGTAATGGGCCTTTAATTATTTCATGGTTGTTTGCTATATGATTATAATAGTTAGATTGATTGTATGGTTATATATATATATTAACATATGTTAACCCTAAATTGATAACGTAGTCCGTATGATTAGATTAATGATTAAAATATACAATGGGTAAGTATGTCAACGAAAACGTGTAAGGTATTGCTATGTGAAAGTTATTTTGTAAATGGATATGATTGTTTAAACTATGCCAAACATGATATTCAAATACTTCTTGCCATGGTTATATGTTTGGTTGTGATATGTAAGCTTAAAGATTTTAATCAATGGGTTCCCGTTATCCTAAACGATATTAAACATTGATCGACATGTCTTAGAAATGGTTAGAGGTATGGAAGCTTATATTAGATCTAAGATCAATAATGTGTTTAACTGAAAAGAACCGTAAGTGAATGTAGAATTGAAATAACTTGGCGTTCTGAAGTTCATAAAACATATGGGCAGGCCACGATCTAGTGGTTGATGTGTTTTGTTTAATGTATGTATGTTTGTCTATGCAAGATTCAAGGTTGAAGTTAGACCTATGAAATAATTTAAAAACGTTTTAAATTACTCTGTCTTTTGAAAGCATGTTTAGTGATTTGTATTAAGTTATCAAGATTGTTGGTATGTCTGTTTAGTAACACGTCCTAAGCCGGTCTATTTCCTAGATAGGGTAGGGGGTGTTACATTTGTATCGTTTGAAAAGAATGTCTTTGTTAAATTATCGAAATTTGATTAAAGTTATTACACCAATCATCACATTGTTCATCGGTAGCATGCTCTGACCCAGTTCTCTACCAAGCTGGGAAGGAGGTGTTACACCTGACATTACTAACCTGCTGGCATATGCAAACTAAAGATTCCAAATTCATCATCGGACAGAGTATACTAGTACAAACTCTGACTATGCTAGCAGTTATGTTAATTACAGCAATCAAGCCTTGGCAAAAAAATTTTTAAAGGTTTGGTATGCATGGTTATACCTAATCTATATGGCAACATAATGTATACATAAATATAAACATGAATGTATGGCATGACAAAAGATGCGAGACAACACACACCCCCAAACCAAAGCTGTGCATTGTCCTTATTGCATGAACACATATATTCACAAAATGAAATGCATGAAAACACATATATACAAATGCAATGCATGCTAAAAATGAAAAACATGAATGTAAGGAGTTAAGGGATAAGGACTCCCCTGTGTAACACCCTCTACCCGGTCTAAGAAAAAGATCGGTATAGAATTTGTTACTAAACGAACTTTACGAAAATTGTGATCAAAGTACACCTTGGTTAGGACTTAACATATCACATCTAGAGAAAAACGGGGTAATTTAAAATTTTTCATAACATACTTATTCAATCAAGTCATCCCCTATTCACAATTAAATAGCTACTTAAGAGCATGCACAACCTTATCAATTACCTCATCATCGATTAAACATATTCATACTAAATATTCAACCTAACCAAAGTTAACCATTAAGTCAAGCTATTGACATTTGAGGTATTACCCATATTAAATCAAGTAGGTACCAATTCACTTCATACATGACTTCAAGGTAGATTATGTGGCGATGTCCCTTTTCGCTAAAAATCGAGTTTTCGAAGTGTTTGTGGTTTTTTGGATATAAAAATATTTATTTCGTGGGGGGTTTTTTAAACGCGTTATATTAGAAATTGGAGTCTTGTAAAAAATCTTATTTTATTTTAAAAGAGGAGTCGCCACCGGCCACTTAGGTAGGCCGGACACCATAAAACCAGAGATTCAAAAACTTTGAGTTCGGGAGTCGGTTACGGATGGGGAAGGATTAGCACCCCCACACCGCCCAAAATTGGTACTTTAATAATTACCGCTTTATTAATATTGGATTTTCCGGATTAAAGTGATGATTAGTTTAAAATTTGGTTATAATTGCGAATAAATTTTAAAGGCCTCGTTATCCGAGAGTAAACGCCCAACCACTATCACTACGCCTGATATTGGCCCCGTTTACGCTCGGATAAAAGGGCACCGCATTGACATTATATATTCCATTATGCAAACTTAGTGAGCAAAATATAAAACATGGCAAATAATTTTAAATACAATAAATATTAACATAATAGAATACTAATCGAACATAAATAAAATACTAATCTAAAACATACATACATACAGATTACTCCTACTCGTAAATAAAAACAAACTTAACATTTCACAATAACAAGGCATGAGTAAATACATGTGGGAACAAAAACACATATTACAAGAAGATATACATATTGAAATAAAACACATTGTAACATATGTAGAACATGGTATTATACATGACAAAGAAAATATACTAACACGTAACCTAAAAGCACAAAGAACATACAATACATGCTAAACTACAAAACATGTTGTGTACGAGCCAACTAAAATATCAATCTAATATGTGTGATACGAATGACCGAACAAATGCACAAAAATACATAATCACCATAAACTTAACACATATATACATATAAACATGAAAATACAAAGCATGTACGAGAGACATGTGAGAAGGCAAAAAGGCTACATCAACATATACGATCATAATAAACGAACATGAATATTTAAATATGGAACATGACTGAAATGAAAAGAAATAAACATAAGAAATAGAAATTAAAAGGCAATAATATGCGATTTAGGGACGAAATTGCAAACTGAACAGAACCTAAAAGGACTAAAACTATAATTGGACCAAGAGGCAGGCTTGAAGTGAAAATTTCAAAAACACGGTGGGACTGGTGAGGTAATTTCGCCATTTAAAAACTGATTCAATTTAATCCAGGGGTTGGATTGCAAGATTTTAGAATATAAGGGGGACTGGGTTGTAAATATCCCATGCAGCAAGACAGAAATGTAAATATCGAAAACGCGGGTGATTTATTTCAGAATTTTACCATTTCACAAAATAAAATGCCTATAAAATCCCCTTTTTTAGCCGGATCTCAAATTTTCCTCATTTTTTTCCTTAACTAGTTTTATAATAACCTCTCTCTCTCTCATTTTCTCTCAACTCACCCTCCCGAACCTTTGATGAACCCAAAAACCGGCGACTCTCCACCGTCTTTTCCGCCGCCGGCCACCGCTAGCCAGCACCGGCGAACCAAAAGAAACACCCAAAACCAACCTCTTTTCAAACCGAACCCAAATCTGAACTTAGATTTACACTAAGACTCACCCTTTTGTCTAGATCTAATCAAATACGAAATGAAAAAAAAAAGCTTTTTGTTTATGTTTAGCCGAAATGAAACCAAAAGGGACCTCCCTCTCCCTTCATTTCACCATGTTTAGCTTTGGAAAGCTGAAGAGGCTTGTCACTAGTGAGGGGAGATCCGTTGACGACGAAGGTAACAAATCTACATCCCTCTCTTTTTGTTATTACTTCGTATTTTTTTGTATGCATGCAAAGAAGTAAGAAAAAAGAAAAGGGAGTTACCACTGAAACTTTGTGCTTCTTTCTTATTTTTTTGTAACTGATTACAACTGGACTGCCTTACAATTACTTGTTTCATACATATATCCCTCTTTTTTTGGTTTGGTAGCAAGTACTGTAAAACATTTTTTTAGATATGAAATGATACTGACATAGCCTCTTTTTTGTGTTTTTTGATATATCTGAACGCGGTGGTTGGAGGCCGGCATGGTGGAAGCATGGTGGCGGTGTGGGGGAGATGTCTTCGGCCAGAGGCGTTCTCGACCGTTGGATCAGATTCGATCTAACGGTTGGGATAGCTTGAAGAATGCACGGTCCAGATAAAACCTCGATCGGTGGAACGGCTCCAGATCGTGACACGTGGGGCTCAGCAGTCGAGGAGTTATAGCGCGTGGGATTCACGCTCGCGTGGGATATCGAAGGGTCCGCGCGTGGCATTCGAACAGTCTGAGCGTGTAATACACGCGGCCAGCTGGATATTTTTCCCTCCTTGATCGTGGCCGTTGGACCAACATTTTGATCCAACGGCTCCTGGTTGGCTGCGCAAATACAAAATAATTAGGGTTAGATATCTGATAGGTATTAGGGCCCTGTTAGGGTTTTGGGTTTGGGCCGATCGGCCCTTGTATTTTATGGGTTTTGTAATAATCTGGACATTTAATTTAATTGGGTTTTTTATTTTCAGATTTGTCCATATATATTAATATATTAATATAATAGTAAATGCATACACATACATACTTACATACACATACATACGATTGTAATGAAATACATTCACACATAAATACACTTAATAATAATACTTATAATTCATGCAACACTCATTCGTATACATTCAATAATAACAAGGACATTAATAATATATACATGCAAACATATATAAACATATTCATAAATGCACATATACGAACATATATTATATGATACCCCTAACATAAATATAACCACATCACTCACATATTAATAGGTACACAACATAAATTTATGCACCATGCGTACATTCACACATTACACATATATCATATATGTAATATTAATAACATATAAGCGCACACACATATATGTAATCATGCACTAATATATTAATATGATACTTAGAGACTAGATAAAAATGAGTGATTACAGTTGCCCCTCTTTGCTTGTTCACATGGAATGGGAACAAAGCAAAGATTCATAAGCACTCATTTTTATCCGACTTCCCTATTTGTAGCGTTGGAAATACGTGCTCTTCTGGAACTCTCCGCTTTTCCTCGGCTGAATCTTCGAGCTCGTAAGTCCTTTCTATATAACTTCTTCCCCCTCCGATCTTGGAGCTACAGGCTCTTCCTATATGGAACCCTTCGCTGTGAAGCCTCAAGTTATGAGTCCCTCCTATATAGAATGTTTCATCTTGAGACGGTAAGGCTCGGAGTCCTTCCTATATAGAACTCTTTGCCTTTAACGCGATTGGTTTTTTCTATATAAAACCTTTTTTTTTGCTGATGGATTCTTCCGACTGGGAGTTTCTCCTGTATAGAACTGCTAGTCTTCAAACCCTGGAGCCGTCAGTCCTTCCTATATAGAACTTTTAGCTTCTGAAATCTCAAAGCTACGGGTTCTTCCTATATAGAACCTCTCACTCTAAGACAATAAAGCTCAGAGCCCTTCCTATATGGGACTCTTCGCTTTCAACACAATAGGTTTTCCCTATATAAAACCTTGTGTATCATGGGTGAATTCCTTCGGCTGGGAGTTCTTCCTATATAGAACTGCTAGTCTTCACCCTGGAGCTGCAAGCCCTTCCTATATAAAACTTTCAGCTTCTGAAATCTCGGAGCTATGGGTTCTTCCTATATAGAATCTTTCACTCTAAGACAGTAAAGCTCGGAGCCCTTCCTATATAAGACTATTCTCTTTCAACACAACAGGTTTTCCCTATCTAAAACCTTGTGTGACATGGGTGAATTCCTTCGGCTGGGACTTCTTCCTGTATAGAACTGCTAGTCTTCACCCTGGAGCTGCAAGCCCTTCCTATATAAAACTTTCAGCTCCTGAAGCCTCGGAGCGGCGGATTCTTCCTACATAGAACCTCTCTCTGCAGGCGCTTGGAAACATAGGCTTTTCGTATATAGAACCTTCATCTTCACATTTAGAATTCACACCACGATGGCTACCGATGTCTCTTTGAATCTATAGATACCTGTCTAGGATAAGACAAAATGCTATGACAAATGAATTGACATGCTCCTAATCCTACTGATGTCTAACTATTCATGATGCATGAGTGTCAATATCTTGGTGGGCCTGCTTTAGTCCTCAGTCAATCTCGACTTTACGTTGTTCACTTTCTCTCCTTTTTGGCGGCGATATCCCATTTCACTGTCGGGTTCAACCATTCCAACCTTTCTTTTCTGAATTTCCAATTTGGGGTTCTAAAGTGCCCTTTCAGGTTTTCGCTTTAGAGGTTTTTTTTTTCATTTTCTTTTCCAAGAGGTGCCCTTCTGGGTTTTCACCTGGGAGATCTCTCTTGTTATCTCGCATGCTTTCTCTTGAATAAGCAGGGCGTGCGCCATTGGTCATCCTATCCTGTTGCTTGAAGCCTTCCGCCTTCCCTGTCAACGACCGTTATGTAGGGAGCTAGAGGGCAAAGTTAACATCGTTTTCTAATCACCTGCATCTTTAAGATTAGATCACAGTAATGCTCAGAAATCTCTTGTTTATCGTAAGCCTATGTTAGCTCATTTGCATGATATTAACAAGAAGGCAAGGAGTGTATGCTCAAAAACATGATTTTATTACGATTAAGGGTTTGGGATACTTTGAGAGAGTTATGAAACACATGAGGAAGAGGAAAAGTTAAATATGAAATACAAGATCCCTCATTATCTTCGGTATGAATGATACATGATCCTATCAACCGGCGTAGAATCTTTTGCCTGAAGCTCCCTCTTCACAGGGTTCATGGGGTTGACCATTCTCTTTGAATATCCAACCTTTCAATTTATCCGAGCCGCCCTTTACGGGTTTTTGACTCGGGTCTTCCCTTTGCTTCAAGATGCCCTATTTCGGGTTTTCGCCCTGAGCTCTCCATTTTTGTTCCTTTTTTCTCTTTTTTTTCAAACGTAGTATTTCTTAACAACATCAGAATTTAAAGGGCTTTTCAGCTCGTCTCCATCCATTTTAGTTAAGATTAGGGCTCCTCCTGAGAAGGCCTTTTTTACCACGTACGGCCCTTCCCAGTTGGGCATCTACTTTCCCTAAGAATCTTTCTGAATCGGAAGGATTTTCTTGAGCACCAGATCCCCCTCTCTGAACTCTCTTGGGCGCACCTTTTTGTTGTATGCCCGCATCATCCACTTTTGGTACATCTGACCATGACAAATGGCATTTAGTCTCTTTTCTTCAATGAGATTTAGCTGGTCGAGTCTGGCTTGCACCCATTCGGATTCTTCCAATTTTACTTCATTTAAGACCTGGAGTGACGGGATCTCTACCTCAATGGGGAGTACTGCTTTGGTACCATACACCAAGGAGTAAGGTGTTGCCCCTTTTGATGTGCGAATGGACGTCCTATAGGTGAAAAGGGCAAATGGCAGCTTCTCATGCCAATCCCTGTAGGTATATGTCGTCTTTGCTATGATCTTCTTTATGTTCTTGTTTGCTGCTTCCACTGCACCATTCATTTTAGGACGATAGACTGTGGAATTATGGTGTGTTATCTTCAATTGATTGCACACGTCCGTCATCATTTTGTTATTCAGATTTGAAGCATTGTCGGTGATGACCCTTTCTGGCAAACCGTATCGACAAATAATCTCCTTCTTTAGGAACTTACATACTGTAGTCCATGTGATGTTGGTGTAAGATGCTGCCTCTACCCATTTAGTGAAATAGTCTATAGCGACCAAAATGAAACGGTGTCCGTTGGAAGCCTTCGGGTGAATCTGCCCGATGACGTCCATGCCCCACGCTGCAAAAGGCCACAGAGAATTCATGGTGTGTAAAGGCGATGGGGGTGCGTGAATCTTGTCAGCATAAATTTGGCATTTGTGGCATTTCCTGGCGTAATCGATACAATCTCCCTCCATGGTCAACCAAAAATAGCCATATCTCATAATTTTCCGGGCTATAGACAGCCCATTGGCGTGCGTCCCACATAGCCCATCGTGTACCTCGGCTAAAATCTCTTTCGCCTCCCGGGCATTCACACATCTCAGCAATGTCTGATCATGACTTCTCTTATATAGGATCTCCCCATCTAGGACATATCCTGTTGCCATTTTTTTGAGTGTTTTTCAGTCATTGTCATTTGCCCCTTCGGGATACTTTCGAAGCTTGACATATTGCAAGATGTCATAGTACCATGGGTTTCCATCAATCTTTTCCTGCACATTACAACAATGAGCAGGCCTTTCAAATGTCTGCATCTTAATAGGCTTCATTTCTGCCCCAGTGTTTGTTTTAAACATGGATGCCAGGGTCGCCAAGGCGTCTGCCATCTGATTTTCTTCTCAGGGTAGGTAATTGAAGCTGGCCCTTTCGAACTCCTTGGTGAGCTCTTGAATCAATTCATAATATTTAACCAACTTCGGTTCCTTGGTTTCCTATTCCCCACGCAATTGGTAAATTACTAAGGATGAATCTCCGAATACTCGGAGTTCCTTAATCTTTCTTTCAATAGCTGAGTTTAGTCCCATAACGCAGGCTTCATATTCAGCTATATTGTTGGTGCAGAAGAATTCTAATTTGCTGGTGAAGGGATAATAGACATTCTCAAGAGAAATTAGCACGGCTCCTATCCCATGTCCGAGGGCGTTAGAGGCTCCATCAAAGTAAAGCTTCCATGATTTATCATCTGAAACCTCTTCCTCGGTTGTAATGCACATCAAGTCTTCATACGGGAAATTAAAGTTCAACGCCTCATAGTCGTCCAAAGTACAACTAGCTAGGAAATCTGCTACGACACTCCCCTTTACGGCTTTCTGGCTCACGTATACAATATCAAATTCGGATAAGAGCATCTGCGAGCGGGCCATCCTTCCTGTTAGTGTTGGCGCTTCCATTAAGAACTTCAATGGGTCTAGCTTGGATATCAACCAAGTAGTATGGTACAGCATATACTGCCTAAGCCGCTTGGTAGCCCAAACTAGAGCACAACACAGCTTCTGAACTGGCGGGTACCGCATTTCGCAATCATTGAACTTTCTACTTAGGTAATAGATGGCTTGCTCCCTTTTCCCTGACTCATCGTGTTGCCCCAATACGTATCCCATTGAATTCTCAAAGACTGTCAGGTAGAGGATTAATGGTCGGTCTGGTACTGGCGCGACTAAAATCGGAGCATTTTTCAAGTACCTTTTGATCTTTTCTAGGGCCCCTTGACATTCCTCATCCCACACACCAGGACTATTCTTTCTAAGAAGTCTGAAGACCGGGTCACATCGATCAGTTAATTGGGAAATGAAACGAGAGATATAATTCAACCTCCCCAGGAAACCGTGAACTTCCTTCTGAGTGTGGGGTGGTGAGAGATCCTGGATGGCTTTCACTTTATCTGGATCGATCTCAATCCCTCTTCTAGTTACCACGAACCCTAGGAGTTTTCCAGAAGTAACGGTGAAGGTACACTTGGCAGGATTAAGCCTCATCTGGTATTTCCGTAGTCTTTGGAATAGTTTTCTCAAGTTTTGTAGGTGCTCCTCCTCTGTTCGGGACTTGGCAATCATGTCGTCCACGTATACTTCTATTTCTTTGTGCATCATGTCATGGAAAAGAGTCACCATTGCTCTTTGGTAAGTTGCCCCTGCATTCTTGAGCCCAAAAGGCATCACTCGATAACAAAAAGTGCCCCACGTGGTTATGAACGTAGTTTTCTCCATGTCGTTAGAGTCCATCTTTATCTGGTTGTACCCTGAAAAGTCGTCCATGAATGAAAACCATGAGTGTCTCGCGGTGGTTTCAACAAGCGTGTCAATATGTGCTAGGGGAAGTTGTCTTTAGGGCTGGCTCGGTTTAGATCCCTATAATCTACACACATACGAACTTTCTCATCCTTCTTCGGTATTGGTACGATGTTTGCAACCCATTCGGGGTATTTGGCTACCTCCAAGAAACCATCATCAAACTATTTTTTTACCTCTTCTCTGATTTTTAGTAACATGTCTGGTCTCATTCTCCGAAGTTTTTGCTGTATTGGTTTGCACTCCGGCTTTGTTGGCAATTTGTGCACCACTATGTCAGTATTCAATCCTGGCATATCTTGATAGGTCCAGACGAAAACATCCTTAAATTCCTGAAGTAGGGTTATCAGTTCGTGCTTGGTTTTCGAGGAAAACATCGTCCCTATTTTCACTTCTTTTCTCTCTTCTTCAGTCCCCAAGTTTACAACTTCTGTTTCTTCTTGGTGGGGCATGATCTGCCTTTCTTCGTTGGCCACCATTCTCCTCAACTCTACCGAGACCTCACATTCCATCTCATCATCTTCTTCCTCAATTCCCTCTGAGATCTTAGGGCATTCAAAATTCACTCCGGGATTGGATCCGGTATCATTCATATAGTCAATCATGAGCGACCTGCATTAAATGAGAATGAATTGTATTGGGAAGATGATGGCTTTATATGAAGTGAATGAACATGAAGAATGCATGAATGAAATAAATGAAATGTTTGTCATTCAAGAAAACGAGGATATTTTCATTTCAACAAAAAAGTTAACATAGGTGCCCTATACAAAAGATCCCTATTGTTTATGGGCAAAAACAAAAGGTTGATTCGGAGCATTACTCTGATCTATTCCTAAAAACCACAGGTAGATCAATGCAGCTCCAGTTATCAAGTGTTTCCCCGGGACGACAGGGGCGGATGTTGGTCAACATTTTGCTGCCTTGGCCCTTTCCAGCTATCATGTTGATGTATATCCCTTCAAGTGATTCATTGAATATCTCCTCCTTGTTGAGTACGTCATTTTCCTTAATTGCCTCTTCAACTTCTTAACCTGGTTGGTAGAATCCTCCGGAGACAAAAGTAGTTTTCAAACTAGGAAAGGACATTGGTCTCCACGGAATGTCTTCTCCTTTAAATCTAGCTTTTCTTTGCTCTTCTTTTCTCTTATATTCCTCTTTTCTCTGTTGGACACTTGGTTTGTAACCCAGCCCAAAACGGCCCTTCTTGGTTATCATACTTTTGGCTCTTAGGCTCCCTTGTAATCTCTTCCCCAACCCTCTTCCTACTTTGGCTCCTCGGCCCAAAGTTTCTGTGACGGTCATCTTGGTACAATTAGATAACCTGGGATAGGGGATCCGACTTCCCTCCACGACGAATGTGACATTCACTAGCTCTAATGCTCAAAAAGAGCATTCTGCAGCATCCTCGTCATTTTGAATATAGGGGGCATCTGATGTCACTAAAGCAACAATTTCCTGCTCGGCCTCTACTGTGACCAATTTGCCTTCGACTACGAATCTTAATTTCTGATGCAATAATGAGGGGACAACTCCTGCGGAGTGGATCCATGGCCTTCCCAATAAGCAGTTGTAATATGGTTTTATGTCCATTACCACAAAATCAATCACATACTCAGTCGACCCGATCAATAGAGGCACCTCAATTTTTCCCATTGTTCCTCTTTGTGTACCGTCAAAGGCTCTTACGGAGTTATGGCAGGGCTTTAGGTGAGAACCATCTATTGGTAGTTTCTGCAAGGTCACCATAGGCAACACGTTCAATGCTGACCCGTTGTCAATCAGTACCCCAGGTACTACATACCCTTTGTAGT
This sequence comes from Hibiscus mutabilis, assembly GCA_019671005.1. NCBI lineage: Eukaryota > Viridiplantae > Streptophyta > Magnoliopsida > Malvales > Malvaceae > Hibiscus > Hibiscus mutabilis. The sequence continues at coordinate 21,245,281 of CM033725.1, forward strand.
GGGTTGTGATGTTAAGGGCTTTGGTGGACCTCATTCCTCCCTCGGGGATCTCATCATCACTGAATGTTATATGATTATAGGCAGTGATATGCCCCACTATCCTGTCCACTTTTGTCACAAAAATATCCTGGGGCACAAAAGTTTGATTTAGTACTTTTAATAGTGCCTCACGGTGTCTTTCTGAACTCAAGAGCAACTCTAGCACTGTGATCCTAGACGGTTGCTTTCGTAATTGTTCCACTACGCTGTACTCGCTATGTCTCAGGAACTTCAGAAATTCTTTGGCCTGAGCCTCAGTTACCGGCTCATTTACCTTTGGGAGAGGTTCTTCACCGAATATCTGCGTGGGGCTAACCGATGTATTCTTTCCCTTATCTTTGACCGTTTCGGCTGCTCTCAAAGCCTCAGAGGAATAACATCTGCAGCTCCTCGTGAAATGGCCTACCTCACCGATATTCACATTGCCCTTGCTTTGTTCGTCTTTTAGCGTAGGCTCTTTTACCTGACCATATTCTAGCTTTTCTGGCGTGGTCACATTTATAGCATAGTTCCAGGGAGTTTGCCGCATATCCTTGAATGGGAATGGGGATGGTGCTGAAATGATGATCTTGGGATTTATCTTAGTGGTTTCTCCTTGGGAGGCACCTGCATTCCCTGGCCTGGAAGAGATGATGAAAGGTCTATCCCTCCCGTATTTAGCGTTGGGGCTATCCATCATATGTACGTCTGACCCCTTCTTTCCCGTGGGCTCTTCGAAGAATTCTATTTGCTTTTCATTCATCAATTGTTGTACCAATCTCTTGAACTCGTCGCACTTTTGGATGTCATGCCCTTCGTCCTGATGGAATTCGCAATACACTTCACATCCCTTCTTCCTTATTACCATGCCTTTGTCGATCACATGGGCCATGCATAATTGTTGAAATACCCACAGCAAAGGAGATTTGATTTCTGACACATCATCCTTAATCTTCCTGGTAAAGCATTCTTCAATAACATTTACTCCTCTGTTCCCATGATTAGGTAACGGGTTAGTAGCTACACTTGGTTCTTCAAACTTCAATATCCAGAATCAATTAAGTTCTGCACAAGTTTTTTGAAGGCAAGGCAGTTCTCGGTGGGATGTCCAGGGGCACCACCGTGATAGTCGCAATGTGTATTCGGGTTATACCAAGACGGGAATGGCGGTTTGAAAGGAGTAACGTAATATGGACGGACCAAGTCTGCTTCATACAACTGGGAGTAAAGCTCCGAGTACGGAATGGGTAGGGGAGTAAAAGTTTTCCTTTCTTTCTCTTTTCTGGAGGTTCTCTCCTCTCTTTGATTCGAGTTTTGTGCTTTTCCCACAGGTGTTTGTGGCTGTGAGACTGTAAAATTCTTGAGGGTGGTGTAAGTGCTGGTGGCGTTTACTTCATTCTTCTTCCTGTATTTCTGAGATCCTTCCCCGCTATCAGTTTTACCACTCTTAATTGCCAATTCAAGGGACTCTCCAGTCCTAATCAGATCAGCAAAACTCTGTGTTGTGTTATTAATGAGGCGATCGAAAAGTGCCCCTTTCAAAGTATTAACGAATAATGGCGTAATTTCATGTTCCGGGAGGGGTGGCTGAATTTGGGCGGCCACTTCCCGCCACCGTTGAGCATATTGTCGTAGACTTTCATTGGACTTCTGCCCCATATTTTCCAACATAATTCTACTGGCGGTCATATCAGTTACATGTTTATATTGTTCAATGAATGCTCTTGACATATCTTTCCATGTCTTGACATTTACCTTGCTCAACTGGGTGTACCACCGTAACGCCGCTCCAGTTAGGCTATCTTGGAAACAGTGAATCAGTAGCTTCTTATCCTTAAGGTAGGCTGCCACCTTCTGGTAGTACATTCTTATGTGCGCGGAAGGACACGTGGTTCCATCGTATTTGTTGAACTCTGGCGTTTTAAATTTTGGCGGTAGGACAAGGTTGGATACCAGACTCAAGTCACTAGCGTCATTTCCTGATTCTTCCATAGCTTGTAAAGTTTTAAATTTTTCCTCCATGAGGCGAAACCTTTCCTCCCACTTTTTTCTACCTCTGTCCTGATTCTTTCGACCAAATTCAGGTCTGGCACCTCCTCTTCATAGAGTGCTTCAGTGTCGAAGGGTTGAGTCTCAGGTGCCCCTACCTGAAGACTAGCTGACATTCCTGTAGGGTCGATATACACATTTCTAGTCAGATTTGGCGCAGCTGGTTGAACCTTATTGTGAACTGGGGTACCCTCTGGTTCTTGAACGGTTTCTCCTTCAACTCTCTTTCCAAGACTTTTAGCCAACAATGCGGTTATGTCGGATACTATCGATGCTTGCGACTGAGCAATCTAGTCACTGAGGCTTCTTTGAGCCTCTTCAAACCTTGCCTCGAGCTCTCTTTGCCCCTTTTCCTGACTAATTATCCTGTCTTCCATGAGCTTGCTTTGTAATCGGGTAAGGTATGGATGATGAATGATTGCGAGTTAACTTCTATTTTCACACTGCCACAATATTCATAACATTAAAATGGTTGCAAGAAAAATAAATGCATGTATAATGATGCGAATGTCATGATGCAATGCAAGAATGTATGCAGATAAGGTACTGATTCCGCTGGTAATCACCCTTTTGAACTACTTCCACGGGAATTAAAGGGTCTAGATTACAACAGAGTTCATATTACAAAATGAAGATCGCTAATACAAAAGAGTACTAATTACAACACAGAGCCCTATAGATAAGCCCTAGCTCTGTCTCCTAATTTTCCAATCGCCCTGAGCAACTTGATGAACCTGGGAGCTTCTTCCATTTCTGGGAATACGAAAGGTCGAAGTGTTTCGGCCTCGATGGCCAAATCATTCACATGCCTGGCGACTCGCTGTATGTCCACCATCAGGTTTGTGTAATATTGGTCCTTATCATGTACCATTCGGGCAGCATCACGCAGTCTCCTTTGCCAATAAGTGTTCCCTCCGGCTATAGCCTCCTCGAATACACTAATTCTTTCCTTATAATCTTCAACAGTTGCTTCAAGGGACTTAATTCGGGTTCGTAACATGCCTACTTCACGCTCTCTTTCTTGTAGCTCAGTGAAGCCATTCCTCTGGCAGTACGTTCGAAATGAGTGTTCTACTTCTACCACATTTTCTTTCAATTCGTCATTCTGACTTCTGCTTTGATCCAGACTTTGAATGGTGTCATCGTACAACTTTTGCATCTCTAACAGTCTATTCCGGCTATTCATAGACCTTCTTTTCCATGCGGCGACGTTTTCTCTTTCGTGGTTGACTGCTTGTTTTCCTTTGCTAATTTCTTGCCTAGTTCTTTCCTTTTCTTGGTCAATGACCTTCTTGAAGGACTGTCTTTCTTCCTCAATAGCCAACCGGCAGCTTTCTATCTCCTTCTCGATCGCTCTCTTGTTGATTTCTCGTTCTTCTTCCACCAAACGGATACAATTTATTCCTTCCTTTTCCACGGCTATGAACTGATTTCGGTCGGCCTTCTGTATTTTCGCTTGTAGTAGAAGGGTATCCTTTTGGTAAAGAGCGTTCTTGTCGCTCAAATCTGCATTTAATTTCTTCAACTATCTAATGATCCCATCCCGTTTGTCGACCTCTAAGCTTGCTTTATAGAGCTCACTCGCATGTTGAGTCTGTTGGGTGTCCATTTTCCTCTTAATTTCTTCGAGTTCATTTCGTAAGATATCGGCTTCAGATGGTACCACCCTTGTAAGCTCCTCAAGCGACACCACGGGTCCTTGATCGGATTCGAGAATCACATCATTAACCCTCAAACGTCTCCAAAGATCGTAGTCTGGGGTGGTCATGTGCTCGGTGTCTCCTTCCACCCTAATCTGGTAACAATGGTCCCAAGCCCTCATGATAGTTTGAACTTTCTCTTTGAACTCCCCTTTGAAAAGAAATTCAGTTCAGCTTAACCCGGTGGTATTGGGAATGAACTGTCGTGATCCGAATTGTCGGGACACCAAAAGCGGAACACAAGCAATCCCTCCATGCAGTCCCAACATCATCAGCCAGTTGAAATCACCGCAACTATATAAAAAGTAATTAACTCTACCGAGCCACGGGATCCTCCATACTATGTCTTCGTCTTGGATGTTCCTAAAGAAACTAGCCCATTTTCTTGTTTTCAAGTCCTCTCGCCACTCTTTTGCTAAGTATTCCCGTAAAGGCGAAAAACCTTGGAAGGAAATCCCCAGTAGGACCCTCGTCGGCGTCTTCCACATGTGGCTCTGAATCCATACCTGTAACAGTTGCGCACATCCTCGAAAACATCCTTTTTCGTGCTTCCGACTGGCATTTAAAGAAATAAAGGTCTCGGCCAAAATAGCTGGTACTGGGTTTGCTCGCCGTTTTACATGCTCAAACAGATCTAGAATGGCTACATCAATGTTTCCAAGAATTCTCGAAAAGATCGCCAACCCATATATTCCCAAGGCAAGCATGTCTATCCTTTTCTCCTCATCCGGATGTGCAGGTAGGATGTCTCGAATGTTCTCCCATGTGAATACTGTACTATCTCCTCGAAGTCAGATCAAGCCATTGACCCAATCGTCACTCATTCCGGTAAAGGTTTTGAGCTTTGAAGTGTAATTCTGATTCCTCGGAGGTTTTGCGTAAATCCAATCTTCCTAAACGTTTTTCTGATTAAGCAGAGCGGTATATTCTTCTACTGTGGGCATCATGTCCTGTCCATTGAAGGTGAAGCAGCAAAAGGTAGGATTTCAGAACTGAAAAATGGCTCGGAGTCGGGGCTGGTTGACCCGAATGTATATAAACTGTGCAATGTCGCCATAACTATCGCATAACCTATCTTGTAATCTCTGGTCCCATCCTTCCCAGATACTTTGAAGATCCCCTAAGTTGTTCTGTTGGAGACTCACATAGGTGCACCCTGCTATCACGTGCTCACTCGGTAAACTATCCCCTTATGCCTTATGGTTGACCTCTGACCAATGTCTAACTGACAAGTTAAGCTCCTCTTTTCTAAGACGCCTTTTTTCCATGGTGAAAGACTTTCTAATCGGATAAATCACTTGATCCAGTACCTTTATGTAATGCAAATGTAATAATGCATGAAAAAAATAGCAAAATGAGACAAGTCAGTACCGGATAGAATTAATAAATACATAAATAAAAAGACGAATTAAATAAGGTAAACAGACAAAACGACCCTATTTACCCATCTAAAACACCTAAGGTTATCTGCATGGCTCTAATAGGGTGGGTTTCTATGTTCTCTATATGTAGTGTTGGTGCTAGAAGGTACCTAAATTGTCCTTGCTGTCCTCTACTAAGAGTAGCAAGGCCCCCGATCATCACCCATTATAGGCTCCTTTCAACCGGGTTCAATTCAGGGGGACCCATTCGCTTATGCCTGCACGAAGGAACGATATCCTTACGAAAGCATAAGGTACTCGAGCCCCGAAGGTACTTGCTAGGTCTACACGGGAGAACGATATCTCCACGAAAGCATTAGCGTTTTCCCCCACTTAAAAATGGGTTTAAATGCCAAATTTTAAATGCGTTAAAATAAACGCGCAATTACAACCGAATATTAATTTAATAGTCACTTTAATCCGGAACTTCTAATATTATTAAAGCGGTAATTATTTGAAAAAGCTTGACTCTCTTTATTTTGTTAAAAACAAAAATAGTTCCCAGCGGAGTCACCATCTGTAGCAATGTCCCTTTTCGCTAAAAATCGAGTTTTCGAAGTGTTTGTGGTTTTTTGGATATAAAAATATTTATTCCGTGGGGGTTTTTTAAACGCGTTATATTAGAAATTGGAGTCTTGTAAAAAATCGTATTTTATTTTAAAAGAGGAGTCGCCACCGGCCACTTAGGTAGGCCAGACACCATAAAACCAGAGATTCAAAAACTTTGAGTTCGGGAGTCGGTTACGGATGGGGAAGGATTAGCACACCCACACCGCCCAAAATTGGTACTTTAATAATTACCGCTTTATTAATATTGGATTTTCCGGGTTAAAGTGACGATTAGTTTAAAATTCGGTTATAATTGCGAATAAATTTTAAGGGCCCCGTTATCCGAGAGTAAACGCCCAACCACTATCACTACGCCTGATACTGGCCCCGTTTACGCTCGGATAAAAGGGCACCGCATTGACATTATATATTCCATTATGCAAACTTAGTGAGCAAAATATAAAACATGGCAAATAATTTTAAATACAATAAATATTAACATAATAGAATACTAATCGAACATAAATAAAATACTAATCTAAAACATACATACATACATACAGATTACTCCTACTCGTAAATAAAAACAAACTTAATATATCACAATAACAAGGCATGAGTAAATACATGTGGGAACAAAAACACATATTACAAGAAGATATACATATTGAAATAAAACACATTGTAACATATGTAGAACATGGTATTATACATGACAAAGAAAATATACTAACACGTAACCTAAAAGCACAAAGAACATACAATACATGCTAAAATACAAAACATGTTGTCTACGAGCCAACTAAAATATCAATCTAATATGTGTGATACGAATGACCGAACAAATGCACAAAAATACATAATCACCATAAACTTAACACATATATACATATAAACATGAAAATACAAAGCATGTACGAGAGACATGTGAGAAGGCAAAAAGGCTACACCAACATATACGATCATAATAAACGAACATGAATATTTAAATATGGAACATGACTGAAATGAAAAGAAATAAACATAAGAAACAGAAATTAAAAGGCAATAATATGCGATTTAGGGACGAAATTGCAAACTGAACAGAACCTAAAAGGACTAAAACTATAATTGGACCAAGGGGCAGGCTTGAAGTGAAAATTTCAAAAACACGGTGGGACTGGTGAGGTAATTTCGCCATTTAAAAACTGATTCAATTTAATCCAGGGGTTGGATTGCAAGATTTTAGAATATAAGGGGGACTGGGGTTGTAAATATCCCATGCGGCAAGACAGAAATGTAAATATCGAAAATGCGGGGGGATTTATTTCAGAATTTTACCATTTGACAAAATAAAATACCTATAAAATCCCCTTTTTTAGCCCGATCTCAAATTTTCTCTTTTTTTTTCCTTAACCAGTTTTATAATAACCTCTCTCTCTCATTTTCTCTCAACTCACCCTCCCGAACCTTTGATGAACCCAGAAACCGGTGACTCTCCACCGTCTTTTCAAACCAAAACCAAATCTGAACTTAGATTTACACTAAGACTCACCCTTTTGTCTAGATCTAAGCAAATACGAAATGAAAAAAAAAAGTTTTTTGTTTATGTTTAGCCAAAATGAAACCAAAAGGGACCTCCCTCTCCCTTCAGTTCACCATGTTCAGCTTTGGAAAGCTGAAGAGGCTTGTCACTGGTGAGGGGAGATCCGTTGACGACGAAGGTAACAAATCTACATACCTCTCTTTTTGTTATTACTTCGTATTTTTTTGTATGCATGCAAAGAAGTAAGAAAAAAGAAAAGGGAGTTACCACTGAAACTTTGTGCTTCTTTCTTATTTTTTTTGTAACTGATTACAACTGGACTGCCTTACAATTACTTGTTTCATACATATATCCCTTTTTTTTTGGTTTGGTAGCAAGTACTGTAAAACATTTTTTAGATATGAAATGATACTGACATAGCCTCTTTTTTGTGTTTTTTGATATATCTGAACGCGGTGGTTGGAGGCCGGCATGGTGGAAGCATGGTGGCGGTGTGGGGGAGATGTCTTCAGCCAGAGGCGTTCTCGATCGTTGGATCAGATTCGATCTAACGGTCGGGATAGCTTGAAGAATGCACAGTCCAGATGAAACCTCGATCGGTGGAACGACTTCAGATCGTGACACGTGGGGCTCAGCAGTCGAGGAGTTATAGCGCGTGGGATATCGAAGGGTCCGTGCGTGGATCGAAGGTGTGCGTGGCATTCGAACAGTCCGAGCGTGTAATACACGCGGCCAGCTGGATATTTTTCCCTCCTTGATCGTGGCTGTTGGATCAACATTTTGATCCAACGGCTCCTGGTTGGCTGCGCAAATACAAAATAATTAGGGTTAGATATCTGATAGGTATTAGGGTCCTGTTAGGGTTTTGGGTTTGGGCCGATCGGCCCTTGTATTTTATGGGTTTTGTAATAATCTGGACATTTAATTTAATTGGGTTTTTTATTTTTAGATTTGTCCATATATATTAATATATTAATATAATAGTAAATGCATACACATACATACTTACGTACACATACATACGATTGTAATGAAATACATTCACACATAAATACACTTAATAATAATACTTACAATTCATGCAACACTCATTCGTATACATTCAATAATAACAAGGACATTAATAATATATACATGCAAACATATATAAACATATTCATAAATGCACATATACCAACATATATTATATGATACCCCTAACATAAATATAACCACATCACTCACATATTAATAGGTACACAACATAAATATATGCACCATGCGTACATTCACACATTACACATATATCATATATGTAATATTAATAACCTATACACGCACACACATATATGTAATCATGCACTAATATATTAATATGATACTTAGAGACTAGATAAAAATGAGTGATTACAGATTACTATTCTAAGCTCCTTATAAACATTCATGCAATTATATTAATACTACTAGCTAATCAAATCAGATTAAAACAAGCAATCATAAATTAATTAAAGGCCATTACAAAACTTGCTCAAATATAACATTTTACACTTGAAACAAATTAGCATAAATCTATATGCACCATGCGCCTAACAATATTGTTCCACCACTTAGGAGTCCTAACGACATGGTTGTACCCTAAACAGATACTTGTATTCATGTTCCAGCTCGAGAGAGACCCGAAAGCAAACATTCCCTGAAGTGAAACGAAGGAAATAAACTAAGCAATTGCATTGCTTAGTGAGGTAGTAATAAAGGCCTAATTATTAAAACTTGCATTAACCCGCTCTCTTTCTTTTCCCATCGATTTCCGAAGTCTCAAGTAAGTGCTTATTCGGTTGGATAACCACACATAAAAATCTCAAGGGTTCCAAGCATTAGGCTATATAACTCAACCAAGTATGGTACTTATCACGAACGTTACCATACGTACATTGAACTTAGCTTACTATCTTCCTGGCATATTTATCGTACAAGAACACCAAGTTTGCTAATCAAGTCTGAGGTTCCTTATTGGCAAGTTATTAGATTTAACATGCTTTAAACATAAGATCTTATCACATGGACATTATGCAAAGACCCTTGTTATTGGGATAGCCAATGATAGGTAACTACTAATACACATTTATCAAGTCTTCTTAAAGCTTTTAATAACTCAAGATTTTCCTTACTAGATAAACAAGCCAATATCTTGGTTCTTTAATCCTGATTTATAAACTTTCTTAGATCTATTATCATAACCCTTATATGTCTATCAATTTATTAAGCTGGTATCTTACTACGTACACTTTGCTTATTATTTAAGCAAATCTCGGATTTAATAGATTATTCTTCCTTTAAAATTAATCAATGTTCCAAGTTAACTGTTAGATTACTATGCATGATTTCATTATCCCTCGTCCCATTCTAATTATTATTCGATTTAGATGGAGGTGAGACCTCATGTTTCTGGTTTCAGGGAACTTTTCAAATTATGCCTAAGCATAAAGATTACCCCAGAAAATTTAAACCGAATTATTAAGGAAGAGCTAAAGCATTTAGATCAAAACCTAAATTCATAATCAAACCTAGATGGTAATGCCTAGTATTCAAGCATCCAACCATGTCGCATATACTTGCGTGAAGGTCTCTACAAAGCCAAGTTGCTCACCCAAATAAAATAATTCAATAATCTACCATATCAATTACTTAATGTATAAGCTAATAAAACTTCTTATTATTAATCTGTGGTTATTTGTAAATTTTAACGTCCCAAAAGCTTATCTTTCTCTCAAAGCTATCTAAATGTTTAAATCCTTTGAAGTTTCAACAGGGAAAACAACCATTTTGAGGTAGAATATTCAATTTTAAGCTTAGATTACTATGAACATTGGTCATTCAAATATTTCATGCTTATTAGCATTCATTACAATCAAACAAGCCACAGTACATTATCATTTTAACCAATTTACTCATTATAAAAACAACCTCGTTCATGAACTTATTTGAGTATTCCAAAATTGTAAGTTATATTATAATTTTTGTTAGTATATGAAACCACTTTTGATCAAGATTTCTTAAGCCTTAACACCAAATCCATATGACTTTGTTTCAAGGTCTACTAAGTTCTAACCGATGGCACTTCACCATGTGCTAATTATCAAAATCACCATATTTATACTATGACATTTCTTCTTATGTCAACTATACTCTCATATTATTCAATCATTAGTCAAATAAAGCACAATTATTAAGATAATTAACTAGCTTAGTTTATGAATTTAACGTTTCATCTTAACGTAGTCCCCTACGGGAACAAGTTGCTTGCTAGCTTATAAGCTACATCATATAACCCATCAACTACCGTATCACAACCTTAATTTCTTTAGCACATGAAATATTAATTACACTAATGATTCATGGAGTTTCGGTCAATCAAGATTGGGAATTTTTGAGACAATTCATTCAGATCAATACCATATATATTCACCAATACATTAGTACACCTACAAGTAGCCATTCGAGTAGTCATAATCATACATGAATGAGCCAGTTACCAAGCAATCAAACAATCGTCCATGTATTGTCATGTATACCTTTAAAAGATTGTAATTCTTTCAAGAAAATCTTTTAAGTACTAATGAATATACAAGTCATGAGAATCAAGTAATTACCAAATTCTTATTTATGTAAGAACTTATACTTTTGTCTTCTCATTAACATAGCCTTGGGATTCGAACTACAATATAGGTACCGAATTTATTTCATTACTGAACAAGGGTACCATTCGTACCAATAGATCATTTGATCTTTAACAACAAGGGACCGTAGTCCAAACTAGCGAGCTCAACGGACTCTATGGAATGCCATCTATACCTACGACTGACTTGAAACCAAGGCTTTAGCATTAATCATTAACTTTTAAACATGCCACCAAGGCTTTTCTTATAGTATTTCACAATTTCAAGTTCTTGCTTCATTCGTACAAGAATGTTATCAAGAGTATATAATTCCCCTTTTTTATTAATTAATTCAAGGGAAGCATAGCTTCCAAATCACACAAACACAATAACTTTTAAATCCTATCATGGCAAAATGATCATGATTCATATGATCACACAACAATTTGTAGGATCTTCAACATCATACCCAGTTCTTTTTAACATCGAATGGCTCATTTTAGACAATTAATCACTTCATGAAAGTCCTCCCTTGCATTCTTAACTCATGCTTATATTTAACTAATTAATGGCAAATCCATAGCCAATATTCACATCTATGTGATTATGTGCAGAATTTCATCATGAACAATCAACGATTCGAACATTTCATTGCAAGGGAAATCAATTATATTGGCACTTGCCTCTTGTCCATGCTTAACCATAACTTTTCCATTTAACTTTGAAGGTAGAATACACTAATTTAAACATACAAATTTGGCTTGGAAGAAGTTTACTCCATTTCGAATTTAAAACTACGCTCACCTCTTATCCTGACATTATAGGATACCTGAATCCTCAAATATATCCAATCCTTTCCTAGCCTCCACATGGTCTAAGCATAACAAAATTTAACTATATGTTAGACTCAATTCGATATTCTAACATGTACTCAACAGGGTAGTTTGTTTACACACATTAGATTACTCTGACTTATTAATTTATAATAAAATAGTCCAATACATTTAAATATAATCAAAACGGTACACTTAACTTATCTTTAACTTATCTTTAGGCAAAACAGTCCATTTTCATGTGTATTCCTACATGAGTCTCAAAATAGCCTACACCTTATTGTATAATCAATAAGCTGTCTTGTTTTCATACATGTACAATTTCATGCTTAAATCAGTTCCCCAAGTTCCATACATATGCGATTCTGGCCAGCTAATCCTATATTCACAAATGTACATTATAAATGTCACCTATGCTTTCAATTTATGTGCAATTCACCACCCCTTGTCAATATACACCAAATTCATACTTCAAAACAGTCCCCAAGGACTTCGATGAGTGAAATTTTTGCTTTAATTCTTCTTGATATAATTTTATTTTTAAAATAGTTCTAAATAGGCTCATTCGACACTAAACAACCCTTTTTAAACAACCTTAATTTATCTCTTTTAATTAATTAATCAAAACAGGGCATCTTGCTTATACATGCTTACTTTCTAATCCAATTTTACACTTGTATATTCACCGAAACAGGGCAGTTCACTAACATGTATATCTAGCTCTTTAAAACAGTCCAATTCGATTGTTTAAGCACCAAAAAGAGTCTAGCAGCTTTTAATTTACATCCAGCACATAATCACTTGCTTAAAACATTTAAACATTCAAACTATGCACATACCTAAACATTCCAATAGGATTTCCATCCCCATATCATTTTCTCCCTAAAACATATATCAGCCATCAAATTCAACCAATACTTCATGTAGTAACAATAAAACTTATATCAAATCTTATCATGCAAATCTTCAAAATTTTGACATAAGGATAAAAGCCATGTACCTTGCACCGAAATGGTCTAGCAATGACTCTAATCGGATGAAAATATGAGCTTCTATAATGGAGTAAACGTTCTCACTCTCTCTTAAGGCTCTTGATGGCTTGAATGAAGGGGCAAAGGATATATCTTTCCCCCTTGGAGATCACCGATTATCTCCTTCCAAAAGGTCTAGTGTAAAGACACATGTAATGGCGATAACCAAGATTTTAATTGCCATGCAACATTAGGATTTCAAATTTTCTCTTTTTGGTCCTTTAAGATTGAGCATCCCTACTTTCGAACTTCTCAATCCAAACCTCTGACTTTTGAGAAGTTTACATGCAATTCATAAATTGTGAACATTGCTTGTTTTAGTCCTTTCAACTTTGATCATTCAAATTTCCTTTTATTCAAAATTGGTCCTTATGATGGTGACCAATCCAATTAATTAACTAACTATAGAAATTTAACACAAGGTTTAAATACAGCATTCCCCTAGGCACAATTTTGGGGTGTTACACCCTGAGGAATGGTTTAGGTGCTCCACTGGTATAGTGGCATCAGATTGTTGGGCTAGAGTATGATCAGGTCGAGGGTTGGCTGGCATTCCTTATGTTGCATGGAGATCAGTTGGGAACTCTGAATATGGTGGAAAATGATTGGCGAATATTACTTCAAGAGTTGTCTGCAGGGCACAGTCTCTGTCCCCCAATATATTGTAAGAGTGTCAGGTTTTGTTCCTCGGTCTTTTGGGACTTCTAAATGAGAAGTTCTTGGTGTTGATAAATCTGAGAGAGTAATTCCACAACATCAGTTGGCAATTATGTGGTCGATTAAGCCTTGGGTTTCTTGGCAACAGAAATCAGCATGGTCTCTTGGCAAAATTTCCTGTGCTAAAAATCAAAGATCTTTCAAAATATAAAAGAAAAGAAATAAAACGAAAAACTATACATTTAAATCTGAGATATCCTAAGTACTGAAAAGAAAATAACTCTCCTAAACTATTTATAGTGATCATATTGGGTTGGCAAAAATATACTGAATATCTGCAAGGAGAATGGTCTCCTTGGCATTAATCTAATTTCCTTCCCAATAATACTTCAGTCCTTGGCCCTTGGTTGGTGGATGGTAGGTTGTGGCAATCTTTTCTTTGAATAACCAACATAGAAAGTCGAAGAATTTCTTTCCTTTGAGAACGCCTAACTCTAGATTACACAATGAAAGAGAATATTTTACCTTGGTGGCTTTCAACAACCACCTTAGAAAACTGAAGTATCTCTTTGTTGTAAGTCTCGAAAACCTTTGAATGAACTCAGCACCCCAGTATTGCTTAGGCTCTGCTTCTCCTTTCTTATTTGATGTCGAGGCATAGGCATCCTCATCATGTTCCAGAATTATTGTAGCAATCTTTATTAAATCTTTAGTTTCTTGCCGCAGCATCTCTGGCTTTTTTGTTGTGGTGAAATTTTTCTGCTTTAGCTCTTCAATCTCAATCATTTGGAATCCATTTTTCCTTCTTGTAACTAGCCATCTAAGCACACCTTGCTTCATGATATTCGTCCTGATCAGAATCAATCTTCTCTGTCGCTTAAGTGTTTTGCCATCGCACTCCTATTCTATGGCATCAACTTCTATTCTATGGAAATTCAATGCCAGGTTCTCATCTAAAATGGATTCCATTAGCTCAACTGCATGGCATTCTTCAATTTTATCTGCACAGTTAAGAACTTTGAAAACATCAATAGTAATACCTGCTTGTTTTACCAAGGTAGGGTTGGCGTCAGGTTGCGATCCAGCATTACTGGTGCTTGCTTTCCCTTTCTCAGCTTCCTTGGTTTCTTCTACTGGCAGTGAATTCTCATGGCAAACAATTGGCTCTTTTCTACGCATTGAAATCTTGACTTTTTTGCCACTTGATAGAGTATCAGCTTTACATTCTTCTCTCCCTTTTTGTTGAGCATCCTTTATATCACTTGGCGGAGTCTCTAGAGGTATGGCATTAAGTGCGCTGGCAATCTGTCCAATCTGAACTTCCAAGTTCCTCATCGATGCAACTAGACTCTAGACAATCGTATCGTTATGCTCCATATAATCCTTCAAAGTGTTCTCATTGAAAGATCTTTACCCTGGATGGAAATTGTGCTCTTTGTGGTATCACATTCTAGTTGAAACCTGGTAGTGCACGGGTGTTCTGACGCTGGGCATTAAATTGCTTCTAACTTGCATTATAAGTATTGGAAAGTGGGTTAATATTACGATCGCAATTTCCAACAAAATATATCGATTCTGTGTTTGTTGGGCATTCTTCCACATTGTGATCCTCTCCACAAGTAGTTTAGAATGGTTCCAATACCTTCACTTCTCAGACTTCAGCATACTTTTGCATTTTCTTCACTAAATTAGTGAGGTTGACAATTTGACCATTGATTGATGAAAGTGAATCAAGCTTCAACTTTCCAGCTACTATCGTCGCGGCTCCCATCTGGTGGTAGAGTATTGAAAATCATTGGTGGCAATCCTTTCAAGGATGTCATACGCCTCCGTGTATTTCTTGTCTAGCAATGAATTGTTTGGTGAAGCATCAACAATAGTTCTGGCATGATCATTGAGTTTGGTGTAAAAAATCTCCATCTAGATCCAAGTAGGGAATACATGCATCGGCCATCTTCTCAAAATATCCTTAAATCGCTCTCAAGTATCGTAGAAAGTTTCGTCATTAGCTTGCCTGCTTGGCATTTAATGTAGGTGGCTGGAATCTCAGCAGAAATTTCTGGCATAAATCTGCCAATGTAGTGACTGAACCATGTGACAATGAATTTAGCCATAATTTTGCCCTATCTCGCAAGGAAAACAAAAAGAGCTTTAGCTATACTATCTCTTCAGTCACATCAGGCTGGCGGAATAGTTGGCAAACCTTCATGAATTGCTTCAAATGCTGTATTGAGTCTCTAGTAGGTGATCTATCAAATTGACCTACATTCATTAGCATTTGAATCATTACTGGTTTAAGATTAAAGTTAGCCATATTTACCTCTAGACTGATTAGTCCTGACATCAAATCATCTATTGTGGGTGTTAGGTGTTCTCTAATAGATCGTTCTTCAGGTATTTGAGCAGCAATAGCAGGAGCGGGCGGTATAACTGCAGGTATTGCCAGTTTCTCCTGCTTATTGGCATTATTTAGGACACCTCCTAGTTCAACATTCTCGTCACAAGCCTTTTCTCGACATTCTCTTCTTAACCTATATAGGGTTCTTTTAGTTTCTGGGGTGTATTGTAAATCTTCCTTCGTAGTGATGCTCTTGTACATATAGCAAACAAAATAAATTTAACAAAAAATTGAAAACAAGTAAAAATCAAAACAATTAATCCCATTGCAATCCCCGACAACAGCACCAAAAACTTGTCGACGTAATATTGTATGACAAAAGATTAATTATTCAGTGTAAATATGTAACACCCTTAAAACTGAGCTAGGAATTTTTAAGAATGGCCACATGCTTTGAGAGGTCAATTTTAGATTCTTATAAGACTTCATTGGAATTAATTGAATAAGCAAGCTAATGAAGTTGGAAGCAAAGTATTTAAAAATTAAAGGATTAAGGATCAATTAAGAATTTTTTAAGTGAGCATATTATGAGGCTTATGATGGATTTTATATTAAGAGGAAGCTTGATTAAAGAATTTAATATTTTAAGATTAAATTGAGGAGAAAGGAAGATTTAGAAGTAGAAAGGCTATAACTAAGTGACTAAAAAGAATAATTACCAAAACTATAACTATGCATGGCAAACCTACCCTTGTGCATGCTAGTGGGACAAGTGGTTGACCATGGCCTCTCCCTTGAGATTTATTCATCAATTGTGTTAAAAATAAAATATAAATATGAAGAAGGGAGGGGGAAGACAATCGATTATGTTGTGGAGGAAAGAAAAAGAGAATTTGAAGCTTCCTTCATCCTTGTTCTCTCCATTGCCGAAAATGAGAGAGTGAGAGAAACACCATGGGAGACTTGCATAGTTGAGCTTGAATTCAAGAGAAATTAGTGAAATTTGTAGCAAAAATATGTGGGAGGAAGTCTAACAAGAGGTAAGCTCATCTTGAAAAGTGAAGAAGGGAGGGGGAAGACAATCGATTATGTTGTGGAGGAAAGAGAAAGAGAATTTGAATCTTCCTTCATCCTTGTTCTCTCCATTGCCGAAAATGAGAGAGTGGGAGAAACACCATGGGAGACTTGCATAGTTGAGCTTGAATTCAAGAGAAATTAGTGAAATTTGAAGCAAAAATATGTGGGAGGAAGTCTAACAAGAGGTAAGCTCATCTTGAACTATGAATTTATTATGGAAATTGTTATTATTAAAGTTGAATAGAATTGATGGATTTAGGAAAGCTTAGTCGGTTGAATAACTGAAATTATTCATTGTTAGGGAGCTCAATACCTTTCTAGAAATTCGTTTTTTGAAGATGCTTGAAGTAGGTGCATGTATGAGAGGTAAGAGGTTAACTAGATGGATATATATGGATGAAAGCTTGCTGAAGTTCAATGATATAATTGCTTTGATTCATGAATGAAAGCATGATAAGGATATTGAAATATTGTTGATTGAAATGAGTTAAGTTGTTACTAATTAGAGTGAGTTTGGAGTACTTAAGTTAGTTATAAACAAAGGCCAAATGTAATTTGCCCAGAGGGCTCTATTCTGGCAGTGAGTTTAGGAAATCATAGAAAATTGAATCTATTAAGATAGAAGATGAATTTTATATGTGTAAAACCATGTGTGAGTCTAATTTAATCTCCAACAAATGGTGATTGATTTCGAACTCTAAATCAAAAGTTATGAATTTTTAGCTGAAGGTAATGCAGAAAATCTAGAAGCAGATTCTGCTCTGGATAGATTCTGTTTTGGAATTTCTAAGAATACTCATAATTTTTATATACCTTGTTAAATTATGAGGCTTATACCGTTGAAACTGTTGTTGAATCTAGTTTGTAAAGGTGTAAAGAACCTAAAATTTTAGTATATACTCTATTCTGGAGAGACAATTCTTTGATGATTGCTCAAGTTGCCAAAAGCTGGAAATATGAACTTAACATGGAAATGGAATTGAGGAATGACAAATATATATATATATATATTGTTGTTGTTTAAATGATGAGAATAGTTATATGCCTATTGAGTAAATGTGTGATAAATGGGTGTATACACATATATTAATGAATATACTTGTGTTGTTTGAATTAAAAGATTGGAGGAGGAAGCAGGAAGCAAGGTTAAAGAAGAAAGAAAATCTAGAATCCATGGCTTGGATGAATCAAGTATCGAATGGAGGAAGCTTGGATATGATAGTGGATCGGGATATTCCGTAACTCTAGGATATAAGGTGAGTGTAGCTATACCCTTGTGTGATACTGATGTTGTATTGAACATCACTTAATTGTTTGATAGAAGCCAGAATGAAATTTCGGTATAAAACTATGATAACATAAGAATGAATTATGATAAAAAAAAGTAAATAACTAAATTATGGAAGAAATATGACTAATTGTGATGAAAGATATGGAAAGTAATTGAGAACTCAATATTAGAATTGAAATAAGATAATAGTTACTTGATAGCTTTGAGTACTTAGCTAATGCTATGAAATGAAATGAAAATGGACATTGAATGTACTAAGAGTTTGTACAAAGTAGGTCGTAATGGAAATTAATGAGTATACAACTTAGTAAGCTTTGCCAAATGATACACCAATGGTAAAAATAGGTAAGCTCAAGGTAGGCCCCTATATGAATTATAGATTGATGATATGGTGAAGTATAACATAAATTCTTGTTATGTGAGTGTTAGTATTTCTTTGCTTGAATGTTTAATGATAATTTATTTAAGGTAAGGTAATCAAGGTTGAAATGTTATGATAATAATGATATGTAAGATTGAAATGTAAGGTGAAATGACTATAATTGATCAAAATGAGATGTATGCTATGAATGAATGTTATGTAAGCACTATGCTTAATGAATGAATCGTATGTTAATGATAACACAATGATATGATGAACAGTAAAGCAAAATGAAGTGATATATAGCATACTTGGATATACATTAAATGGAAATGTGAAGTGAAATGTGAATGAAAGAAAGGGAGCTAAAGCTCAAATGATAAATGGCAAACAATGCTTGCAAATGGTTATGAATTGATATTAACCAATGTAAAACCTTGTAAATCCTTAGATTTGAGTCGACTTAGAACACAATTGACATGCCATAGGATCCATTGAGCTCTTGTGTAGGAAGGACTATGGTCCAGGACAATTAAGGTCCTTATTTGGCGACAGTAGGAGGTATGTGTTGTTATTGGTCATTGGCGATAGTAGAAGGGTTGACCATATTGATAAATTTTTATTGGCGACAATAGGTTGGGGATTAAAGTGTCCTAGTGTTGTCTAAGTCCAAGGAAATTGATTAAAATAATAATGATAAGATTATAAAGAACTTATAAGTGAATATAAAAGATGCTTATCTATGAAAATGAATATGTTTCCATATTGTATACTAATGACTTTGAGGTAAATAAGATAACGAAATGAATAATAATGCTTATGGCCTTGAAAGAAATACAATAGGTTGTTTTGTATGATTATTAAAAATGTATATGAAAGATTGTTACGATATGCTTAATAAGGAAAACAAGATATGATATTGATTGTTATGCTGGTCCTTGAAGTATATATAAAAAGACATTTATATGCTTATGAGTATGGAACAAATTAGGATAGTGAAATTAATGAAATTGCTTGTTGTATGATCTTTGACATGTTAATTGTGTATGCAAGTAAAAATGTGGACTATTTTGCAAAGTTAAAATATGGACTGTTTTGTACATTAAAATGGACTTTTTTTCAAGTTAAATGTGGACTGTTTTGTAAGTTAAAATATGGACTATTTTGTAGATTAAGTTGGATTGTTTTGCAAGTGAAAAATGTGGACTGCTTTGCAAAGTTAAATGTGGATTGTTTTGCAAGTTAAATGTGGACTATTTTGCAAGTAAAATATGGATTGTTTGTAGATTAAAATGGACTATTTTGCAAGTGAAAATGTGGATCGTTCTGCAAGTAAAAATGTGGACAGTTTTGTGAAACATGCAAGGCATAAATTGAATGCTCAAGTTATATGGTTCTTGGTGAATTAAATATGAAATGGCTTAAAGAAAGTGTAAGTAGAGAGAATGGAGTGAACTTTGACTAAATGAAAGGAATCAATCAAAATTAAATCATAAGGACTTTGTAAAAGCAGATATATCTTCTTGTATCTTTGTATGTTTGGATCATTTTGGTTACCTCACTTAGTTCTTCAGAACTTACTTGTATTTGATTGATTGATCTCATAGGTATCCATCATTTGGCTAGCAAGGATCGTGTCAACTCTCGGCAGCAAGTCGTGCATGACCTAAGATTAGAGTATGTGATTAGTAGTAATTGCTTTAAATTCCTGGGGTGGCAACACATGATTAAGGTTTATGTTAACTATTTTATTAGTTAACATATTCTTGCATTCAAGTAATGTTTATAGTACCTTATGAAGAAGGTGCAAAGATTTTAATATTTTTGATGTTTGTGTGTGATATGGTTACTTGATATGATAGGTGATTGTGTTCTTATGCCTGAATATGTATGTGATATGATTCCATACTATGTTTGTTGTTAAAGGATCCTAAGTTATAAGATGTTAAGATCATAATGGCCTGGAATATGTGTATATGAACTTTAATCTCAGAAAGTAATAAAGGAAAGGGTGAATAAACTATATAAATCATAAGTGAGCCTATTATGCTTAATGATATTATTACTAATCAATGCTAAGAAAAGAGATGCATAAATGGTCATCAATGTTAAATGATTTAGGGAACTTTGTGTGTATGAATGCATGATCGATTATGGTTTAAGTTATTGTAATTGGATGATTATATACGAGGTATTGATCAATAAAGTGAATGATGATGCCATATTCTGAATGAATGAATGAAATAAGGATTAAGTAAAGAACAAAGTTAATACTAGTGTATAAATGAATAAATATATGATTGAGTTATGAATGTACACTTATGCCTTGGATATTTGAGAAGTGATGTTTATTATGTGAACTTAACCTAGCAATTGAGACTAGGCCTTAAAAATGTGAAACCCTTATGATATATGATGTGAATACAAAACTATAGTAAAGAACTTCAGGGTTCATCTAAGAATGGTTAAATTATATATATATATATATATATATATATATATATATATATATATTGTCTTAAGAAGTATAATTGGGGTAAAGAATGCTTGGTATAAGAAAGGAAGTTGACCCAAGATGATTTAGAATAACTAAGCTCCTAGTGAATGATTTATCTAACTTGATTATAATATTGATAACCTACAATATGAACCTTAATGCATAATGACTTCAAGGTATTGGTTCTTCATTAGCCTAAATGACCCTTAAGCTATCTTAATAATGATGAAACATTAAATGGTAATATGGGAAACTAGAAACTTATGTCTCTAGTAAAACAACGATTGATGTGTCCTAAATAGTTAGAAGAATATAAAGTTAGAAATTGGTTTAAGAACAATGAAGTTTATGATGGAAGAAATTCTTATGAGAATGAAGTAGAGGCATAATAAGCTTTGCAAATTGAAGTACACAAAATATAAGGGTATGTTATGAACTATTAGTTTAAGTGTATTGCATATTGTATGCATAATGATTGTACATGTATTGATATTGAAGCTTGATCTATGAAATAGTTTAAAAAGTTAATTACCCTAAAAATTTACAGTCTCATAAGTTAGTTCAAGCCTTTAAATGCAATGTAATGTTTGAATGGGTGTTTGGTATCACTTCCTAAACCAGTTTAGCTCTTAAACCGGGTAGGGGTGTTACAAAATATGAAGATAAAAATGCTAAGAATACGTCTTTTACGTGCAAGTATACACGGTCAGCAAGTAATATAGTAGTGAGTTGAGTATCGTCTCCACAAGGATTGTCTAGGAATTAAATGCCATGATCTTTTCTTGTGATTTGAAATAAATGATTTTTATAGGAAAGTTGGATTTAAGATTAAGAAAAATAACAAAGGAAAAATAAAGTAAAAGCTTAGGCAGCTTGGCAAACAGTTGTATTTAAATGGTGATGAGCGTTGGCAAGGGATGCCTGGATTTCACACTAGCTATGCCAGCTATTGATAATGTCCTACCTTGGATTTATTGTTGTCTAGATTTCAAGAGTGGCATTGCCTCTATCGATGGAAATACCCTAAATTAACCATGTTAAACCCATATATGTCTATAGTGAAGTTTTTCATTAATTAACTTGATTAAGTTTCAATCTATACTCCTAAGGGGTAGATTCACTCCCAAAGTAAGTTCATCTACTTGAACATCTTCTGTCGAAGCTTCTCTCTGTAGTATCTGGAAACTAATCGTTACCCCTCAAGTTTGTTAAGATATTAAGGCATAATAAGCAAACAATGCCAACTGTTGTATGGCAAAGAATTTAGAAAATTGAAGCACGTGCCACATAGGAAACAATTCCAAGGCATTTAAATTTTTAAAAACCAAACATAAACAAAGCGTCAAACGCAAACATCCCCAACCAACTACAAAAGCTTAGTTCATGGTTGGGGGTTCCATCCACACCAAATCGTTTTCAAAGAACATCACCATAAAAACAAAATTAAACTGAAAGAGAAATGAGCAATGAAGGAGATTCGTCAATGCAACCCTTTAATGGCTCCGAAGCCCTCGGTATAGCCTATTCGAACCACAAGTCACCCTCTTCACCATTGTGTAGCCTCTTCTTCTTTAAGTTGTTATTGATCGATCTCTTCTCTCCCTTTAAATAGGCAGACGTGGAAACCCTAGATTGGGTTTAAATTTGAAATCTGATTGTGCAATAGGATAAGCATGTTTATCTCTTTATTCTCTTTTGAATTTGAGCTGATCAAGTTTTGACTAGGGCTGACATCATCAGCCTTCAATCGTTTGCCAACCAAGCTTGGCATTCTACTCTTCATGCTTTGCTCTACCAAACCTATGATGCCAATCCTGTTCTTGACCTACCACAACAAGGAAATACACCTTTACTCTAGCAAAGGAAATGTTTCTTAACTCCTTAATTCAAATACATGATTCTACTAACTAAATGTATGAATATGTACTCAAAGTTAAGCAAAATCATGGTAAAATATATATGAAAATCAATACTTTTGAGGAGTTAACAAGGACTGGCAGGCTACTGATGTTATCTCAAGTACATTTACCTTGTTCTCAGTTCTTATAGTTGTTTTTCTGGATTCGGGGTCTACTCATTCCTACATTCGTAGTGGAATATCTTAGCAATGGGGTATTCCTACCAAGGATCTTGAGATAGGGGTCCGTGTGACTAGTCCTTTAGGGTATGATGTTTTGGTGAATAAGGTGTATCAGAGGTTTCCAATAGAGGTTTAGGTTTTAATCTTTTCAGCTGATTTGATGGTATTACCGTTCCAAGAGTTTGATGTTATCCTAGGGATAGATTGGTTGTTTGAGCATGATGCCCGCTTAGGATGTAGAGCGAAGAGTCTTAAGCTTCGCGGGTTAGACGAAACCAAGCTAGTAGTCAAAGGTGAGAAGAATCCTTGCTTTTCCAATGTATTGTCGGCCTTGGCAGCACAAAAATGATCCAAAAAGGTTGCGAGGCCTTCTTGGCTCATGTGGTTGACAAAAGTGTTGAGAGCCTGACACTTGAGAGTCTTTGGACTATTAGGGAGTTTGTCGATGTGTTTCAGGAAGAGCTACCCAGACTTCCTCCAAATCGTGAGCTAGAGTTTTGAATTAAAGTGACGCTTGGTATGGCACCAGTATCGATTGCTCCTTATTGCATGGCACTGACAGAGTTAAGAGAGCTAAAGAATCAGATCCAAGAGTTGTTAGAAAGAGTTTTTATCAGACCAAGTATTTCACTTGGGGTGCTCTAGTTTTGTTTATTAAGAAGAATGATGGGTTGATGGGAATATGTATCGACTACCACCAGCTCAACAAGGTAACGGTGAAGAACCGATATCCTCTACCAAGGATAGATGACTTGTTTGATCAGTTGAAGGGTGCACATGAGTTCTCGAAGATCGACTTGATATCAGGGTATTACCAGTTGAAGGTAGTGGAAGAGGATGTTTAGAAAACCACTTCCAAGACACGGTATAGACATTATGAGTTCTTGATAATGCCTTTTGGGCTTACCAATGCACCAGTAACTTTCATGGACTTGATGAACCAGATTTTCCAACCGTATCTAGATCAATTTATGGTGGTCTTCATTGATGATATTTTGGTTTACTCGAGCTCGGAGGAAGAGCATGATTTTCATCTTCGTATTGTTCTTCAGACCTTGAGGGAGAGGTAGCTTTTTCTAAGTTCAGTAAATTTGAGTTTTGGCTCTCTGAGGTGGTGTTTTTGGGCCACATTGTTGCAATGGATAGGATTCGAGTTGATCCGTAAAAGATTCAAGCAGTGGTGGAGTGGAAACCACCTAGGAATGTCATGGAAGTCTATAGTTTCTTGAGCTTGCTGGATATTATCGTCATTTTTTCAAGGGCTTTTCCATCATAGAGGCACCTATGACCAAGTTATTATAGAAAGGGGTTTTGTTTGAGTGGAATAAGAATAGACAACAAAGCTTTGAACAGTTGAAGGGTTATCTTATGGAAGCACCAGTGTTGATGCAACCCAAACCAGGAAAGGATTATGTTGTGTTTAGCGATGCTTCGTTGAGTGGGTTGGGTTGTGTTCTTATACAAGAAGGTAAGGTTGTTGCTTATGCTTCGAGACAACTTAAGCCTCATGAACGTAAATACCCTACACATGATTTGGAGCTTGCCATGGTTATTTTCTCTTTGAAGATTTGGAGACATTATTTGTATGGGGAAAAGTGATACATCTACACCGACCATAAGAGTTTCAAATACCTCCTCACTCAAAAGGGTTTGAATTTGAGGAAAAGATGATGGATTGAGTTGTTAAAAGACTATGATTGCATTATAGAGTATCATCCCGGTAAAGCTAATGTAGTGGTCGATGCCTTGAGTATGAAGTCTATGTTAGACTCGAGAGAGATGTTTGCCCGATTGAGGATGACCAAGGATGGTGGGCTATTATTCGAGCTTCGTGTAGAGCCCACCTTGGTACAAAAGATCAAGAGAATGCAAGTGTTAGATAAAGAGTTGGTGGCAAAGATTGAGATGGTTCAGAGAGGTGAGGTTTTTGATTTTGAGGTACGAGATGGTGGAATCTTGTACTTCAAGGATCGGCTTTGTATTTCAGCCATGGAGAATTTGCGATGTCATATCCTGTGGGAGGTGCACCGTAGTCCGTTTGTTATGCATCTGTGGTGCAACAAAATGTACCAAGACCTTCTTCCCTTTTATTGGTAGTCTAGTATGAAAAGAGATGTATCCGAGTTTGTGGCAAGATGTTTAGCTTGTCATCAAGTTAAGGCCAAACATCAGGTTCCTTTGAGCTTGCTGCAACCCATTTAGATTCTACTATAGAAATGGGATCGTGTGACCATGGAATTTGTGACAGGTTTGTCATTGACGCAAAAGAAACACGAGCCATTTAGGTGATAGTAGACTGTTTGACCAAGTCTGCTCATTTCTTACCAGTGCGTGTGGATTATACACTTGAGAGGTTAAAGCGGTTATACATCCAAGAGGAAATAAGATTTCATGGTGTGCCATCATCGATCATATCAGATAGAGATCAGCGTCTCACAGCAAGGTTTAGTAAGTTAAAAATTCTTCGAATAACTAAGTATTATAATAAATTTAAAAAATTAAGTAAATATTTTATGTTTTTATCTTCAAATCGAGTTTAAAATATTTAAAAGTATTATAATAAAGTTAAAAAATTAAGTATTATAATGAATTTTAAATCATGGAGTGCCATCATCGATCATATCAAATAGAGATCCGCATCTCACAGCAAGGTTATGGAAGAAGATCCATGAAGCTTTTGGATACAAAGTTGCACTTTAGTACAGCTCTCCACCCTCAGATCAATGGTCAGTCTGAGCAAGTTATGCAGATTTTGGAGGATGTACTCTGGTGTTGCATCATTAACTTTGAGAAGAGTTGGGAGGAGTAGTTACCGGTTGTTGATTTTGCTTAAAACAACAGTTTCCAATTGAGCATCAAGATTGCTCCCTTTGAAGCCTTGTATGGGCGTAAGTGTAGAACACCCTTGTGTTGGACCGAGCTTAATGAGAGAAGGATTGTAGGGTCAGATTTGATCAGAAAGACCGAAGAGAAAGTTTAGATAATTAAGGAAAGACTGCAAGCGGCCTTTGATCGTCAAAAAGCTTATGCGGACCATAAGCATAAGCACATTGAGAACGATGTTGCTGATAAGGTTTTCCTCAAGGTGTCACCATGGAAAAGAGTAATATGTTTTGGACGAAAGGGCAAGTTAAGCCCAAGGTTCATCGAGCCTTGTGAGATTTTGGAGAGAGTTGGACTTGTGGCTTAGCGGTTAGCTTTACCACTAGAGATGATCCACAATGTGTTTCATGTGTCTATTTTGAGACGTTACCGTGCCAATCCTTCGCACGTTATCCCCATTGATGAGATTGAGATCAACACCGACTTGACTTATGAGGAGGAACCGATAAGAGTTTTAGACAAAGGAGTCAAAGAACTTCACAATAAGTGTATACCCCTAGTCAAGATGTTGTGGAGGAACCACAAATTTGAACAAGCCACGTGGGAGGTGGAGAAGGACATGAAGTTGCTTTATCCGCATCTGTTTCCAAAAGGTAAATTTCGAGGATGAAATTTTCTAAAGGAAGGAAGACTTGTAACGACCTAGATTTTGGAATCTGAGGGTTGGTTTTTAATCAAAGCTTGGGCTTCGCTTTTAGGCCAAGATTTTGGTGGGCCAAATGTTGGTTTTCGTCTTGGGTTCTTGGTTGGGTGTTGGGTTACGATGAGTAAGGGAGGGTAGAGGAGCAATTTCTCCCTTTTTTGAAGATGGGGGTGGGGTAGCACATTAATTATCTGTCGAAAAGCAAGAGAATGAGCTCATCCTTGTCCCCTTTGTCTTCTACCTTCATCACCCTCACCTTCTTGCTTCCACCTCAAAGTGAAAGGTTGGAGCTTTGTGTTTTGGAGTGGGAATCTCAGATTTTGAGTATTAGTCAAGTTGTTCATCATTCAAGGATCTATATTTCAAGGTGATGATCATCAAGTTTGGAGGAGGATGAGTTTTGGTGGGGGTTTGAGAGGATGTGTTTTGGAGGATGAGCTCACATTCCTAGCTGTTAGATTATTCCCTTTTACTCGTGTTTTCCTTTAGCAATGTTGTAATCCATTTTACAATACTTAGTTGTAGTTAAAGAGGTTAGAGAGGCATCCAAAGTCCAAGGGAAAAGCAAGGCTTGAAGCTTGTGGTTAGGGGCTTTTCTCTTAATTCCAATTCAATGTTAGTACACTACTAACTCCTATGGGTTCTTGGAAATCATCAATTGGTTGCTTGTTTGATTGTATGATGTTTTGGCTAAGATTAGATCTTGGTGTCAAATTGTGGTAAATTCTAAATTTGGTGTTAAAATGATGTAAAAATGGTAGAGAAACACCTAAACTACCCTCCATAACTTGTAGGCACAATTTGGGGTTATTGGGAGTGATCTACGAACTTCAGAAACTAATTTTTGGGTTCGAGCACTGATACTGGTTAAACACGTATCGGTACCCTTTGTTAAAATTTTTTAAAACTAAGTAAAAGTTGAAGGGTGTATCGATACGCCTGAAGGGGGTATCGATAACTTTTTCCCACCCAAATTCTAGTAGCCAAATTTGGTATAGATACGCTTAAGGGTGTATCGGTACGCCTTTAGGTATCGTTACACGTCCATGTGTATTGATACAGGGTGATAAGTAAAATCTCTTCCGAGATAAGCCAGGTATCGATACGCATAAGTGGGTATCGGTACCCACATGAGCGTATCTATACTCGTAGGAAGGTACGATACTCGCTGGGCAATCTGCCCAAGAACTTTCGTTTTGATCTCGGGAGTTCTATAATTCAAGTACAAGGGTCCAATGGGTCTTCAAAGGGGTAAAATGAATAGTAAAACTAAGAAATGGAATTTATAACTTAGTATATGGCTTAAATAATTAATAACTTGGTAAATGGAGGGGAAATTTCTTTTATGTAATAGCAAACCTTAGGGATCCTTGGTGGATCATGTGTGAACGTGCCAAGTTAGGGCACTTTCGTAGTTGAGTTTTTTAATTGATGGGATTCGAGTACCAGTAAGAGTGTTGCAACACAAGTTGATGTGATGTCGGATGTAGGATGTACATTCCCGAGGTTATGTGACACTGGGCCTCATCTGATAATACTCGATGAGAGATTCCGAGTATGAGTCTATGTTCCCAAGGCTATGTGACACTGGGTCTCACTCTGAGTGTACGTTCCTGAGGTTGTGTGACACCAAGCCTCACTCTAGTTTTTTTGGTATGATGTAGGTATGCGGTGTGAGATAATGCATCCTTGCTGCTATGTGTTTAGGCGATTATTGTAGCACCATTGCCTATCTTACCATGATATCATACGTGCATCGTTGGAGCACCAACGGAGTAGGACCTCAGCATCGACTTGTGTTCGGGTACAGTACATAGACTTACTTGGGCTATGTATTCGTAGGACCCTATGTTATATTGTAACTCTCATTTTGGCTTTAACTTATAAGTCGAATGATTTTGAATTACGTATTTTAAATGGAGCTCCTATGTAACTTTTTTAACTATTTGGTTTGCGTCAAGTAT
This sequence comes from Hibiscus mutabilis, assembly GCA_019671005.1. Taxonomy (NCBI): domain Eukaryota; kingdom Viridiplantae; phylum Streptophyta; class Magnoliopsida; order Malvales; family Malvaceae; genus Hibiscus; species Hibiscus mutabilis. The sequence goes on from CM033725.1 coordinate 21,273,833, forward strand.
TTAAACTTAATGGACTTTATGAAATGTTGGTTGTTGGGCTAAATCTAGTGGCAAATTTTTATGGATTTTTGGGTTGGGCTTGAGGCCCAATTGTGACATCCGGGTTGAGGGTGTTACACTATTAGTAAATTATCTCTAAGAAATTCTTATTGTTGTTAGTAACTTATTTTTGAAAGACTAATCTTGTGGAATTTAATCTGATTTTAGAATTAATATATTTAAAGGAGGTGTGTTGATTCCAATGAAGTGACTATTACAGTAAATAGAAGTTACAAGCATAATGAGAATAAACAAATCTGTTTGAAAATTTTGATTCTACCTACGAGGTCAAATTATTTAGTCTTGTTGTTAGTCAATTCATGCTTTATAATACATGAATTTATATTAAGCCCTTAATCTAGTCTCTAAAATTAGTGAGTATGTTTTAGACTATGGCAAAGACTAAGGCTAGAATGAATGACTTTTCTAAGTAGAGAGCCTTATATTAAGTATGCTTAATTAGATATTACTTTGGGTAAACGTATTAAGCATAATATTTCTGAGAGATCATAATAAAGAAATAAGATATATATGGTTGATTAGAAAATAGTATGGAAGTGCATGCCTAGGATTTGTTTCTTGAAAGATCTAGTATTTAAACGTGTCTAGATCACCATACCTCTCTTTCACATAAACCTACCTGGTGCACTGTTGTACTTACTATTCTTAAAAATCTATGATTTGTTAAAAAGAAAATCTTTTTGTAACTTAATGTAGAATTTAAAAGAGTAATATTAACATTTTGGTTGAGTTAAATACCGGATTTGTTAATAGTATAATATTTAATGATCTCTTGAGTATTAATATTTTGATCACATGATTGAGAATAGTGGTACAAAAAGAAGTTGCAGTTATTAATGTCTTTGAGTTCTCTCATGAGTATAGAAGAGAACGGTAATTTATATAATATGAGTGTATTGAAATTTCCTTGTAAATTACTTTAGTTAATTTTTCCTATTATTAGGAAAAGTGGAAACTTCTTTAATATTTTCATAACATTCGTAATTTTCTGGAACATTTGTTCCGAAGAATTATAAAATTTTGAAAAATTATTTGGACAATACAAACATAAATGACTGATAAAAGGAATTTCATAAGTCTTTAAGAATACCAACGTGTGTAAACAAGCCATGATTTACTCTTAGTAATGGTTTATAATCTATTATGGCGTTACTCTAGTATGGTAAAGTAAAAGTTTGAGAAAATCTGTTTACACATTGACTAAGACACATTGTGTTTAGAGACTAACTTCTACCATAAAAATGTTAGACTATGTGGGGTGTCTAAAAGTGATGCTTTCATGCAATATGCTGTGTAGCATATAAATTTTTAGGTTATATGCATAAGTACGATATTTGATTTGTAGCATATAAATTTTTAGTTCGCATGATAGTGAGGGAATCATCTTAAGTTTATGAATGTCCAAACCTTGGATAAGATGATAGGAATCCTAAGAATTAAAGATTACTCAAACAGATAAAGAACATTATTTGAGTAAAAGTCTTCTTTAGAAAGTTTTAGTATTGAAGTGATTCCTAAAACATCTCTTTAAATTTAGCATAAAAATTTGATAAAAATATATAGGAATCAATATTTTACATTGTGGAATGCTAAAATTATTGAGAACTTTATACTTGACCTGGCAACTATTACAATAGACATACCTACAATCCAATTAATGAATATAGAAAATATCTTAATTATTTACTTAAGTATTTAAAGAATATTATAATTTTGATTTTATAATTTATCGATAATAATAAACTAAAATGATCATGTGATTCAAATTGGGTAATCGATAATGTAGTGGTGCAACACTACTAGTAGGTATGTGTTTCTGGTAGATAAACTTTTGTGAAAGTTCGTAAAACATGTTTTACTAGCTCTACTGGGTGTCGAGGCTTGTAGCTCTTGACTTAGTTAGGCAAGAGGCCATGTGATATTGAAATTTATTAAAATTTCTTATTAGAAAGTCCTACATTCTTTTTGTGTCATTTCTAAACTCATAAAGTACTTAAATGTGTGGTATAATCAAGCCTATAAGAGAAGGCGCAAGTTTATGAAACAAAAATGAAGTACTCTGTAACATCCTCTTCCCGAACTAGTCAAGAACCGGGTCGGAGTGTGCTATTGATAACGGTGTGGTGATTTGTACGATAAAATTTCAATAATGATTAACAATTAATCAATGTTATACCTCTCAACATTATCAAGATAAATATTAACTCAATTTATCCGATATGGAACAATAATTAATCAATTAGGACCAATTCTTAACTCCTACAAATTTTAGGGACTAAACTGTAAATCTGGTAATTTTAGGAGTTATTTTATGTGATCAACTATTTAGTAATGAAATTCAATACAATAATAGTGATCTTGTAAATTTTCATGTCATTCCGATATCATTTGCCCGTCTAATTACACTATACAAAAATCAGTGACCATTTTGTGAACTATTCAAGAATGTGTTCAATGCCTTTTAACGGAATTAACTACTACCGTACCGAAACACCTAGGTGTCGTACCGATACAAGGGTACATGAATTTGAGCCCCAAATGAAACTGTCCAAACATGTATCGATACAGTCGAGGATCGTATTGGTACTGTATGCAATGGTGACAACCCAATTCCCAGCAATTTAAGAACTCGTATCGGTACAGCTTGACCTGTATCGATACGGGTTGACAAACTTTGGCTTTGACCATGACCCATTTCGATACACTCTGTACTCATACAGATACCATTAATTTTCCAGACCTCACTGCCAAAAGTCGTATCGAAACACTTTGAAACCGTATCGATACGCTTGGGTTGACCTGCACTTTGACTGACCAAATATGCACTATCGTACCGAAACAGGTGGACCCGTATCGGTATGGCCTGCACTAAAATACCAAATTTAATCTGGTTTAAAATCGAATTAACCTATCTAATGATTTCCAAATGCAATGAAATCTTACCAACAATATTCAATCACTATAATCTACTAGCATGTCAAATTTTAGGGTTATCCGAATCCATTTACCAAGTTTTCCACCCTGTGAGCCAAATAGGCCATTCCAAAAGGCCATTTAGTGCTTTAGGCATCTTTACACCACAACCATAAAACATACATATCGAGAGGACCATACATGACTATTCTAAGTACTTTGCCACCCTACTAGGAGTTCATAAGTTCGATATACATTACTTTAAGCCTGCTTGTGACTTGTTCAACACTTCAACCTCTCTGATCTCCAACGATGAGTTCCTTAACCTGAAATGTATGAAATAAATGCATTAAGCATGGTTTGCCTAGTGAGGTAATCACAGCTAAACACTTTATCAATGAAATGCATTCCAAATCATATCTTGACAATGACAATGCAATTAGTCAATAATAGCAATGCAATGATCAATTCAATAGCAATAAGTCATATTTCTACAATAACCCTTGGATCGATTCGAGATAGTGGATACGCGAATTCTTACGCCTCGCCAAAACAATGAATGGTCTAGTCCCTCCACCTCGCCAATATGACCAATATCATAACACATCCCTCCACCTTGCCAAATCAATATAGGTCATAGCCCTTGGACCGTAGTCCACTTGTACACTGAACTCATGAATTCTATGGCAAGCCAATTGTATCAAATGTCCTTTCAAATTCAAGGTCCGGTGGCAATATCAATAATCAATGTTCACTAACAATAGCTATGTTCAATCTTCTTATCAGTAATCAATGTTCCGATGTCCATGTTCAATAGCAATATCAATAACAATGGCAATGTTCAATGATCTCAATGACAATAACAATGGTCGATGCTTCATTTACAATGTTTTGATGATAATAACTTTGTCGATATCAATATACAATAACAATGACGATGACAATAGCAATGACTATGCTCTATATCCAACGTTCAATGCTTCAATAATTCAATGACTATATCGAAGGCGAATTCAATGACAATGAGCAATGACAGTGACTATAGTTATATCAATGGTCGATGTTCAATGAAATGACTTACCTTAACTTACCAATGGAATCCACTTAAGTGGTTCAATGCAATAATCCTTGAAAATAGTGTTAGCCATACTATAATAAATGACAATGAAACTGGGAAAGGCACCTAGCCTAATCTCGAGACTTCGACTACACTCACCTCGATAATTTGAAGCTCCTACGACTCTCGGATAACAATTTCTTTGTCTTTAGCCCTTGATGGAGATGGTGGATGCTCTTTATTCAATTCTTGAGCTAGGTTAACAATAGGAATCGGTTAGAATTGATAACTCGGTATCAGAATCAATATAAATATATCAAAATCAATATCAAAGCTTAGTATAGCTATTGGCTATCAAATCCCATGGACGACCAAACCCTAGCTTAAGATTATGCTTGATCTCACAAAGAATTTGAACTGGTTCTTAACTTCCTTTGTAAGAATTTGAACTGGTTCTTCTTCATAGGACAAGTTGGGTTGGATTTCAGTAATTCAAGTTCGATAATATGCGAAGGGTCAAAATGATACTTCGGCAACATCGATACATGGAATACATCATGGATTTTGCTCCATTCCAGGGGCAACAACAATCGGTAGGCCACTGGTCCAACTCTTTCAGCCACCTCGAAGGATCCAATAAATTGGCAACTCAGTTTCCCTTTTTTTGCCAAATCTTAGAATCTTTTTCCGCGGTGAGACTTAGAGGAAGGCTTTTTCACCTACTTCATTTTGTATATCCCTTCGCTGAAGATCTGCGTAAGCCTTCTGTCGGTCAAAGGCAACTCTAAATTGATCATGGATGATGGTAACCCATTCTTCAGTTTCTTGAAGTATATCAGGGCCCAACACCTTGCCTTGACCAAGTTTAGACCAACATAATGGAGTTCTGCATCGTCTGCCATACAATGCTTCATACGGTGCCATCTTGATAGAAGCTTGGTAACTGTTGTTGTAGGCAAACTTGATAAGAGGTATGTATTTCTCCTAAGAACTTCCAAAATCAATAATACATGCTCGAAGCATATCTTCCAAGATTTGAATTACCCTTTTTGACTGGTTGTCAGACTGAGGGTGGAAAGTAGTACTAAGATTAACTCTGGTGCCTAGAGCTCTATGGTGAGACTTTCAGGAAGGCTTTTTCACGAACTTCATGTTGTATATATCTTCGCTTAAGATCTATGTAAGCCTTCTGTTGGTCAAAGGCAACTCTAAATCAATCATGAATGATGGTAACCCTTTCTTCAGTTTCCTGAAGTAGATCAGGGCCCAACACCTTGCCTTCACCGAGTTCAGACCAACATAATAGAGTTCTGCATCGTCTGCCATACAATGCTTCATACGGTGCCATCTTGATAGAAGCTTGGTAACTGTTGTTGTAGGAAAACTCGACAAGAGGTAGGGATTTCTCCCAAGAACTTCCAAAATCAATAATACATGCTCGGAGCATATCTTCTAAGATTTGAATTACCCTTTCTAACTGGCCGTCAGACTGAGGGTGGAAAGTAGTATTAAGATTAACTCTGGTGCCTAGAGCTCCTTGCAACGACCTCCAGAATCGAGAAGCAAAATGTGAATCTCGATCAGAGACAATAGGCTGAGGTACCCCATGAAGTCAGATGACTTCCTTGACGTACAAGTCAGCTAATTTGGGAATACCATAGTCTATTCGAACCGGTAAGAAATATGATGACTTAGTGAAACTGTCCACAATGACCCAAATGGCATCGTGTTTAGCTGGAGTCAAAGGTAAACCACTAACGAATTCCATAGTGATCTTATCTTATTTCCAATGCGATAGATCGATGGGTTGCAATAAGCCGGTAGGAACACGATGTTCAGCTTTAATACGCTAACATGTGGGCCACTTGGATACGAATTCAACTATGGCCTGCTTTATGCTCGGCCACTAGTAAAGCTCCCATAGGTCCTTGTACATCTTTACTGACCCCAAGTGAATAGAGAAAGGACTTGAATGAGCTTCCCTAAGGATATCGGTAAGAGTCCTTCAGAATTCATTGTAAAGTTAGGGTTGTCTTGTAGCTTGGAAATGATAACTTGAAGCTTAGGATCTTGTTTTTACAATGCTTGAATTCTCGATATGATGGTGGACTGAACTTGAAGTTCAGCTACGAAACAGCGATGCTTCTGAAGATAGAAGTGAGCATTGATAGCTTGAGAAGCTACAATATAAGGACTTTACAGTGAGCCGATAAACTCATCAACACATTAAATTCAATAATCAATAGCAATACTTACCAGGCAGAGGTTTGCGGCTGAGTGCATCAGCTACAACATTGGCCTTGCCTGGATGGTAATCAACAAAAAGATCGTAGTCCTTGAGGAGTTCCATCCATCTCCATTATCGAAGATTTAACTCCTTATGAGTTAAGAGATACTTGAGACTCTTATGATCGGTAAAGAGGTATCATTTCTCTCCATAGAGATAATGCCTCCAAATTTTCAATGCAAAGACAACTGCAGCCAACTCTAAGTCATGGGTGGGGTAATTCGTTTCATGAGGCTTTAGTTGTCTAGAAGCATAAGCAATGACTTTTCCTTCTTGCATTAGCACACATCCTAACCGGATATGCAAAGCATCACTATAGACAGTGTAGTCCTTTTTAGACTCAGGTTGGGTTAGAATCGGTGCATGAGTCAAAACTTATTTCAATTGAGCAAAGCTTCTTTGTTGTTCTTCAACCCAAACAAATGGAGATTCTTTTCATAACAAATTAGTTAATGGGGCTGCTAACATAGAAAATCCTTTGACGGATCTCCTATAATAGCCAACAAGACCAAGGAAACTTCTTACCTCACCAATGTTCCTTGGTGGATGCCAATCAACAATAGCCTGGATTTTCTTCGGGTCCACCTAGATCCCTAAAGCTGATACAATATGCCCAAGGAAGGCAACTTTGGTGAGCTAGCACTCACACTTAGAAAACTTGTCATATAATTGTTTCTCTCGAAGAGTTTGAAGCACAATGCGAAGGTGGTCTCGATGTTAAGCAGGGTTCTTGGAATAAATTAAGATATCATCAATGAACACTACTACAAATTTGTCGACATAGGGCCTAAAAACCCGATTCATTAGGTCCATGAAAGCTGTCGGTGCATTGGTTAGCCCAAAAGACATTACTAAGAATTCATAATGACCATATCTCGTACAGAAGGCAGTTTTGGGCATATCACACTCTTTAACTCTCATTTGATAATATCCAGACCTCAAATCGAACTTAGAAAACACAGTGGCATCCTTAAGCTGATTGAATAGGCCATCAATCCTTGGAATTGGATATTTATTCTTCATGGTTACCTTATTCAACTGTCGGTAATCAATACACAACCTCATAGAACCATCTTTCTTCTTGACAAAAATGACCGATGCTCCCCCGGGCGAGGAACTTGGTCGAATAAAACCTTTGGTCAATAGATCTTGAATTTGAGCCATTAGCTCCTTAAGCTCAACTGTTGCCATATGATATGGTGCAATAGAAACTGGGGCAGTTTCGGGTTGCACTTTGATGCCAAATTCAACCTCATGGGTTGAGGGTAAACTCGGAGTTCATCAGGGAAGACATCAGAGAAATCACATACAGTGTCAACATCCAATAGTTGAGGCCCAGCCTTGGCTTCCAATGTCAAAGCATACAAGGAAGGATTTCTTGAACTCATTAGCACGATGATCTCCTTGACAAGGCCTCGAAGATACAATTTTCTATTACTACGATCTACCCACGCTTAATGTTTACTAAGACAATCCAAACCCAATAAACATCAAAATCATAGATCGGTAAATCCAGTAGGTTGTCCACAAAAGGAATCCCTTGAATCACTAAGAGACAATTCTTATATACAAGGCTTGTGGTGACACAATCACCTAGCGGATTGGTTACGGTGACCCTCGGTGCTATGGGCTTAGAAGATAATTTGTGTTTCTTAACTAGCATAGTACTTATAAAGGAATGAGTAGAAGCATGATCAATCAATGCATATAAGGAATGGGAGTATAGTTCAATGATACATGTAATGACATCAGGCTCGTCTTCCTCCTCGCTGCTCCTCCCATGATACATTTGAACATGAGCCTTGGATTCTTACTTACTCGATGCCTTGCTAGAGCCACTAGGTCTCCTTGTAGTTCCCGATGAACCTTGCCTTGACCCTTTACCTCGAAAGGACTGAGTAGGGGTTGCATTACTTGTCGGTGTAGCAGTACACTTGGTGGTATTGAAGGGACAGTCTCAGATAAAGTTGCCTTGCTCACCACCATAGAAACAAGCTCCCGACTGCTTATGGCACGGTCCTGCTAGATGCTTGTTCTGACAATAATTGCAAACGGGATACTATGAACTTTGATTTGAGCCTCAAATGCTCTCAATCGAGGTTGTCTTAGAGAAACATTGATTTATAGACAATGGCTTCTCCATATTCCCAAAATGGGAAGATTGTAGATAGACATGCTGTTTAGGGCCTTGATACTTTCCCTTCTTGTTCCATCTAGGAGGTCGAGAATCATCTCTAACCCTTTTCTCAGATTTACCCGATCTGTTGGTTCTTTGGGCTTTCAATGATGCTCCGGTGGCTTTGACTCGGTTCACCAAGTCCTAGAAATCAGTGATGCCCAATGCAGTGAACACGGGGCAAAGTTCATCACTAAGCCCAGCAATAAACATGCGGCACTTTTCTTTCTCCTTCTTGATGTACTCAGTACCATATTGGCAATACTTACAGAAATCACGAATGTACTGCTCGACTGGTCACCCACCTTCCTTGAGGTGGAGAAAGATATTGTGTCTCTCCGTGAGGTAGTACTCACTAACATGCTTCTTTCGAAATTCTTGAAAGAAGAACTCCCAAGTAATAGTTTCCTCAGGAACGGTAAGAATAATGGTCTCCCACCACTGAAGTGTTTCGTCAGCTAGCAATGCGAGGGCGCACTCTAGCTTTTGCTCATCAGAACACTGCAATTGCTTGTTTAGAATTCTCAATGTGTTGTCCAACCAATACTCGGCAACCTCAGGATTATCATCATCCTGACCAGTGAAAGTGTATGCCTGGAGTGATGCCAACTTGTCAATAGGGGCTTGGGCATATTGGACACTAGTGGGGTAGGTTGCACTACCGTCTCGGCTCTCATAGATGTCATAAATTGCTTAAACATATCAGCCATATTTCGGTAGCATTCAGCCTGCACATCAGGCAATACCGACTCGACATTCTGGGGTAGAGGATTAGGTGGGTTCGGAGGGTCTCCCCCTTACTTCCTCGCCTTATTTCGAGGAGCCTATAGCAAGCTCGTTTATATGGGCTTCGTTAGACCCAGACATATCTATAACATAAAGAGATCGAATTAGTCGACAAGTCACAATATACACAATATACAACTCCTAGGTGGAAAAGTAACACAATAATAATACAATAGGCTTCGGTTTAATCCTAGAATCGACTAAACTCTAGCTCTAATACCATAAATGTAACACCTTCTTCTTGGCTGGTCAAGAACCGGGTCAGAGTGTGCTATCGATAACGGTGCGGTGATCTGTACGATAAAATTTCAAAAATGATTAACACTTAATCAATGTTATACCTTTCAACATTATCAAGATAAATTTTAGCTCAATTTATCCGATATGGAATAATAATTAATCTATTAGGACCAATTTTTAACTCCTACAAATTTTAGGGACTAAATTGTAAAGTTGGTAATTTTAGGAGTCATTTCATGCGATTAACTATGCAGTAATGAAATTCAATACAATAACAGTGATCTTGTAAATTTTCAAGTCATTACGATATCATTTACCAGTCTAATTAGACTATACAAAAATTAGTGACCAATTTGTAAACTGTTCAAAACTATGTTCAATGCCTTTTAACGAAATTAACTACCACCATACCGAAACACCTTGGTGCCATACCGGTATGGGGGTAAATAAATTTGAGCCCCAAATGAAACTATCCAAACATGTATCGATACGGTCGAGGACCGTATCGGTACCGCATGCAAGGGTGACAACCCAATTCCCAGCAATTCAAGAACTCATATCGATACAGCTTGACCTGTATCGATATGGGTTCACTAACATTGACTTTGACCATGACTTGTTTTGATACACTCTGTACCTATATCGATACCATTAACTTTCTAGACCTCACTACCAAAACTCGTATCGAAACGCTTTGAAGCCGTATCGATACGCCTGGGTTGACCTGCACTTTGACTGACCAAATATGCACTACTGTACCGAAACAGGTGGACCCGTATCGGTACGGCCTGCACTAAAATGCCAAATTTTATCTGCTTTAAAATCAAATTAACTTGTCTAACGATGTCCAAATGCAATGAAATCTTACCAGCAATATTCAATCACTATAATCTACTAGCATTTCAAATTTTAGGGTTATCCGAATCAATTTACCAAGTTTTCCACCTTGTGAGCCAAATAGGCCATTTTAACAAATTTTAGGTCATTCTAAAATGAATGGTCTAGTCCCTTCGCCTCGCCAATATGACCAATATCACAACACATCCCTCTGCCTCGCCGAATCAATATAGGTCGTAGCCCTTGGACCGTAGTCCACCCGTACACTGAGCTCGTGAATTCTATGGTATGCCAATTGTATCCAATGTCCTTTTGAATCCAAGGTCCGGTGGCAATATCAATAATCAATCTTTAATAACAATAGCTATGTTCAATATTTCTTATCAATACTCAATGTTCTGATGTCCATGTTCAATAGCGATGTCAATAACAATGGCAATGTTCAATGATCTCAATGACAATAACAAAATTTGATGCTTCATTTACAATGTTTCGATGACAATAACTTTGTCGATATCAATATACAATGACAATAACAATGACGATGACAGTAGCAATGACTATGCTCTATGTCCAATGTTCAATGCTTCAATAATTCAATGACTATATCGATGGCGACTTCAATGACAATAAGCGATGACAGTGACTATAGCAATATCAATGGTCGATATTCAATGCAATGACTTACCTTAACATACCAATGGAAACCACTTAAGTGGTTCAATGCAATAATCCTTGAAAATAGTTTTAGCCATACTATAATCAATGACAGTGAAACCAGGAAAGATACCTAGCCTAATCCCAAGACTTCGACTACACTTACCTTGATAATCTGAGAGCCATAATAATTTGAAGCTTCTACGACTCTCGGATAGCAATTTCTTTGTCCTTAGCCCTTGATGGAGATGGTGGATGCTCTTTATTCAATTATTGAGCTAGGTTAACAATAGGAATTGGTTAGAATTGATAACACGGTATCGGAATCAATATAACGATATCAAAATCAATATCAAAGCTTAGGATAGCTATTGGCTATCAAATCCCATGGATGACCAAACCCTAGCTTAAGATTAAGCTTGATTTATCCATGGATTTCATCAACAGTTTGGGGATTATAGCTTACCCGATCGATAGCAACAATTCGATAAAAATAAATCAAAGAAAAACTAAGCTTGAGTTTAAGCTCCAATGGAGGTGTTAGCTTAGATGAAGATAATAGCCAAGGGAGGTGCTTGCTTCCAAGGAGGTCGGATAAAGCTTTCACTCTTTCTTTCATTCTTTTTAATTTCAATGAATCGATGGCTTTCCTTTCTATGAAGGAATTACATTAGACAATCCTACGTAAGTGGTGATTTTAATTGAAGAGGGGCTAATTACAAGATTAGTCCCTCAACTCTCAATTCTTTACACTTGTACCCCCCAAACTTTCGAAAATTTGTTGGCAGAAAATTCTTTGTCAAGCAAACCAACTCCTTCAATATCTTTGTTATGTGATTCTTAGTTAGATATATGTGTTACTCACAGCCAAGCTTGCAATGGTAAGAAAAGACACATTCACGTTAGACATTTAATAAAGAATGAAGAACTCTCTTTAGAATATGTGAAGTCAAAAAGAAACCTATTTAATCCGCTTACCAAACGATTAAGTTGGAAATTGATTCTTAATTCGTCGAGGGAGTTGGGCCTAAAGCCCATTGGTTGAGGAATCCATGGTGGAAACCCAACTTATTTTGCCTAAGTTCAATGTGGAAACGAAACCATGAAAAGACTCATAGTGTACATTCCTGCCTATCCTTGTGACGAATAATGTACATGCACAAGGATGAGATTTTTGCTCTTAATAAATTCATAGCTCAAGCTTTGGGTGGTCTTAGTGAGAAAGACTTGATGAATTTACTGATTTGGTTGAATAAACTAATCTTATTGAGTCCATAGCCCATTGTTTGGATGTTTCTATAGAGAAGGACTATGTGAGTTTACCATTATAAAGGATGAGTTTCTTAACTCTTAATTAATTTAATCCCAAGAGTTTGGGTGTTTCTATCTGAAAATGACATATTGAATTCACTAATAAAAGAGGTTGAGTTTTTTATTCTTAATGAATTCTTATCCTAGAGTTTGAGTGGTTCAGTTTAAATAAACTTGAAGAATTCACCTACTTTAATTGAGAGGTTGAGCTTTACTGAAAAAGCTCTTAATAATTTCATATCCCTGATTCGGGTGATTTATGTTGAGATAAACCCGATGAAGTTACCTACGTAAGTGAGAAAGATTATCCACCTTCTATGAAAAATGTTGGGTCATTTTTCTAGTATACTTATTAGAATCATGAGGTATTGTGGTTACATACATACATACATACATACATATTCTTTGTTGATTTATAAAGGACTTTTGTGGGTGAATAAGGTTAGTCGTGTGTTATGAGTTCCCTCCTATCTTAACAAGTTCCAAATTCATTTACTCGTTAAGAGAAGAATTACTCGTTTTCACTATGTATTAGTTTCAGATACGTTCACTAGTGCTTAAGTGGTTAGTCGTGTGTTATGAGTTCTCTCCTTCTTGAAAAGTAAGAAAACAAGGCCCTTGCATGCGTGCACCGCAACCGATTGGTCGGCTTGGTTCGTGTATGTAACTTCAATGCGTATTGTACACATATTATCTTTTTAGAGAAAATTTATAAGATTTTCTCTTGAATTTAAGGACTTGGTTTGAAACGTTTTCAGACATGTGTTATTGACAGTTATTATGGCTGATTATTTGTTGTTAATTACAACACTGCTTTTATTCGGCCTTTAATCCAACTATTGAATTGGATCATAACTATAGCATTTCTGAACCGAAATTCTCCAACTTTTAGGTGATTTTTTGACTGTTTTCTAAAAAGTTTTAAACAGGGTATTAAAATAATAATTATAGCCTTTAAAATTATATTTATGGCAATTGTTATTTTAAAAACTGTTATTGAATTTTTATGTTTTTGCCCTCAATTTTAGCCTATAAATAGTAGCACTTCATATCATTTCATATCATCCAACAATCACGTTGGCTTAAAACTATTTTCTCTGGTTGTCAAAAATTCTTTCTATTTTAAGCATTGTTTCCGAGTTCAGTTATTTAGAGAAGAGCAATATTTCTCGAAGAGACTATGCTAACCTCGAGGGTGTCATCCTGTGCAACGGTTACCCCAATCGGGACGAATTTGCTTCTAAGGCAGTGGCTTAATACCACGACACAGTTAAGCTTGATTTTATTGGTATTGATTTATTTCTAGTCAATGCTAATGTTATTGTTTTGGAGTCGTAGTATTTCCAACCGAACGTAGATGTTGTATGGTATTTATATATACATGCCTAAAATTAATAAAAGTCATCTAAAACATTGAGTAAATTTAATAATAAAAAAAACTCATTATTTGGGGCTAAAATTAGCAAGAGCGATATGTTTGGTGAGTTGCAGATATTCTGAATATTATGTTATATAAGTAACTTAATTTCTTTTTTTGAAAAGAATAGGGCCTCGTTAAAAACCCCCAAATAACATTGGTTCTAAAGTGACCAAGTTAAAAGGGAGAAAGAGTATTGATGGTACTTCAAAAGATATGTGTTTTCACCTTATTTATTGATTAATTTTTCCCCACCATGTTATCCTTTGCATGCATTTTAGCATTTTTTTATCTTTGTATTTGCATATTCTTAACTCAGTGGTTCTCTCTTGAATTATCCTTGATTTTATCATATTTTTGCTGCTAATATCGCTGCATAAGCTCTTCCAGAATTGTAGCCAGGACTGTCACTACATTGGGATATCGCTACATAAGTGTTGTTTAGATTGCGTCTAGGACTGTCATCACAATGACAACTGTCAAAAAGATAAGATCAAATGACGTTGGTGAAAGGATAAGATCAAAGGGCGATAAGCTGGTAGTTTGTTACAACTTTTGTCTAGACATGATGTCGCTACAATTTTCATTGCAATACTAATACATCGAAAGAGCCATTATCACCACAATGACAGCTGTCAAGATAAGATCAAAGGGACGATGAGCTATCCATTAATACAGTTTTCCTGTACAAAATTCATAGCTGCAAATCTATAAATGACACATGTAGACACTCAATTGGAAGATGAAATGGATATATATATACCTATATTCTTACCCTAGAAAGAGGAAGCTCATATCTTATCATCTTTTCCTTGGTTTTGGAGCTCTCTCTTAAAGGATATGGTGGCCTAAAGCTTGCATGGGGCAACCTAGGTAAATCTGATGCCGACAATATTACAGTTGTCAGGATAAGATCAAAAGGACGATGAGTTGTCCATTAATACAGTTGTCTCGCATGAAATTCACAGCTGGAAATCTATAAAGGACACATGTAGACACTCAATTGGAAGATGAAAATGATATATATATACTTATATTCTTACCGTAGAAAGAGGAAGCTCATATCTTATCATATTTTTCCTTGATTTTGGAGCTCTTTCTTAATGGTTATGGCAACCTGAAGCTTTCATGGGGCAACCTAGGTGAATTTGATGCAGAATTAAGTAACCATGACGAGTGCAAAACAAGAGGAAGAATCAAGGAGCAATCGAGTTAGCTAGAGATAGCTTTCCTTATTCGGTTCTTAATGTTTCTTTTATTTAAACGCTGATGATTATGGTTTTATTTCATTTTGTATCAGAATACTTTATGAATATTGACTGAATGTTTATCTTATTAAGATTTTCCTTTATCTTTTGATCTTTGGGTTTGAATGTCTTTATGCACGAAAGTGTTTATTGCAGCCACTGTCAATGGGAGTTGCAGTGAGAGTTCAAGCTAACAAGCCATTACAATGAAAGTTGCATGGGAGTGCAACGAAAGTTGACTCATTTGTTCTTGTATTTGCTTATTAGTCATCACTGAGAGGTGTGGTGAGTGGGCTCATATAAGTCTATGATTAAGGGTAAAAGTTAAGATTGGTAAGATATTTATGTGCTTTATTGCATCGACAATCACATTTTTATTTGTTTCTTGCTAGCATTTGTTATTCTGTTGATTAATCACCGAGGGAACCCCACTGACATCATTATATTGTTTCTATTTTAATTTCAGTACGTTGTTGCAACATAACCTATATCGTTTACCTTTCATTGCTTCGACATTACTTATTGCAATTACCTTATTTTTTACTTATTGCGTTGACATTGGTAGACTTCCGAACAACCATCCTCATGGGATCATATCTGACATATTTGTATCTGTTAACTATACTTGCATCGACATGTGTATGCTTGCACAAATCGTGTGACGTTATTTCACCGATCAAGTTTTGGCGTTGTTATCGAGGACGATTTTGTCGGTGTTTATTTTTGTCATTGCATTTTTTATTATTTTTATTAAATTTATTTTCTTTTGTTTTGTTAATTTTTTTAGAATGAGCTATAAAGAGAGAGCAACAAATATAATGGAGGGTAGACGTCGAACCATTCTAGATGGCATGATATACAATGAGGATATTTATGCAACATTTTCGGTAGAAATTTCAGAATTGGGCAACAACATCAAATACATGCAAATGCCTCGAGTATCCCAAAGCGTCGATGTACCTACATTCAGCTATGGGATTTTCGGTGAAAACCATAGTTTTGAAGACTGTCCACAACTCTTAGGTAACAACTCGTATGGAAATTCATATGATGTTGTTGCACGCAATCAATAGTCTTTGGGAAATCCAAATTTTGGTCAATTTTTTGGGACATTCAGATATGGGAATAATTTCTCCCAAGGTGCTTATAATCCAAGACAAGGGAATTAAAATTCACTGTAGACACAGTAAAATCAGCAAACTCAGTTGCAATCACAACAAACTCCGTTGCAGCCACAATATACCTCAACTTCCACATTTGATCCCTAAGCAGCTCTTGCAGCTTTGATGCAAGAGCATTTCACTATTAGACAGAAGCAATCTTTCAAGGAAAATCCTCATCGATTCACGCATTAGAAGCACAACTAGGATATCTTGCTTCCACAATGAATCCTATACCGCAATGCACTCTTTTGAGTGATAAGGAATCATATATACCAACTTAAGAAAGTGGAAAAGTGGATCATAATGAAAAGATTACATCTAAAGATATTGTTGATGTACTAGCAAAACCTGTTCCAAGAGTTGACACTTATTTTCCTATAGTGCTCAAATCTAATATGTGGACACAACTCGAAATGTCGGCATAACCCAAAGTGTCGACACAATCTAAAGTGTCCTCACATCCACCTTTGCCACGACAAGTTCATGAGCATGTGCAGGGTCACCAAGATGGCAGTACTTTGTCAATGAAATCTAAGCATGTATCTCTTGAGGGACCAACAATGCTAGATTTGAAGCCATCAAAATAAGGGTATGGTCATTTTTTAGAAGATACTATATCCATGGTGTTTCCTTCCATTATTATTGTTGCACCAAAATCTCTACTGATGGAGATGTTTGAAAAGCATGAACAAAGTGGTGGTTGGATGCTTGAAAATTTTCATAGAATTGTTCCTTTACTTGATTTACACAGAATTCTAGCAGAGGTTTGCTACGACAATGGGCCGGAGCAGCAAATGTCACCACAACGAAAGCTACATTCAACTATGATGGAAGTCGATGAGTATGAAGTAATCAAATGGTTGGATTTAAAAAATATTTCTCACATTGAATTTATACCTTCCAAGATAGTAGCAAGGTGGAGGGTACGCATGGACTTCAAAGGAAAATGAAAGAAAGACATCTCTATCAAGGTCACACAAGTCAAAATATTTGCAATCACAGTGGCCCAGCTATTTTTGGGCAGAATTGTCACTCGATGAAGGGTGAGGATGGGCTATAAGAAGTATCAAAAACTACTCTCCAAGGCAACCCCTGCCACAACGAAATAATAAATGGGTGCTTATTGTGGGTGCATTCAGATTTCACTAGAATAAAAGAAGGCTGATGATGCCAAAGTTGACCAATATCAGATTAGGCAACTACAGACCGAGCTATGATGAAAGAAAAAAAGATGAAGATGTTGTTGCGACATTGTCACTGTTTTCGATGCTATGGATGCAACTGCTGATAAGATAATACAGTGAAAAGAAACACCATGTAGCCACATTAGGAGCAGAGGAATACTGAGTTAGTTTTTTTATTCTTATTTCTTTTAGTTTGTTTTGATCATGAATTTTATGTAGTTGTTGTTTTCCTTTTGTTACTGCATTCTGTCATTGTAATTGCATTCAGTTTTATTGTCATTACATTTGTCATTGTAATTACATGTTGTTGTTGCGTTCTGTTTTTGCATTGGGGACAATACAATTTTTAAGTTTGAGGCTATACACCTAGGGTTTGAAATGCACCTCCATTTCAAAAAAAAATTAAGCAAATGCAAGGTTCATTTTGTGCTATAAATTTTTTCTTACATTTGATGTGTAATTCTCAAATCATGATTGTCAATGAATTGGTTGGAAACATGTGAAGGAAAGTTGTATTAGAATGTTGTTATGAATGAATTTGGTTGCTTAAGTAATGGATACCTAGCATCATCTCTTAGATCTTAGATGAATCTGCCTAGTTCAGTTGTTGTTATATATGTTTATAGATCATATTATGTGTAAATAAAGAACACTTTGATGTGGATGCATAATGAAATGGGGGATACTCCAATGCATGCGTTAGAAAAATAAATCTGGCCAAAGGCTGTCACTGCATAAGTGTGTGTCGAAGCAATGAAGTACTTGTTGGGGTTCATTGCACAACATCTTACTTCTCAAGATCTAGGGTGCATTCATTGTTCAATATCCCTCGTTGCTTGTAAAAAGGAAAGAAAAAAAGAATCATATGCTTATATAGTATAGTGAAATAAATGTTGCTTAGGTAGAAAAAAATATGTGGTGTGAGACATGATGCTAAGTATTGATGAATTTGCAAGTTCATTCATTCATATTCCTGAGTTGTTTATGCAATATTCTATCATGTAGATGTAATTGATTCATTTATGATTGAGATGATTCAAGTTGCTTGAATGTTCAACAATTGGTATTTAACCTTGCTGCTTTTTATTTTGCTTGAGGACAAGCAAAAACTTAAGTTTGGGGGTGTGATGGTACTTTAAAAGACATGTGTTTCACCTTATTTATTGATTAATTTGTCCCCATCATGTTATCTTTTGCATGCATTTTAGCATTTTTATATTTTTAATCGCATATTCTTAATTTAGTGGTTCTCTCTTGAATTACCCTTGATTTTATCACATTTTTGCTGCAAATGTCGCTACATGAGCTCTTCCAGAATTGCATTCAAGACTGTCACCGCATTGGGATGTCGCTGCATAAGCGTTGTTTAGATTGCGTCCAAGAATGTCCCTGCAATGAAAATTGTCAAAAAGATAAGATCAAATGACGTTGGCAAAAGGATAAAATCAAAGGACGGTGAGCTGGTAGTTTGTTACAACTTTTGTCTCGACATGATGTCGCTATAATTTTCATTGCAATACCAGCACATCAAAAGAGCCATTGTCGCCACAATGACAGTTGTCAGGATAAGATCAAAAGGATGATGAACTTTCCATTAATACAATTGTCTTGCACAAAATTCACTGCTACAAATCTATAAAGAAAACCTCTAGACACTTAATTGGAAGATGAAAAGGATATACATACCTATATTCTTACCCTAGAAAGAGGAGGCTCATATCTTATCATCTTTTTCCTTGGTTTTGGAGCTCTCTCTTGATGGCTATGGCAGCCTAAAGCTTCCATGGGGCAACCGAGGTGAATCCAATACGGAATTAACTAGCCATGACGAGTGTGAAACAAGAGGAAGCATCAAAGAGCAGTCGAGTTAGCTAGAGATAGCTTTCCACATTCAATTCTTAATGTTTCTTTTGTTTAAACACTGATGATTATGGTTTTATTTCATTTTGTATGAAAATTCTTTATGAATATTGACTGAATGTTTATCTTATTAAGTTTTTCCTTTATCTTTTGATCTTTGGGTTTGAATGTCTTTATGCACGAAAGTGTTTATTGCATCCACTGTCAATGAGAGTTGCAGTGAGAGTTCAAGTTAACAAGCCATTACAACAAAAGTTGCATGGGAGTACAACGAAAGTTGACTCATTTGTTCTTGTATTTACTTATTAGCCATCACTGAGAGGTGTGGTGAATGGACTTATATAAGTTTTTTATGAAGGGTAAAAGTTAAGATTGGTAAGATATTCATGTGCTTTATTGCAATTACCTTATTTTTCTTACTTATTGACATTGGTAGACTTTCGAACAACCATCCTCGTGGGATCGATATCCGACAGATTTGCCTCGAAGTGTGTACTCTTGCACAAATCGTGTGACGTTATTTCACCGATCAAGTATCCTATTTTATTCGAGTAAACATCTCTATTACAATTTGTAAAGTTAAGAGATCACACGACTGTAGTACAAGTAAAATAGTCCATATTTCTCACTCCTCTACCCACAGGAGAGCTATGTCCCTGTTGATACCCCTTTTAGTTAGAACATGAGCCTCACAATTACCTTCTCTAAAAGCAAACATAAAACTCCAATTGAATTTACTTCCATAACTCTTACATTTTTGCACCACATCTTTACAAAAAGAAGGGACCGGGGCTGGATGCTTAATCCAATTAACTGCTATTAGACTGTCATGCTCTATTATAAGGGGATAGAAATCACACCAGTTTGATGAGGAGTAAACACTGCTATTAGTTTATTTTAGCACCTTTACAAAATAGATATTTTTAAAATAAAAACCATATTATATTACTTAATCATTAATAGCATCATGCAATACATCTGCCAAAATAAATTCAGGATGATCTAAATCAAAATCGGCATGTGTATCGTTCTCCAAAGCCTAATGTGCTAATCTATCGCTACAAAAAAAAAATACATGTGATTTCTGAGGGATTTTGTGACAAAAATTGTGAGGGAATTTAGTTTAGTAACGAAATTTCCGAGGGAAAAGATAAGTCACAAAAATGTTGCTCAAAGATAATATTTTCGAGGGAATAAAATAATCTGTCAAAAGTTTTGTGACGGAAATCTGTCAATAATTTACTAACAAAACATTTAAAATCCATCTGAAAATTTTATATATAAAATATCTTGTTTTATGTTATCGACGAATTATATCTATTCCCTCGAAAAAGATAAATTACTGACAGAACATTTAAAATCTATCGAAAAATTATACATATAAATCATACCGTCGGAAATTTAAATCTCAACTTTTTAAAAAAAAAGGAGTGGAAAATTTCCTAGGATTCTTATCCAATTTTTTTATTCCCTCCAAAATATAATTTTTTTAGTTTCCGAGGGATTACATATATTCCATTGGAAATTTAAATATTAAATTTTAAAAAGGGAAAATTTTCCGAGATTCCTACCCTAAATTTTTTTTATTCCCTCCAAAATATAATAAATATATTTTTTTATTTAATTAGATACCAAAAATTAATAATTAATATAATGCAAATAGTTATAGTAATTTGAAAAATTAGATTATATTAATAATAACCACGGCGACAAGAAGTATATTATATTTTGTTAATGACTTAATAAGAAATTAAGTGATAAAACATGCAGCAAATCTTCTAGATTCAAATTACTCGGTGGGGATCTTCCGACCACATTCCATGTAGCTGCAAAAATGTTTCTCCAATAAAAAACAGGAGCAGTTGGTATTGATGCATCACAAAGGAATATAAAACGTAAAAGAATATACTACACAAAATTTAAAGGAACAACCAAAATAATCCACACAATTTTCGACATCTATGATTTGTAGGTGATCAAGATTCATTCTCTCGCCGGTTTTGTCCCGTACTCCTACTAAATTTTTCTGTGCATCATGGTAACATTAGAACTTAGAAAAAACCAAAATAATCCACACAATAAAAACCTGTTTTATTCTTTTTTATTGTGCATGGCTCCCTTTCTGAGAAGCTGGTCTTGTATTCCACTTCACCTCCTGAAGATTGAAAAAAAAATTCCAAATTATATATACATGTTATGAACCCAAAAAAAATTGCTAAAGGAATATTTTAAGAATACCTTGTGTGATTGATGAGAGAATTGCATGAAAAGAGAAAATATCAGAATCTTGAATACGTATAAATAGAATCCAGAAAAAGATAAAGCCTTGAAATAACCAGCTAACCAAGCAATCCACTATCTTTCCTTCATTTTTTTGTCATGAAAGTTTGAGATTTTAACTATTTTATGGATACTAGCCAATTATTGTAAAATTCCTAGAAAATAAAGATCAAAGTACTCATCTTCTCAGTTTTGCTATTGATATTGAACTATTTTCTGACCAATTTTTGGACCATGAGAGCTACACAAAAAATAAAAATGAACACCAATTAAAGAAAAATTAATCAGTAACAAATTTCCAACAAAATTTCACAAATTTAAGAATTGTAAATCAGAAACAGAGAAAGGGAAAGAACAAAAACAAATCTTGTTTTTCTTGAGTTTTTCATCTCCCATTGTTAAAATTTTTGCTTCATACAACTCCTAAATTTTACTCTTTTGCTATTCCTCAAAGCTCTCAACTTTGATACAAATCACCCGGAAAAAAAATTGTTGCTAAAACCCCATAAGCACTAAGCAGCACTCGCCACTAATCCTTCCCCCAAACAAGCTGAATTCTTTACTTGCTCAAAAACAAGCTTAAAGTTGAAACTTTCATTTAATTTAAACCAGCAGTGATATTTAAAAAAGAATTTTGAAAATCCCTTTTAATTGAAGCAATGGGGGCATTTGGGGGGAAAGTGTCCGCCCATTTTTTAGGTTTAGGAAAAATCGTTGTTTTAGTCATTCTATGCATTGGTATTTTACGTTTAGGTCCTAATTTTCACCTTTAAGTTCTAGTTTAATTCATCCTAGTTTCGATTTTTGATTAACTTAATTAATTTTATGCCTTCGGATTTAGATTTCTTTAAATAGGTCCTACTAATTGGATAGTTAATTGAGAATTAAGCCTTAGAATTTAATTTTTTTATATTTAGATGTAAAAGTTCTTTTTCTTTTTGGAATAAAAAAATTATCTGACTTTAAATTTTTCTAATGTACATTAAAATCACGAACCCTAGTGTAGCAGCTCTTATAGACACATTGATTTTTTATTCATATAAATAATTAAAATCTATTATATTAAAGTTTCCTTAATTTCAAAAAGAATTCCCTAAATTAATTTTCTTTTGCATATTATATGTTTAAAGTGTGATATTTATTTTAAAGTTCTTTTTTAAATAAACAAGATAGTCGTCTCTAAAAACCTCTCTCTAAATCCTAAGGGAGGAAAAGCACACTAGCCTTGTAGTCTTTTCATTGATAATCATATAAAAGTACAAGAGCATTAAAATTCAACAATACATCGAATAATATTCAAACACTTAAAGTAAAATTGAAAACCTAAAAACAAATATTATATGTACTCGTATCAAGAGGAATCTCTGATCTGAGATCAACTGGTGAGTGAGTCCCAGTATGAGGTGAGTATGGAGTAGTTGGATAGAATCTTCTACCTCTAGCCGCAAACATAATCTGTGCACAAAAACATGTTATTATAGGTATAGTTTACACTGATAAATTAAACACACAAATTGAACAAAAATTGACAGTACATAGTAAAAATTACGTATAGTCGTCTTCTGTTAAGTCAAAGTACTTGTTCTCATTTTCATCTTCGCCTGAATCATCTTCAACTTCGAAAAATGTTGCTAAGTCATCAATTAACAGTTCATTTTCATCATTTGCCACTATTTGTATTGGATGAGACTCATGCTCGTCATCTTGGTATAAATCTAAAGTTGATTCGGGTTTAACATATTATTTGAATTTGGGATATCCACAATTGCTCTAGCTTTAATTTTAGTAACCGCTAACCAATCTCGCTTATCACGTCTGAGACTAGGATAGTTGACGTAATAAACATGGGTTGCTTGAGTCGCTAGAACAAATATATCATTTCCATTGTATCTTTTTTATCATTCACTTCTACAAGTATGGGTATTTTGGATGGACTCTTGTACCAACACTTGGTCTCGGGTCAAATCATTCACACATGAACAAAACAATACTCTTCACAAGACAACCTGAATATTGAATTTGTATAACCTCAACAAGCCATCCAAAATAATCACTTTCACCATTTACATAGTTGGAGTCTTTAACACAAACACCACAGTTCAGTGATGGTCTATCTGAACCATAAGACATTGAGCGAAATTTAAAACCATTTACTTTATAACCTGAGAATGATTTCATTGACCGGAGCATACCCATGGCTAGTGATTTTAAAAATATGTTTGTGATATTATTCATTGGTTCTTGAACCTATAACAAGTTACCAAAAATTAAACCTTTGTGACATATTTTTACAGTCCCATTAAATTAAAAAATTTAATTTAACTTACAAATATGTTGAACCATTTTGAGAATTTAGCATCAAGTGTAGCGTCAATTTGTGCGTCACTCAAATGAGGTTGACAATATTTATGATAAGTCCTATAAATTCTATTCAATTAAAGATGGACCATGGTTAATAAAAAATTCACAAGCAACAAAATTTTAGAGTTTAATGGTAGTTATGATATGTACTCAATGAATGGCTCCACCTCTGTACAATTCAACAATATGTAGGTGTGAGCAGCTGTAATTTCTTCATCAGAAAGATGTCTTTTATTTCATTTCCCAATTGTCTTTCCATGTTGTGCAAAATGGAAAGAATGTCAAAATGTTCTTCATAATTGTTTGGAACTGGTTGCGCACTTGAAGTGTTCGCTAGCTTGGGAAAGTAATAATGAAAGAATTTGGATCCTTCTACTGTCTCATATGAATTGCAAATTGAGCCTTCAACATGAGCTTTATTGCCGATAGAACTTTTTAGTTCTCGAAAAAACCTAAATTGAAAGGAAACAAAAGGTTGCAACATAAATAAAAATGCTTATTCACTTTGTAAACAAAACTTGATAAATTAGATTGAGAATTTCCTTTCAAATGGATACATCCAACGATAATGTACTGGTCCACAAATTCTTGCTTCATATGCCATGTGTATCGGTAGATGCTACATTAAGTCAAAAAAACTATAAGGAAAAAATGCTCAAGTTTGCACAAAATAATTGGGATATCCTTTTCTAGTCTTCTCATGTCTACCTCGTTGATTATAGTTGATGCTATGTCTTTGAAAAAAAGACTCAGCTCTGTCAATGCCTCTCACATATTTGTTGGTAATAGCTCTTGAAAAGCTATAGGAATTAACCTTTGCATGAAAACATGACAATCATGGCTTTTCATTCCAAATAACTTTAACTTTTTCATGTCAACGCATCGACCTATATTGGATGCAAAGCCATCAGGGAATTTTAAATCTTTCACCTAATCACATAACATTTTCTGCCTTTGTTTGTCTAGTGTGTAACATGCTTTTGGGTATTTACCAGAGAAATTTTGGTTTACCAATTCATGATGATCACAATAAAGCTGTAAGTCTGCTCTAGATTTTGCATTGTCCTTCGTCTTCCCTTCAACATTCATTATTGTGTTGAATATATTCTTGAAAACATTTTTCTCCATATGCATCACATCAATGTTGTAACATATCAAATTTGAAGACCAATATGGTAGGTCCCAAAAGATGTTGCGTTTTTTCCTAACAACATAATTGAGATAATTGGTCATTAATTTCGACTGCGTCTAGCTCAGTCACTTTCAGAAAACCCCAATAATCAACCTCGTTTAGTATCTCACTTCTAGACATAATTGGTAGGGCTTTGTTTAGAACCTTTTTACCTTTTTCTAAAAGTTGTAGTATTCCTTCTAAAATGACGATTATGAGATAAAAATTTATGATGATTATCAAACCAAGATTGTTTTCCACCATGTTGAAGAGTAAATGCTTTAGATTCCTCCATACGATATGGACAAGTCGTTCTTCCAACTGTACTCCAACCCGACAACATGCCATACGCAGGAAAAGTCGTTGATAGTCCACAATAGAGCAACACGGAGTTGAAAATTCTGCTTGGTTGACAAATCATATGTTACCTCCCTTATATCCCACAAATGTATCAACTCAACAATCAAAGGTTGCAAGAATACATCTATATTATATTTTGGATTTTTAGGACCCGACACAATTAGTCAAAAACATAAACTCATCCTCCATGCACATAGAGGGAGGCAAATTGTATGGTGTTACTATAACCGACCATAGAGAATATTGTTGCCCGGATTGACCAAATGGTTGAAAATCATATGTGTATAACCCAAGCCTGACGTTACGAATCTCGTATGAAAATGTTGGATGCTCCTGATCAAAATGTTTCCAAGCAGGAGAATCAGAATGATGACACATGAGACCGACTTCATCAATTTGATGCTCAACATGCCACCCTCGTATGCTTAGCAGTAACTTCGGAGGCATATAACCTTTGTAACCGAGGAGTTACGGGAAATAATACATCTGTTTATACGTCTTTCTGTCACTAGATCCTTCTCTAGCATTATCCTTGTACCGAGGATGACCACAAAACTTGCATTCGATCAGTTCAGAATCACCTCCCCAATAAATCATACAACCATTTCTACAACAACAGATTTTCTGAACCGGCAAACCCATACACGGACCAACTTCTTCGTCTCATACGTGTTCTTGGGCATGACATTATCTTAGGGCATTAACCTCTGCATTATCCGGCAAAGTTCATCATAGCATGCATTAGGAATCTTATATTGTGCTTTCAAGTGTATTAATTTGGAAACCATTGATAACTTGGACTCGTTGCTACCGGGCCATATCAGTTCAAAAGAAGCACCAAGTATGTCGTACAATATTTGCGCCGAAGCAATTGGTGGTTAATCATCTTGTGCCATATATAAATTTAATTCAGGTCCAGAAACATCTATCTCGGGAGGTTCATGATTGTTACCACACAGATCATATGCATACTCTAGAACTGCAGTGCTAGAACCCGTCATATGGTTATAGTAATCATATTGACTATGTTCGCTGAGAGAAAAACGTGGTTCTCCATGATGCACCCAATTATAATAATGTGGAACAAACCCTTTAGTGATCATATGAACTTTAATCGTTTCTGGATATTGTAAACTTTTATTTATGCATTTAGGTTAGTTACATGGACACCTAATATTTCCTCGATTCGCAAATATAGGCTTACTTAACGCAAATGTAATAAATTCCAACAGTGGTCGCTCAAAATCGGGATTAATAGTTTATTCGCCTATCAATATTGTACATCCAAGATCGATCCATGCTGAATGCCAAAACATATTTTTATTGTATTATTAAATTAAGATACTTAAATCAATAAACTTTGAAATAATAGTTTTTAATTATTATTTTCTAAATTTTATAAAAAAAACAAGATACATAACTTATCATTTTATTATTTTATATTACATGCAAAAATATTTTATTTACTCTTAATATATTTCTAAAGAAAACAAGAAGTAGAACTTATGACATTATTAAGTTATATTACAAATAAAAGTATTTTCTTTACTTTTAATCTATTTTTAAAAAAAAATTTAATTAAAAGGCTAATACTAATGAACTGATAGCACTATATTTTAAAAATAAAATTAAAACTTACCTCAACTCACAAATTCGATAGAAAATCTTAGAGTTCTGTAAAAGAAATAAAAAAATCAAAACTGAAATTTAAAAATAATTGGAAAGATAGTATTTTTGAACCAACAATTCCTCTAATATATTGTTTTTATTATAAACGTAAAAAATAGCTATTTAAAATGAGAAAATCCCATGAAATCAAAGCACAACACTTAAATTTACCTCAACTCACAAATTCGGTAGAAAAATTTAAAGTTTTACATAGCTGCAAAAGAAATAAAAAAGATCAAAAACAAAATTAAAAATAATTGAAAAGATAATATTTTCCAACAAAGCATGCCTAAATCAAAGCAACCACAGTAAAAAAAATATACAACAAAATACAAGCTGCTCATCCTTTCCCAACTCCTTTCCATGTAGTCCCTTCACAATTTCAAGCTGTCATCTTGGCCTGCATAGCAAGAGAGAACAATGCGATGAAAGGTTTAAAATGTGAGTTTATGGGGTTTTTTTACCGTTGGTTGGGGGTTGAGTAATTAATAGAATTTTAATTAGATTTATTATGATTTGTATTGAAAAGGAAATTAAGTAGCTGGTGATTAGAAAGGTGCAGTGAAATAATTGTTTTCTTGTATTTTATTTTATTTTTTATTATTTTTGACAGAATTATTATTTCATCACAAATTAAGTTGACATTTTTTTATTGTTTCCGACGAAACTACTGTTCCATTGCAAATTAAATTGGTATTTTTAATTTTTTTTGACGGAATCATTGTTCCATTGCAAATTAAATTGGTATTTTTAATTGTTTCCGACGGAACTATTATTCGTCACAAATTAAATTATCATTTTTATTGAAATTAAAAGAAATTTCTGACGGAAAGAATAATTCCGTCGAAAACTACAACCTAAATCAAAATTTTGTGACGGAATATTTTATTTCCATCAATAAATTGTGACGGATTTTAAAGTTGTCAAAATTTTTCCGTTGATAAATCAATTTTTTTTGTAGTGATGGGCAACCTTATTTGCTTCTCTACTAACATAAAAAACTTTAAAAATTGGAAATAAACTAAGTTGTCGTCTAGAGTAATCTAAATGAACTGAAACTGTGGAAAAATCTATGCCCGGATTTGCCAATTCATGAACAATGTCAATGGCATCTCCCTCGATTACCACATGCTACCATCCTTGTGCAATAGCCAACTTAATACCTTCTTGGAACGCTATAGCTTCAGTAGTAGATGTTGTATGGCTTCCTACAATTCTGCATGCGCTTCCAGCAAGAACAAATCCATCTTCATCTCGAGCAATGATCCCTACAGCTGCTTTACCAGTCGAATGTATGAAAGCCCCATTGACGTTTATTTTTATTGTCCCAGCTGCTGGTTTAGTCCATCGTGGAGGCTGCCTAATAATAGGGTTCCTTTGTTTCACGTGCATGGGCTCTATAGAATTTAAATTGTAGCAACGATGCATAATCTACGACAATTCGAGCGTCTTGTAATTCATTCTCATGTACTTTCTTGTTTTTCCTATTCCAAATGTTCCATACGAGCACCATTAATCTTGTGAATCCCTCATCGGGTAACCCTGTAGCAGTAGTCTTTATTCAATCTCTTGCATTCTGCTCAGAATTGTTACACACCGTACAAAATGGATATTCAATATGCTTATATAGTTTGTTTTTCTTTTCAATAGGATTTTTTGTTAAAATATAGATGTGAAACAAGACATGCATTTAAAAAAATGTATATAAAACGGTTATAGTAACAATAGTTTGCCTTTTTTTTGGCAAATAGTAGTTTACCTTAATCGTCTCGTCCCACCTGTGAATTATCATTTTACCCCTATATATATAACTATTTAATGGTAACAGTAAAAAAAACTATATTGCATAAAAATCCTAATTTCTTTCTATGTTTTATATTTTATGATTATACATTATATAAAATGTTTTTATGTTTAATATTTTAATAAAATTGTACTTGTATATTTAATTGTTATAAAAATTAAAAATATTTATAGTAAGGTAAATTATTCTTAGCAATCACTCATATATGTCGTGGTTGAGTTGTAATAAAGTTAATTATCAACATGCTATCATATTTTACAATTATGTTAGTGTTGATGATGCTTATTATTATCGTAAACAATGATGTTTTTTTGTATTTTTTATTTGCTAGAGTTGTTTTGTTATTTTTTAATCATTTCTTCTATTTTATGAAATGAATGAATCATAATAAAAAAAACTCAATTAAACACTAAATATATAATATATACTAATTTTTTTAATTGCATAGTACAATATATTTTTATCATTTTTTATTAAGTGAAGAGGTATTACATTTCAAAGGTAAAAGTCGAGATTCGAACTTATACAAAATTAGACAACATAATCATCCTTAACCACTCAGTCAATAAGTGAATCTCATATGTTTTTATCGTTTTATATTAAGGTATATATGTCATTAAACAATAAAATATATTTTTTGAATAGTTTAAAGGTGATTATAATATAATATTTGTTTATAGATATTCTTAACCATTTGATAATGCGCACACCTTGCAAATAAAACAATTGAACTAGAATGAAAATCATTTGCTTTTTTTACTGAGACCACTTGTTGAGTTCATTAAACAACAAAATAATTAGTGCCTAATGCATGAACTCCATTTTATAAAGATTCAATTAAATCAGAACTTTGCTAAAAAAAAACTAAATCAGATCCTTCACCGGAAGATCCCCAAAATGTTAATATTTATTGTTGTCTTAATGCGCTTCTTCGCCTCTTAATGTTCGTCACTTTTTTTAATTTGGTATCTAACATATTTTTTTTTTTGCTCATAACCCTTTAACGTTAGAGACGTTACTTATATTATCTCAAAAATTTAACGCTGTTTATTAAAAAAAATTATGATCAATCATTTCACACCACGTGAACATTCTGATTTATTATTTAATTTTTAAATAAAATAAAATAAGTATATTAACATATTCATTAATTTAATGAACTTTCACAAAACTACCCCCCACCTCTCTTCCCACATCCTTTCCATTTCCCACGACACTCGAAATTGAAGAAACCCCAGATTTCTTGAGCTGAATCCATGGAGTGGGTTCAAGGGAAAATGATGGATATGGATTCAGTATTTGTGAATTTGGTGTTACCAGAAACAGGGTTCTCGAAATCGCCATTAATGGCTGTCAAGCATGGTGAAACTCATAACTCGGCTTCACTCAGGAACGAGAAACAAGTGCGGGATCAACTCGGTTCTTTCTCGGAAATCATCAAATTTTTCGGCGATTTTGATTAAATTGATGAACGATGTTGCAAAGAAACGAAAGACCCATTTATCAATCTCAAAAGTTTCTCGAAATGATTTCTTAGTTTCGAACCAAGCATTCACGACATACCCTTGAAATTTTTTTATTTGAGTTCATCTTTCTGCTGCTAAACCACCTTAGATGCGGTGAAAATTTTGCACCTTTTTTTCTCTGCAAACACTCCTGCATTTTTTAATCCCAGGAATTTGTTACCAACATCCAGAATTACTTGAGGGGTTCTCTTTTATTTTGTTCTTTTCCTGAGAAATTCATTAAACTCATTCTCTCCTTTAAATCCACATCACAAACCAGAAGATTTTCATTGGGAACCTCATGTTTCCAGGCGTTTCACCTTCGTAAATCGAGGAGCAAACATCTGCAGCTCCTTCGTCGTCCAAAGACACAGATGAATTCGGATATGGTGAACATGGAAAAGAAGAGATTCAATAAATTGGAATCGTGGTCGATGATTTTGGACTCAAAAAATGTCAAGACCCGAAAAGTTTCAAAGGAGGCTCAAGAGGAGTGGACCGTTGATCTTTCTCAATTGTTCATAGGTAAAAAAATTGGCTTCCCTAGAATCAGTTTGATTGCAGCGGCGGTTGAGGGGAAATGAGAAGATGTGGTGATGGGGTTTGGGGAAGGTGGGGACGAGGGAAAGGGTAGTTTTGGGAAATCAATATTTTTAATATATTAGTTTTTTATTCTGAAATTAGAAAATAAATAAAGATGTTGATGTGGCACAATATTATTGATCACATTTTTTTAATAAACGAGGTTAAATTTTTGGGTTACTTGAGTAACATTTCAAATGTTAAGGAGCGTAAAAACTTAAAAAATACTTTAAGTATTAAATTGAGAAATTGGGAAAGGTTAGAGATAAAAAGTACATAAACCTTTATTATTTTGTACTTTTGCTTGATCAAGAATATATATAATTATGAAATAAAAAAAACCCAGCTTTTATAATGATTATATTATTTATGCTTCCGCCACTATGGCTAGTTGGCTACAAGGGAGGAAGCATCACTTAAAATACAATCCACAAAATAATGAAGTCTCCAATTGGTAACCTATCTTTAGTTATGCCCAAATATTGTATCTTAGATTTCAAATTATAATTGATAGTTTTTAATAGAACTTAGAATTTCAAACTAATAACAATTTTGATGAATAATTAAAATTTCCATTTATCGGACATGTTTGTGGGTTAAAAATCCGTCTAGTCTGACAGATCGATAAAAAAAATAGATTAGAATTAGATTAATTTTTTTAATTTCAAGTAATCTAACTTGAATTATTACTTAATAAAAATTAACAATATTTAAACCAAACAAATGTCTTAGTGGAAAAGCGAATGATGTTCATTCTAAAAGACACGGGTTCAAATTGTTTTATCTATACAGTATATGCATATTATCAGAGGTTAAAAATATCTCTAAACAGATACTATCTTGTAATCACTTAAAATTATTTAAAAATAAATAAATAATACTTCAAATGATTTTTTTTTGCCGACAAGTAAAAAGGTACAAATAATCATACTCGATATGAAGACCGGACAAGATGAAAATTAAAAAAATTTGTTAATCAAATGTCACCGGAATTGTTTATACTTAAAAAATTTCAATTTAGATTAGATATTTTGAAGATGTCACAAAATTGAAGAAAAAAAAAGTAGGGGAAGAGATTTGTTTAGTATTAATAAGGTTCTTTTATTTTAAAATAAAAAAATCTCTCTTAATCAAATTCCATATTAAAGATTTTGAGTTTAGTGGAACTCAACAAACAGTCTCAATGAGAAAATAAATATTGTTCGTTTATAAAACTCGGATAGAACTGTTTTGTTTGCAAGGTGTGTATTGTCAAAGAGTTAAGAATATGTATAAACATATATTATTTTATAATTATTTTTAGACTACTAAAAAAATTAAATTTAGTGAGTCATTACTTTAAAAACTTTTACACACACAAAATATATTAATAATAAAGAAATATATAATTTGATTTTATATTTTTTAATAAAAAATATATTATCATATATTCCATTAAAAAAATTTATAAACTTAATAAAAAAAAATACACATGATAGCACATAATAAAAAAAGAAACCACGTGAAGAGCCCGTCAAACAAAACAAATGCAAGACCAAGACCCAACTAACCAGCCATATCATTTAAAATAAGGGAGCTAATCCCATCTGGTGGCACAGGGAACCTCAAAAATATTAATAATAAAGAAATATTTAATTTGATTTTAATAAAGATTCGGTTAGATAAAGAAACACGAATGTTTCCATCAATGCTGTCATAGTAATACTGTCTTAGCAATTTTAAATTTTGAACGGTTTCAGGGAAATTTGTTCGTACTTAATTTTGAACCTATTTCTTTTATTCTTGAACGAAAGCAGACACTTTTTCTCAAATTATTATTTTTTAGGAGGAAATTGTTTTAGATCAAAATTGAAATTTGATGTGAATCAATACTTTATTTTAACAAATTCTTTTATTATTATAATTATGGATTTGATTACTATAATTGTAATTAAATGTTGTTGAGTGTAGCAATCGATCGAATCAAGCCAAGAGGGGGTGAATTGAAATTTTAAAAAGTGGTGGAAATTAATTGCAAAGATAAGAAATTGTAAGATGATTTATAGTGATTCAACTCCCTTAATGAAGTTTACATCCACTACCTTAATGACCACACTAAAGATTTTTCACAAATCCACTAATTTGTCTTTCCTTTAGGATAAGAAGTAACCTTACATAATTCAATAGACTTATACCCCAAAGTCTACTGAATCTTTTCCTAAATTTGAGTACAAATGAGCAAACTAGAAACTTCTCACAAGGAAAGTGTTTGCAAAGTTTAAACTCTCTCACACACCCAATAAACACTAGGGAATTAATTACAATGAAGAACAACACTAGTGTTTACAAGAAAGATGAAAAATGAGCACCAATTGGATTTTGATTGCTTGAATATTTGGATAGGCTTTCTTGTTGTTTTATTACTGTTTGGAAACCCCTTTAATATGCTCTTGATCTTTTTTAACCGTTGGGAGACGTTGGAAGCCATTAAAACGAGCATTAAATGCTCACCTACATAGAGGTTTCGAAACTAGTGGGTTTTTCAAACTGAAAAATAGTCGTTACAGGCCATGGTTTCGAAACCATCATATAGGTTTCGAAACCTGTAGCCAAAATGTAAATTTTAGGCCTTACTGCCTTGGTGGTTTCGAAACCACCTAGGAGGTTTCGAAACCTCCTCTTGCAAACTCACATTTTAACCACTTGTTGACTTTAAAAATGAGTTTTAAATATATGTAATAAGTCACACAATTTAGAAAATGTTTGTTCAAGTTAAAATTGTATTTTTGACAAATTTGAATCGAATATATTGAGTTTACAAATTTTTGTAAGTTAGTCCTTTTAGTTAAATCAAAATCAAAATAAGTCTAACAATCTCCCCATTTTTGATATAACAAAACACTTGATAAAAATTTGTTTTTAAAAATTTGTCAAACTTTTCAATTTTCCACTTAAGCTCCCCTTAAAAAATGTCTATATGAATTCTTTTAAAATTTAAGTTTTAAAGATATTTTTATTATTAAAAAAACTAATTGGAAAATAATTTTTCAATTTTTATCACAAGTTTTCCCCCTTTTTGTTATAGCAAAAAGAATAAAAAAGCTACAAAAGAGCAAACATCATTAGAGCAATAGGGCATAATCCAACAATAAAAGAAAATAAACCATAATATCCAAAATAACATATAATCCAACATGAAAAATTCAAATATAAATTCTAGCAAGAATCCAACATAAAACCATAAGCATAAACAAATATCCATCAAAGTGCATAAATAAGCCTAAAGGCATAAACCAAAGAACTGAATCAAAATAAGTCCAAAATACCATAGCATAAAGTCATAGTAGAATGCATAAAAGCCTAAGCATCCGGTGCATCATGAGGCGGTGTAGGTGGAAAAAGATGACCACAAGCAGCATACATGTCATGCTCCAAAGATGTCACACGACCATCTAAGCTACAATGCAAGCTGGTAGTCTGCTCGTGAGAGATACGAAGGAAAGCATCCATGTTGTCAAAGCGAGTGACCATAGTCGCATACATGGATTCAATGGTCATGGGAGGTGGAGCATCCGGTGCAACAACATTTCTTGGACCAACGCAGGCTTCATCTTCATCATTCTTGTGAACCTATTCACCATCAATGAACCTCCAATCGGTCTTTTTAGTCATTGTCTCATCAATCTTGCTCCTTAAATGGATGGCGGGATCAAGGGAGATATCAATGTTTAGCTTCTCAAAGATGTGGCTTAGAACACATCCATAATTGAGAGAGAAGTTAGAAAGGTTGTTAATGATTTGGACAAGAGAAGTGAAGATGATTTGGGCAATATTGGGATGATTGTCAGTGTGAAGTTGGTGTAACCACTAATAGTTGATACGACGCATGCGAGTGCATCTTCCACCGGAGGGACAAAAGAACCAACTAGTGAAAAGATGAAGAAGCCTATCATAGATATGAAGATGAGTAGGACTATGATCATCAAATTCTTGCATAGGTACACTCTCGGATTCATTGAAAAAACCACTATTAAGAACTTCTAGATGATTGGCAATACTTGCCAAAGTAAGAGTAAATTCAGTGCCCATAAGGTATGATTCAATTTCAATAACATTAGAGTTATTGTCATGGACAAGAGAAGCATTTGCATAAAAGGCCTTGACAAGGTTATGAAAAACACGAGGTTTGATATCAAGAAAATCCATTCAACTCCATTCGACAAACAAATGAAAGAATTCAAACTCATAGAGCTCGGAGGTTAAAAAGTCAATCAATAGTTCGCTCGACTCTAATCTATTTTTCTTCATAATTTTGATGAAAATGATCAAGTTTTTCATTATCTTCAAAACAAAGGTTTAAGAAATTTCAGTTTTGAAGTTGAGGTTGATTAGAACGAGAATTTTGACCTCTTTCAAGACGAGCACATTTGGCTCTATAAGGCTTGGTTCTAGGAGGCATTTTTTTAAATGAGGAGTATTGTCTTGAAAAAATAGTTTGAGAATTTTGACAAACACTTGGTGGGCAAGAGTTTGAGAAAATTTTAGAAAGGGTTTGAGAAAGATTGGGTGAAACTTCCTGCAAGAAACATAATATATGGCATGTAAATCATTAACCCAATGTATTATTTTAAGCACACAAACCTTGAATTTTCTTTAAAATTTTGAAATACCCCATAGAAAGATGAATTTTTGAATTACCCATGAAAATTTTAAAAGAATCATGAGTTTTGTTAAAATCATGTTTAAAGATATGAACAAATAAGAATGAACACCATTTATAAAGATTTTAAGCATGAAAATCATAATTTTGAACTCAAATATTCATCTAATTTAAAAAAAATAAAGAGAGTGAAAAGACAAGTTTTAAGATGAAATTACATCAAGGATTGGTGAAGATGATGAAGAGAACCCAAAAACTTGAGAAATTTTGCAAGAAACAGGCAAAATTTTGAGTGGGTTTGGAAGTTTTGCCGTTTAGAAGAACAAAAGTAAGGGTTTGAGTGTTTTAAAATTAGGAATTTTGAGTTAAAAAGCTGTCCCAGCCCATGAAATTGTCTGACTGGTTTCGAAACCAGTAGGGTGGTTTCGAAACCCCTAGTTTTGAAACCTATAGGGTGGTTTCGAAACCTATAGCCCAAATTTTAAAATTTTCAACACTCGCAAGATGGTTTCGAAACCAGTATGAGTGGTTTCGAGACCTCTAACCTTAAAATGGTAAAATAAGCATTTTTATGCCTCGATATGATCCGAATATGCATTTTAAAGCGTTTATGACTATTATTGGCATTTAAGACACTTTGAAATAAGTTCAAAGATGTATGGCATTTAAGCAAACATTAGACATAGACAAAGATATTAAATTTAGAGCAATAATGCTAAAAGTTGGATCCTAAAAGGTTCATATTGAGCTAAGAGTGACTAACTTAACTAAGGTCACTCAAACATGAACAACAAATAATATTAAGTCAAGATAAGCATGTAAGCACACAATTCATGAAATCATTGACTAAAATTAAATATTGCTAATTTTAAGGCCAAAAGACATAACATTTAATCATACAAGGCCAAGAAAAACAATTCATGCAACAAAAACTCCCTCTTTCTAATAGCACTTAAACATCATATGGGGACCCTCAATCATGCTTTAAAACATATAAACACATATAAAGCAACATGAATGAGTAAAATTGCATGTAAAAGAAAATGTTGTGACTTGAACTAAGATGGGTTTATTAGGCCTCATCATCTCCAAGTGTCCTTCCTTCAAGTGTGTCTAGAGCTTTCAAATTTCTTTATTTTGCTCACTATGGCTCCAACACACCTACAATATGGAACTATGCATGTTTTGGCACCCAAATTCTTTTGGGTCTATAAGAGTTAGTTCCTAATATTTTAGTCCATTTTGGTATCCATTTAGAAAAAAGATCATATTCTTTGTTAGCAATGAGTCCTTTAGGAACCCAAATGCTTTTGACTATCTTTTTATTATATGATCTTTGAGGACCTCTATAATTATTTCCATTAAAGTTCTTTCTAACATAGTTGGGTTTTGAATTTTTACCATTTTCAAAACTTTTTGTCCCAACTTTGTCAAAAGAAGCTTTAAGATCATCAAATTCCTTTTGATGATCATCTTGGACCCTTGAAAGTAAGTTG
Source organism: Hibiscus mutabilis (assembly GCA_019671005.1). Lineage (NCBI taxonomy): Eukaryota > Viridiplantae > Streptophyta > Magnoliopsida > Malvales > Malvaceae > Hibiscus > Hibiscus mutabilis. The sequence continues at coordinate 21,310,894 of CM033725.1, forward strand.
CGCAAGTCTTGATTTTTTTTCAAATTCTTTCATTTTAACTTGCATTTACTCAACTTTACTTTCAAACTCCTTATTAGATTTGGAAAGAGAGTTGTTTTCATTTTTCAATTTTGAAATGATTTTTCTATTTTTCAAAATTGACTCTTCAAATTCCAAAGCTAATTTATCATATGCCTCTTGCAATTCATCAAAGGTATAATCAAATGAAGTAGATGAATTAGAAGTTACCATAGAGTTGTCATCTATTGCTATGAGACACAAGTTGGCTACTTTATTCTCGTCCTCGTCGGATGATTCTTCATTGCTCCAAGTAGCTACACGAGTCTTGCGCTTCTTTTTCTCAAAGCTCTTCTTCTTCTTCAATTAGGGACAATCAAACTTGATATGTCCTAATTTTTTGAACTCATAGAAAATGATGGGATCCTTCTCTTTGAAATCATTCTTGAAGCCCTCTTCTCTTTAGAATCTTCTTCCTTTGTTGGACCTCATGAATCTCTTGGAAAACATAGCCATCTTTTTCTCTTTATCTTCTCCATCACAATCACTCTCTTATTTTGTTGATTTGAGAACAATTCCAAAGTTCTTCTTTTCCACTTTTTTCTTCTTTTCTTCTTTCCCTTTTAACATCATCTCATGTGTAAGCAAAGAACCAACAAGCTCATCCAATTTAAGAGTTTTGAGGTCCTTTGCTTCTATGATCGCCGTCTTCTATGACTCCCATGATTTGGGAAGAGAATAAATCATCTTTCTCACATGTTTGTCTTCTAGGATCACCTCTCTATAGCCCTTCAATCCAGTCACGATCACGGAGAATCGACCGAACATGGACTTGATGTCTTCTTCGGGATCCATCTTGAAGTTTTCATAGTTAAGGTTAAGGAGTCTGATTTTGGTCTCCTTCATTTGGTTGGTTCCTTCATGTGTCACTTCAAGTTTGTCCCAAATCTCTTTGGCATTAGAAAAAGATGACACCCTTCCATATTCTTCTAGGTTAAGAGCACAAAATATGAGATGCATCGCCTTGGCATTTGTAGAGAATTTCTTGTTCTCATCATTGCCCCGCGTCTCCATGCCACTAGTTGGTGCAGTGTAACCAATCATAATGATCTTCCAAGTTTCAAGATCATAAGCTTGAATGAATAACTTCATCTGGTTCTTCCAATAAGCATAGTTAACTCCATTGAAGAAAATAGGGCTTGTTGGTGGGTTGTGAATCTCCCCAAGCTTCAATAGTGGAAGAGGAAGCCATGGTTGACCTTGTAGATGATTTTACACTTTGTGGATCATCTCAAGAGGTTGTAAGACCTTCTAATGAGCCTCGCTCTGATACCAATTTTTAAGTGTAGCAATCGATCAAATAAAGCCAAGAGGGGGTGAATTGGAATTTTAGAAAGTGGTGGAAACTAATTGCAAAGATAGGAAATTGTAAGGTAATTTATAGTGGTTCAATTCCTTCAATAGAGTCTACATCCACTACCTTAGTGACCACACTAAGGATTTTCCACAAATCCACTAATTTATCTTTCCTTTAGGATAAGGAGTAACCTTACACAATTCAATAAACTTATACCCCAAAGTCTATTGAATCCTTTCCCGAATTTGAGTACAAATGAGCAAACTAGAAAATCCTCACAAGGAAGGTGTTTGCAAAGTTTAAGCTCTCACACACACCCGAAAAACACTAGGAAATTAATTACAATGAAGAACAACACTAGTGTTTACAAGAAAGATGAAAAATGAGCACAAATTGGATTTTGATTGCTTGAATATTTGGATGGGCTTTCTTGTTGTTTCATTACTGTTTAAGAACCCCTTTAATATGCTCTTGATCTTTTCTAACCGTTGGGAGACGTTAGAAGCCATTAAAACCGAGCATTAAATGCTCACCTGCACAGAGGTGGTTTCAAAACCAGGTGGTTTTTCAAACTGAAAAATAGCCGTTGCAGTCCATGATTTTGAAACCATCATGTAGGTTTCAAAACCTGTTGCCAAAATGTGAATTTTAGGCCTTACTGCCTTGGTGGTTTCGAAACCTCCTCTTGAAAACTCACATTTTAACCACGTGTTGAATTTAAAAATGAGTTTTTAATATATGTAATAAGTCAAACAATTTAGAAAATGTTTGTTCAAGTTTAAATTGTATTTTTGACAAATTTGAATCGAATATATTGGGTTTACAAATTTTTGCAAGTTAATCATTTTAGTTATATCAAAATCAAAATAAGTCTAACAAATGTATTGATAATAATCATATTGGTGAAAAGTTAATTGAACTCGTGATCTAATTATAAAAAATCAATTAAAATGAACTATTGCTTGTTACAAGGATATAGATTCAATCTGTTGATTTTTTTGACAAATCTTAATTCTAATCTTAATCATACTAAGAGGGAAGGGAGGAAGACTCTAAGAAAGGAAGGAGGTGTTCTTAGTGGGTTTAGAACCCATGATCTAAAGGAATATGAGGAAACAAAGATGAATAACCAGCTCGACCAAATATGTTTGCTTTAATCTTTTGATATTCTTATCCCTCTATTTTATGGGTGTAAAATATAGTTTTGAATGAAAAAATGTGTGGGTAAGTTGTTTTATCAAGGGAAGTGTGTGTGGATGAGAATAGAAGGAAGATATGTGAAGATTATCACTTGAAAAAAAAATACGGAGCTAATCTCATCCATCCATCCATTTCACTCATCCCATGAATTAGTATAAAACTAATTGAGTTTTACATACTGTAAGTTGATATATATATATACATATATATGTGTGTGTCTGCGCGCGCGCGCATGCGTGTGTGCATACGTGTATTATACTAAATTTATGACAATTATTTTATGATATTATTTTTAGGATGATTCTACAATAAATGTCGTGGACCGCTATGTATGTGTATCTCTATGTACCATTAACTATTTTGATTAATTTTAAAATTATGGGGATCGAAAGCGTTATTATCTCTTTTTAGAATAAAATCTAAAAAAAAAATTATATTAATTTTGCATTTTTTTCTTTTTCGGTAAAGTACACAAATGATAAATAAACTTTGGTAAATTATTTAATTTGGTAACCAAACTTTCAATTGCTTCAATGTTATCATTAAACTTTTAGTTTTGCTTCAAATTAGTCACTAACCCGTTAACTACAGTTAAAAGGGTGTTGTGACGGTTAAAATATATTGTATAATACCACATTTAGTCATCCTCGTTTACACATAAAAACAATTTTGTCCCAATTCGAAAAAATAAAAAATTTAACCCTCATTATTTACAAATTATTTCAATTTCACCCAATTTTAATTAAAAATAATTTAACCCTAAAACTAAAACATTAAACTCAAAACCCTAAAGCCCTAAACCATAGTTGACAACTTTAATCAACGCTTTCTTCCTACTGAAAACTTCAATCACCGGTTTACCCAGACAAATTTAAAGCAACATGAGGAAACACATTTCTCAAATGATTTCTATGGAGGCCAGAAGCCTGTAAATGTTTCCCAGCAGCCGCTTCCTTATGCTCCAATTCTTCAAACACCGGCCGATCGTCTGCTGGCCGTCCTCCACATGCACTTGTTAGTTTTAGATTTGGTGGAAACAGCGGCGGTTCTGGTCATGCTCAATATGAGCGACCGCACAAAGCCCTTAAGAGAGAGGGGCTCCAAAAAATTTAATGTAACTTAAATTAAATAGTTACAAAAAATTATAGATTTTATGTTTGATAATTAACAACTTACAAACAATCCACAATCTAAAATTATTCCAATGTACGAATAATTAACAACCTACATACAAACAATTAATACCACAATCCAAATTTATTCCAAAGACTTTTAGATTTGAATCTTAGATCTTTTTATACTCCATGTGGGTGTCATAGTCTTAACTTGATTTTGTGTGACATTGCAGACACTTCAATGAAAGCGACAAACTATTTTGGAATAGTTCAACGTATTTATACTTTATTTGCTAATTCTACAAAGAAATAGAATATATTAAGAGAAAATGTGAAGGTTTAACTCTTAAATTATTGTCAGCCACACGATGGAAAAGTCGTGTTGAGAGTATTAAGGCAATAAGATTTTAAATACTTGAGATAAAGAAGTATTATTTCAAGTAGCTCATACAGATAATGATCCTAAAATACAAAGCGAAGCTAAATCTTTACCAACAAATGAACTTGATAGTTTTAAATTTTTGCCATCTACAATCATTTGGTATGAAATTTTGTTTGCTATTAACTTAGTTAACAAAAATTTGCAGTCAAAAGACATGTTGATTGATGAGATGAAAAGACTTATTTCATTTTTCAAAAGTTATATAGATAGTGTGTTTTCAAGTGCCATGGACACGCCAAGAAAAATAGCTAATGAAATTAGAATTGATCCTACGTTTCCCAAAAAACGTATGGTACATAATAAAAGACAATCTGATGAAATTGATGGCGAGGAAACATTAATAGATCCTAAGGAGTCATTTAGAATTGAATATTTCTTGTATATTGTCGATCAAGCAATTTTTTCTTTGAATAAGACATTTGAACAATATCAATTATATGAAAATATTTTTGACTTCTTGTTTCATTTTGATAAATTATATTCATTAGATGACATTAATCTCAAAACTCATTGTAATAATTTTGAAAATGCTCTCAGGAAATGTGAGTTATCTGATGTTGATAGAAATAAGTTATTTATTGAGATGAAATTACTTGGAGAATTTTCACCTAAGGAAAAATGGGAGCAATGAATTTATTAAGATTTTAAAACGTTTTAATTGCTTGCCAAATGCGACAATTGCTTATAGAAACTTTTTAACTATTCTTATTATTGTTGCTTCTGCAGAACGGAATTTTTCATAATTAAAGTTGTTGAAATCATACTTACAAACAACTATGTCGCAAGAAAGATTAAATGGTCTTGCTTTGATTGCAATCGAGAGTGATTTTTTGGAAGAAGTTGATATTGAAAGCGTTGTAGATGATTTTGCTTCAAAACATTTAAAAATAACCACATTTTTAAGTCAAATGTTAGATTATTAGATGTTTATAAGTAATTTTTTGTTGTTCAAGAGGGTAATCTAATAATATTTTTGTATTAAAATTAAAAAAATTTGAAAAAAACTTATTTCTTGCTATTAGAAATCAAGAGCCTTATTTTATTAAATTGCACAGGGCTCTTAAATTCTTTGAACCGCCTTGGGCGGAAAACTCATAGTAAAAGTAGACCTATGTAAAACTCGTGGTTTGGTACCCAGGGTAGACAACTTATAAATAAAATAGTAATATAATAGAGTATAAATCTAATTTATTTTTCAGAAGCTGATGGAAGTAAGAAATAGATTCTTTGAAGTTGTGTCTCTTGTTGTAATTTCCAGAAAATAACATATCTTTCTTGATTGAGAATTTAAAGCCTGGTTTTCTAGCAGGGGAACCCTTTTTGAGTTTTAAGTACTGAACATGATGATCTTGTTGTATTTTTTTTCCTTTCTAAATGTTAATGTTTTATGATTGTGTTTGTTTGAAGGGTTCTGTAGGAGCCTCTATCACTGTACTCAATTTGTTGGAAGTTGTCAATTCAAAACACTAGCATTTCTGGTGCTACACCGGCAACATCTGATTATTTTAATACTATGTGCCAACAAACATTCTCTAATCCAGGGGTTTTAAGTTTAGATTTTTGGGTTTGGGGTTAAATTGTTTTTAATTTAAATAGGGTAAAATTAAAATAATGTGTAAATAATGAAGGTTAAATTTATTATTTTTTTGAATTAGGACACAATTATTTTATGTGCAAAGGTGGAGGAGTAAATTTGGCATTATACAAAAAAATTTAAACTGCCACGACACCCTTTTAACAATTGTTAACGGATTATATTATGTTAATATTTGATTAACATAAGAGAAATAAAGGAATAGTGATCAAACTACATGTTTATTATATTATTGATATAATTCAAGCATGTTGATTTATATTAAATAATTATAATGCCTCACTAAGTATATACTTAGCGTGTGATGGTTTTTCACGCGTAGATAGAAAACCCGGTTCGGAGTAAAGAGTTAGGCCTCACTATCAAAGGAGATATATGCAATATCGGTAATTACATATTTGATGTATTTTGATATTTCTAGTTGGCATGTATAAATAAAAAGTAGCTCATTTCAAACTAGTCTAGATATGGATTGTAATAATAATATCTAGATAAGTGGTTAGTATATGATATTGAGTTTTATTTAAATGATACTAGTTTAAAGAAATTGCTAGTAACGAAAATCGGGTAAGATTATAATAATGAAATTTTAGAGTAATCAAAATGATTTTTAATTTAGGCAGTTTTGTTAATTGTATAGTATAGTTAAAAATTGCCAAGTTGCTGTCTGAAATCGAGGTCTATCTGATGGATTAAAAATTAGAAATAAATTTTACGCGATTAAAAAGAAAAAATTTAAATCGCCATTTTTGACTTGTTCGGGTAGCATAAAATATAGTTTAAACATCATGTGACACTCTATACTAGTATTGGGTAATAAATACTGGTAAGGGTGTTACATTTATTGGTATCAAAGCTATAGGTTTAGCCGGTTCTGAATAGTAAATGAGTCTCTGTAGAAAGTCAGAGTTATATACATGCCACTAGAATATCTAAAAATTACTGATATTGTGTAAGATTATGATGATGCCTGATGTTGAGTAGATTACTCCTAACTTATTTTAGATAATCGTGACATGAATAGATGTCGGGTTATTGAGAGTCCTGACAGGCTGTTGTGGTATTCCTTTACTGCGTTTAAATGATGATGCAGCAAATGAACCTCCAGACCTTTTTCTAGTCTGAATCTACTTTTCACCTTTTTCCTCAAGGTCAACTTTCTCCAATATATTTTCCCTTGAATTCTTGAGAAAGAATTCCCAAGTAATCCGTTTTAGAGGTACTTGTGTAGTTATCACGTTCCACCATACGCTGGCTTGTTCCATCAATAGGGATACTACTCCTTCTAATTTTCCTTGATTATCATAAGGAATCCTATTTAATATGATCTTTATATCATTTAACCAATAATCGGCAACCGTAGGATCTGCATCAGTATTACCCCAGAATTCTGGTGCCCCAATTTTCCTTAATTCCTTTAGGACTGATACTGGTGCCTGCCGATTTAGGATTGCCTCCAAAGACTGCAGAAATAAGCCTTGATCTTGTACCGGCATATTTCTTTGTTCCTGAGCCTATTGCTCTACATTCTGCAGAGCCAATTGCTCTAAATTTTGCTGAACCTAAGGTGGATTCTGATTCACCTCATTAATTTCTACAAGAATTCAAGGGAAAATATATTGGAGAAAGTTGACCTTGAGGAAAAAGGTGAAAAGTAGATTCAGACTAGAAAATGGTCTGGAGGTTCATTTGCTACATCATCATTTAAAAGCAGTAAAGGAATACCACAACAGTACCCTACAGCATCAACCTCTTCAGTTAAGAAGGGGTATGTAGGAGGAAAATCGAAGCAATCCCAAACGAGTACTACGAGTGCTTGAGATTATGGAATTCGCGTTATTACAGAATACGAGCATTGTGGAAAAAGGCATCCTGGTCAGTGCTGGTTGACTGGGGCATGTTTCTATTGTGAGCAAGCTGGTCATATCAAGAAGCATTGTCCAGAACTTCACCCAAATCAGCCTATTGTAGTACATCAGGCTGTTAAAGGAAATAACGGTAGTAACCCGGGAACATCTGCATTTACGCCTAATCGAGAGAGCAAGGTTACAGCTCGGGTATACCACATCAAAACTGTTGAGGATCAAGATGATGCAGAGATCATAGCAGGTATGATCGAACTCTTTGGCGGACCTATCTTTGCATTGATTGATCTAGGCTCTACTCATTCTTACATTAGTTCTAAAATAATATTCGAAAGAAATATCCCAATAGAACCAAATTCGAATAAAGTAGTTGCCGTCAATCTAATAGGACAAAGTGCCAAAGTGAGTCGAATATGCAAGAAATGTCCTCTAAAGATTCAAATAGTAGAATTTCTTTCTGGTTTTATGGAAAATATAAAAGGGTTAATCTTGAAGAAACCAAACGGTTCAAAGATGGTATTTGTAGGTGAAAAACCGGATAATCTGAATAATGTATTAGTGCTTAGAAACAAAAATAAATCTGGAAAATGTACCAACGGTATAAGAATTTCTAGATGTTTTCTAGATGAATTACCGAGATTACCTCCCGATTGAGAGGAAGAATTCGGTATTGATGTGCTTCCTGGAATAGCACCAATATCGATAGCACCTTATAGGATAAATCCTACAGAGCTTAGAGAATTGAAAGCTTAGTTACAAGAATTATTAGACCGAGGTTTTATACGGCCTAGTATATCACCTTGGGAAGCTTTAATCCTATTTATATAGAAGAAGGATGGATCAATATGATAATGCGTAGATTATCGTTAACTTAATAAAGTGACGATCAGGAATAAGTATATTTTACCGAGGATTGATGATCTCTTTGATCAAATTAAGGGAGCAACGATGTTCTTTAAGATTGATCTTCGATTGGGGTATCATCAATTAAAATTTAAGGAGACGAATATCCCAAAGATAGATTTTAGAACCAGATATGGGCATTACGAGTTTGTAGTAATGCCATTTGGACTTACAAATGCACCAACGACATTTATGGATTTAATGAATCGAATCTTCCAGTCGTATTTGGATCGATTTGTGGTAGTATTTATTGATGACATATTGGTTTATTCTAAAACCCAGGAGGAGCACGATACTCATCTTCGAGTAGTTCTCCAGATCTTATGAGAAAAGAAGTTGTACTCAGAGCTGTCAAAGTGTGAGTTATGGTTATCATAAGTAAATTTCCTTGGGCATGTAGTTTCAGCCGAGGGAATTCGAGTTGATCCCAAAAAGGTTCAAGCAATCCTTGAGTGGAAAGTTCCTAAGAATATCTATGAAGTGAGAAGCTTTTTGGGATTAGCTGGTTATTATCGGAGGTTTGTGAAAGATTTTTCAATGATTGCCTCTCTGATAACCAAGCTGTTAAGAAAAGAGGTATCGTTCGTCTAGACGAAAGAATGTCAAGAAAGTTTTCATCAACTAAAGAAGGTTTTGACAGAAGCTCATGTTCTAGTACAACCAGAACCTGGAAAGGAATTTGTAATATATAGCGATGCCTCTCATAATGGTTTAGGATATGTGCTGATGCAAGAAGGAAATGTGGTAGCTTATGGTTCACGACAACTCAAAACTCATGAGATAAACTATCCTACTCATGATTTAGAGTTGGCTGTAGTGGTGTTTGCTCTAAAAATTTGGCGACACTACTTATATGGTGAAAAATGCTATATTTTCACTGATCATAAAAGTTTGAAGTACTTGTTATCCCAAAAGGAGCTCAATTGAGGCAGCAAAGATGGATAGAATTAATCAAGGATTATGGTGTAATTATTGATTATCATCCGGGAAAGGCTAATGTGGTAGCTGATGCACTTAGCCAGAAAACATTTTCTACCTTGAGAGCCATGAGTGCCCAGCTGAAAATGCAAGAAAATGGTGCATTAGTGGCAGAATTTCAAATCAAGCCAACTTTGATAGAGAGAATTAAAGAGTTACTATGGATTTTGTAATGGGCTTGTCTTTGACACCAAGTAAAAAAGATCCAATCTGGGTGATCGTGGATCGATTGACTAAATCGGCACATTTCATACCAGTTCGCACGGATTATTCCTTGAACAAGCTGGCGGAACTATATATATTAAGGAGATTGTTAGATTGCATGGTATTCCTATGTCTATTATATCGGATAGGGATCCTAGGTTTACATCAATATTTTGGAGTGCCTTGCACGAAGCATTGAGAACTAAATTACATTTTAGTACTGCTTTTTATCCCCAGACGGACGGGTAGTTGAAGAGAACTATCCAAGTATTGGAGGATATGCTTAGAACGTGTGTAATAAACTTTACGGGTTCTTGGGAAAAACATCTCCCCTTGGCAGAATTTACATATAACAATAGTTATCAATCGAGCATAAAAATGGCTCCTTACGAAGCATTATATGGGAGGAAATGCAGAACGCCATTAAATTGGTTCGAGCTTAAGGATCGAAAGGTTATTGGACCGGATCTTGTTCAGGGAATGGAATACAAGGTAAAAATTATTCAGGAAAATTTCAAAGCTGCCTCCGATAGACAAAAAATTTTACTCAGATCTTAAAAGAAAAGACATTGAGTTTGAATTCGGAGATAAAGTATTTTTTTAAATGTATCACCCTGGAAGAAAGTGTTACGCTTTGGACGAAAAGGTAAACTTAGTCCAAGGTTTATCGGCCCTTATGAGATTCTAAAAAGGCTTGGTCTAGTGGTGTATCAATTAGCGTTACCACCGGAGATGAGTAAGATCCATGATGTTTTTCATGTATCCATGCTGAGGAAGTATCGATCAGATCCTTCGCATGTCATTACACCAGAAGAAATCGAGATTCAACAAGATCTAACATACAAGGAGGAACCTGTGAGGATATTAGCTCATGGAGAAAAATAGTTAAGAAATAAAAAGATTCCTCTAGTCAAAGTGTTATGGAGAAATCAAAAAGTAGAGGAAGCTACTTGGGAACCTGAAGAATCAATGAAAAAGCAGTATCCACATTTTTTTCAATTTAGTACTTAGGAAAATTTGAGGACGAATTTTCTTAAGAGGGAGAATTTTAATACCTCAAAATTTTGGTTAGTGACCAAAATGTAAGACTTGAAAATTTGTTGACCAAAATGTAAAGATTCAAAAGTTTGGTGCCAAAGTGTAAATTTCGAAAAGTTCAGGGACTAAGTTGTAATTATCAAAAGTTATGTAAGTTAGTCCCATAAATGAATAGTTCACTCCCATGAGTGGTATTTTTGTGTTACCCGAATTTTTGATACGGGGTTTGTATTAAGAGCTATAAAGTTTTGAAGTTTGGGAAAAATCTGGATAATCGAATTTAATCGAATAAATGAGAAATCTTTTATGAGATATTTTAGGAGATATTTTATTAAAAAAAGGGGAAGGATAGAATGGTCATTTCCATGTCTTATTTTAATAAAAAAATTAATAAGGACCATTGGATCAAAGGTTACTTTTCCATGTTTAATCTTAGTCATTGGATGAAAAATGGCAAGATGGCAATTTTTGATGATGGCAAGGGCAAAGTTGGTAATCACTAACTCCTTGGATTGTTTTGGGCCCTTGGATTGGTAGGTAGACATGTGGTTTAATATGGAGCTTTGGATTGCAAGGGTAAAAAGGTCATTAGACTTTAAAAATGAATTTTTAATTTATTTTTATATATTAAGTACAAGTGGCTAAATTGGAAGGAAAATAAATTTCAAGATTTCTCCCCGAATTTCAGCCAAGTTTCGAACACCCCAAGGTAAGGAAGAAAAATTTTTCTTCTTAATTTTCAAGCTTATTTAGTTGGAATTTTGATGAAGGCATGAAACATGAAATTAATCTACATGAAATTCTCTATCTTTTGGTACCAATTGTTCATGCTTTCCTTGCTTAGAACCTTGGTTTTGTGACTTTGAAGGATAAAGGGGATGTTTTTTTAGGATGAACTAGGGTTAGTTTTTGATGAATATGATGTTGTAGAATCATATTAAAACTTGTATGATGATTGAAACTACATGGAAATGGCTAAACCCTAAATTGTTCAAACTTAGGGTTTTAGTAGAAAAGTTGAAGTTGGATTGATTTTGAGTTAGGAATGATTGTGAAGCTTGGAAATGATGTCTAAGTGTTAAGTGGACTAATTTGGAAACTTGGAAAAGTATAATTGTGATTTCGACATTTTGATAGAATTAGGGGAAATTATGGAAAACTTTCCATAAATTTGGAAATGTTGAAATTATGATTTTACAAGCTTTAAAATGTCATTTGGACTATTTTAGAAGTTTGTAAAACATAGGGACCAATTCAGCAATTTGGAAGAAATTAAGAACTTAAGTGAAAAATTATTTTATGGAAGCATTATGCTGGAATAAATATTATGTTAATATTATGTTAATATTTGATTAACATAAGGGAAATAAATGAATAGTGATCAAACTGCATGTTTATTATATTATTGATATAATTCAAACATGTTGATTTATATTAAATAATTATAATGACTCACTAAGTATATACTTAGCGTGTGATGGTTTTTCACGCGTTGGTAGAAAACCCAGTTCGGAATAAAGAGTTAGGCCTCACTATCAAAGGGGATATATGCAGTATCGGTAATTACATATTTGATGTATTTTGATATTTCTAGTTGGCATGTGTAAATAAAAAGTAGCTCCTTTCAAACTAGTCTAGATATGGATTGTAATAATAATATCTAGATAAGTGGTTAGTATATGATAATGAGTTTTATTTAAATGATACTAGTTTAAAGAAATTGCTAGTAACGAAAATCGGGTAAGATTATAATAATGAAATTTTAGAGTAATCAAAATAATTTTATTTTAGGCAGTTTTGTTAATTGTATAGTATAGTTAAAAATTGCCAAGTTGCTGTTTGAAATCGAGGTCTATCTGATGGATTAAAAATTGGAAATAAATTTTACGTGATTAAAAAGAAAAAATTTAAATCGTCATTTTTAATTTGTTCGGATAGCATAAAATATAGTTTAAACATCATGTGACACTCTATACTAGTATTGGGTAATAAATACTGGTAAGGGTGCTACATTTATTGGTATCAGAGCTATAGGTTTAGCCTGTTCTGGATAGTAAATAAGTATCTGTAGAAAGTCAGAGTTATATACATGCCACTAGAATATATAAAAATTACTGATATTGTGTAGGATTATGATGATGCCTGATGTTGAGTAGATTACTCCTTACTTATTTTTAGATAAACGTGACATGAACAGATGTCAGGTTATCGAGAATCCCGACAGGCTATTGAGCAGGATGTGCATACTCGAAGCAAAAGTAATGAGGTGAATCAGAATCCACCTCAGGTTCAGCAAAATGTAGAGCAATTGGCTCTGCAGAATGTAGAGCAATAGGCTCATAAACAAAGAAATATGTTGGTACAAGATCAAGGCTTATTTCTACAGTCTTTGGAGGCAATCCTAAATCGACAGGCACCAGTATCAGTCCCAAAGGAATTAAGGAAAATTGGGGCACCAAAATTCTGGGGTGATACTGATGCATATCCTATGGTTGCCGATTATTGGTTAAATGATATAAAGATCATATTAAATAGGATTCCTTATGATAATCAAGGAAAATTAGAAGGATTAGTATCCTTATTGACGGAACAAGCCAGCGTATGGTGGAACGTGATAACTACACAAGTACCTCTAGAACGAATTACTTGGGAATTTTTCTACAAGAATTCAAGGGAAAATATATTGGAGAAAGTTGACCTTGAGGAAAAAGGTGAGAAGTAGATTCAGACCAGAAAAAGGTCTGGAGGTTCATTTGCTGCATCATCATTTAAACGCAGTAAAGGAATACCACAACAGTATCCTGCAGCATCAGCCTCTTTAGTTAAGAAGGGGTATGTAGGAGGAAAATTGAAGAAATCCCAAACGAGTACTACGGGTACTCGAGATTCTAGAATTTGCCCTATTACAAAATACGAGCATTGTGGCAAAAGGCATCCTGGTCAGTGCTGGTTGACTGGGGCATGTCTCTATTGTGAGCAAGCTGGTTATATCAAGAAGCATTGTCCAGAACTTCACCCAAATAATCCTATTGTAGCACATCAGGCTGGTAAAGGAAATAACGGTAGTAACCCGAGAACATCTGCATTTACGCCTAATCGAGAGAGCAAGGTTACAGCTCGGGTATACCACATCAAAACTATTGAGGATTAGGATGATGCAGAGATCGTAGCAGGTATGATCGAATTCTTTGGCAGACCTATCTTTGCATTGATTGATCTAGGCTCTACTCAATCTTACGTTAGTTCTAAAATAATATTCGAAAGAAATATCCCAATAGAACCAAATTCGAATAAAGTAGTTGCCGTCAATCTAATAGGACAAAGTGCCAAAGTGAGTCGAATATGCAAGATATGTCCTCTAAAGATTCAAATAGTAGAATTTCTTGCTGGTTTCATGGAAAATATAAAAGGGTTAATCTTGAAGAAACTAGACGGTTCAAAGATGGTATTTGTAGGTGAAAGACTGGATAATTTGAATAATATGATTAGTGCTCAGAAACAAAAATAAATCTAGAAAATGTACCAACAGTACAAGAATTTCTAAATGTTTTCCGGATGAATTACCGAGATTACCTCCTGATTGAGAGTAAGAATTCGGTATTGATGTGCTTCCTGGAATAGCACCAATATCAATAGCACCTTATAGGATAAACCCTACAGATCTTAGAGAATTGAAAGCTCAGTTACAAGAATTATTAGACCGAGGTTTTATACGACCTAGTATATCACCTTAGGGAACCTCAGTCCTATTTATATAGAAGAAGGACAGATCAATAAGATAATGCATAGATTATTGTTAACTTAATGAAGTGATGATCAGGAATAAGTATCTTTTATTGAGGATTGATGATCTCTTTGATCAACGTAAGGGAGCAACGGTGTTCTCTAAGATTGATCTTCGATCAGGGTATCATGAATTAAAAATTAAGGAGACGGATATCCCAAAGATAGCTTTCAGAACCAGATATGGGCATTATGAGTTTGTAGTAATGCCATTTGGACTTACAAATGCACCAACGGCATTTATGGATTTAACGAATCGGATCTTCCAGCCGTATTTGTATCGATTTGTGGTAGTATTTAATGATGACATATTGGTTTATTCTAAATCCCGGGAGGAGCACGATACTCATCTTCGAGTAGTTCTCCAGATCTTATGAGAAAAGAAGTTGTACGCAGAGCTGTCAAAGTGTGAATTCTGGTTATCAGAAGTAAATTTCCTTGGGCGTGTAGTTTCAGCCGAGGGAATTCGAGTTGCTCCCAAAAAGGTTCAAGCAATCCTTGAGTGGAAAGTTCCTAAGAATATCTCTGAAGTGAGAAGCTGTTTGGGATTAGCTGGATATTATCGGTGGTTTGTGAAAGATTTTTCAATGATTGCCTCTCTGATAACCAAGCTGTTAAGAAAAAAGGTATCGTTCATCTGGACGAAAGATTGTCAAGAAAGTTTTGATCAACTAAAGAAGGTTTTGACAGAAGATCATGTTCTAGTACTACCAGAACCTGGAAAGGAATTTGTAATATATAGCGATGCCTTCCATAATGGTTTAGGATATGTGCTGATGAAAGAAGGAAAGGTGATATCTTATGGTTCACGACAACTCAAAACTCATGAGAGAAACTATCCTACTCATGATTTAAAGTTGGCTGTAGTGGTGTTTGCTCTAAAAATTTGGCGACACTACTTATATGGTGAAAAATGCTATATTTTCACCGATCATAAAAGTTTGAAGTACTTGTTATCCCAAAAGGAGCTCAATTTGAGGTAGAGAAGATGGATAGAATTAATCAAGAATTATGATGTAATTATTGATTATCATCCGGGAAAGGCTAATGTGGTAGCTGATGCACTTAGCCAGAAAACATTTTCTGCCTTGAGAGCCTTGATTGCCCAGTTGAAAATGCAGGAAAATGGTGCATTAGTGGCAGAATTTCAAATCAAGCCAACTTTGATAGAGAGAATTAAAGAGTTACTATGGATTTTGTAACGGGCTTGTCTTTGACACCAAGTAAAAAGGATGCAATCTGGGTGATCGTGGATCGATTGACTAAACCGGCACATTTCATACCAGTTCGCACGGATTATTCCTTGAACAAGATGGCAGAACTATATATATATTAAGGAGATTGTTAGATTGCATGGTATTCCTATGTCTATTATATCGGATAGGGATCCTAGGTTTACATCAAGATTTTGGAGTGCCTTGCACGAAGCATTGGGAACTAAATTACATGTTACTACTGCTTTTTATCCCTAGAAGGACGGGTAGTTGAAGAGAACTATCCAAGTATTGGAGGATATGCTTAGAACGTGTTTAATAAACTTTGCAGGTTCTTGGGAAAATCATCTCCCCTTGGCATAATTTACATATAACAATAGTTATCAATCGAGCATAAAAATGGCTCCTTACGAAGCATTATATGGGAGGAAATGCAGAACGCCATTAAATTGGTTCGAGCTTGAGGATCGAAAGGTTATTGGACCGGATCTTGTTCAGAGAATGGAAAATAAGGTAAAAATTATTCAGGACAATCTCAAAGCTGCCTCTGAAAGATAAAAAAATTTACTCAGATCTTAAAAGAAATGACATTGAGTTTGAAGTCGGAGATAAAGTATTTTTTAAAGGTATCACCCTGGAAGAAAGTGTTACACTTTGGATGAAAAGGCAAACTTAGTCCAAGGTTTATCGGCCCTTATGAGATTCTAAAGGGTTGGTCTAGTGGTGTATCAATTAGCGTTACCACCCGAGATGAGTAAGATCCATGATGTTTTTCATGTATCCATGCCGAGGAAGTATCGATCAGATCCTTCGCATGTCATTACACCAGAAGAAATCGAGATTCAACAAGATCTAACATACGAGGAGGAACCTGTGAGGATATTAGCTCATGGAGAAAAACAGTTAAGAAATAAAATGATTCCTCTAGTCAAAGTGTTATGGAGAAATCAAAAAGTAGAGGAATAGTGATCAAACTACATGTTTATAATGCCTCACTAAGTATATACTTCAAGCATGTTGATTAACATAAGGGAAATAAAGGAATAGTGATCAAACTGCATGCTTATTATATTATTGATATAATTCAAGCATGTTGATTTATATTAAATAATTATAATGCCTCACTAAGTATATACTTAGCGTGTGATGGTTTTTCATGCGTAGGTAGAAAACCCGGTTCGAAGTAAAGAGTTAGGCCTTACTATCAAAGGGGATATATGCAGTATCGGTAATTACATATTTGATGTATTTTGATATTTCTAGTTGGCATGTATAAGAAAAGTAGCTCTTTCAAACTAGTCTAGATATGGATTGTAATAATAATATCTAGATAAGTGGTTAGTATATGATATTGAGTTTTATTTAAATGATACTAGTTTAAAGAAATTGCTAGTAACGAAAATCGGGTAAGATTATAATAATGAAATTTTAGTGTAATCAAAATGATTTTTATTTTAGGCAGTTTTGTTAATTGTATAGTATAGTTAAAAATTGCCAAGTTGTTGTCTGAATAGAGGTCTATCTGATGGATTAAATATTGGAAATAAATTTTACGCGATTAAAAAGGAAATTTTAAATCGACATTTTTGACTTGTTCGGATAGCATAAAATATAGTTTAAACATCATGTGACACTCTAGACTAGTATTGGGTATTAAATACTGGTAACAGTGTTACACTACAAGAGTCTCAAATACCTCATGGCTTAGAAAGATTTGAATCTGAGACAAAGAAGATGGCTAGAATTGCTTAAAGACTACGATTTGGTTATCGACTACCATCCGGGGAAAGCAAATGTGGTTGCTAATGCCCTTAGTCGCAAACCATATTCGGGTAAACCTCTAAATCTAAATTCTAGAATATTTCAATCGAATTTGAACTTACTTGGATCACAAGAAAGCCATTCGAATACCTTACTTGTTTTGCAAGTAACTACTCAAAAATTCTACCTTAATGATCTTGTTCTTTCATTTGTAGCTTCCTTGGCTATCAATGCTCATTTCCGTTTATCCAAAGGACGTAAATTCTTGTCTAAACTTCAATTTCAATCCAGCTTAATCTCGAGAATTAAAGAACTCCAGCAAATTGATCCAAATCTTCAGAAGATCATATCCAAGCTAGACTTTGAGTCTAATTCTAACTTCTCCCTCAAGTCGAATGGACTCCTTTATTTCAAGGATAGAGTATGTGTTCCCAACAATGAGGAACTAAGACAAGAAATGTTACAAGAAGCTCACCAAAGCTCATTCTTGATTCACCTGGAATCTGTTAAGATGTACAAGGATCTAAAGCCACTATACTGGTGGCCGGGTATGAAATCGGTTATCACAGACTTCCTATCGAAGTGTCTACCTTGTAAGAGAGTTAAAGCCGAGCATCAAGTCCCTACTAGATTGCTCCAACCAATCAAATTCCCTTAGTGGAAATGGGATCGGATTACAATGGAGTTTGTTACTGGTCTTCCTTCCACTCCAAGAAAGAGTGATGTTGTATGGGTGATTGTTGATAGATTCACAAAGTCTACTCACTTCATCCCTGTTCGAATGAACATGAGCTTGGAAACCTTAGCTGAGCTATACATCCGTGAAGTGATTCGATTACACGGTGTACCTACAGCTATAATATCTGATCGTGATCCTAGATTTGCTTCTCGATTCTAGAATTCTTTGCAGAAGGCTCTAAGAGCTAAGGTGCATCTTAGTACAAACTTTCATCCTCAATCAGATGGACAATCTGAAAGAATCATTCAAGTACTCGAAGACATGCTACGTGCTTGTGTTATAGACTTTTGAAAGAATTGGGAGAAATCTCTACCCCTAGTAGAGTTTGCTTACAACAATAGCTATCAGACATCTATTCAGATGGCTCCCTTCAAAGCTCTATATGGAAGAAGATGTAGAACTCCCTTGTGCTGGTCTAAATTGGGAGAAAGCAAGGTTTTAGGACCTCAACTGCTCAGAGAAACCGAAGAACAAATGAAGATCATTCATGATCAATTAAAGGCAGCCTTCGATAGGCAAAAAGCTTATGCTGACTTGAAAATGAGAGACATCCAATACAATGTTGGAGACAAGGTCTTCCTCAAAGTTTCTCCTTGGAAGAAAGTCTTCAGATTTGGAAGAAAAGGAAAGCTCAGCCCTCGGTTTATCAGACCATTTGAAATCATTGAAAGAATTGGTCCAATGGCTTATCAATTGGCACTTCCTACTGAATTCGATAAGATCCACAATGTCTTCCATGTTTCCATGCTCCGAAGATATAGGTCAGATCCATCTCATATTCTTGAACCCGAAGAGGTGGAATTGAATCCCGATCTATCTTATGAAGAAGAGCCTATTCAGATACTTGAAAAGGAAGTCAGAAGACTTTGAAACAAGAATGTTCCTCTTGTCAAAGTCTTGTGGAGAAATCACAAGGTTGAAGAGGCAACATAGGAATCTGAAGAGGTCATGAAGAAGCAATATCCTCACCTATTCGATTCAGGTAAATTCGAGGATAAATTTATTTTAAGGGGAGGAGAATTGTAATACCCTAAAATTGGCCTAGTAATGTTACCATAATATAAACTATAGGCTAATTGAATTTATAAGTTAATCAATTTAAATAAGAATGAACATTTGATATCCTTAAGATCAAATAGGTGAAAATTGAACCAAGTTGAATTGAAATTAAAACTAGAAGGCATAAATGAAATGATGAAAATGTGATCATGCAAAATCCTATAGATTGCATGTAAAATAGAAATTAGATCAAGGCCTTGACACATGTCCTCATTGGAGGAGAACATGTTCCATTTAGGATGATGACTCATGCTAGGGGAGGAAAAATAACCAAAAATATTGTCATATTCCTCTCTATTGTCATCCATTGTGGCCGAAACCTTGAGAGAGAAAAGGGGAGAGAAATTTGCATGCAAACACATTCAATTCAAGCTTCTTGATTCATCTATTGATTAAATTTAGCTTGGAGAAGGTATAATACTTGATTCTAACTTGTTGTAGATTGTTTGAATTTGCAAATGATGATGTTCTTGTTGTCTTGATGAAATTGGATGAATGTTATACAGGTTAGGGACATGCTAGCTTCAATGTAAACTTGAAATTTTGATTTCTAGTAACCAATTTGATATAGTATATATGTATAGTTGCCAGAAATTTGAGGAATATGAACATGATTGAAAACAGTCGTGATTAGGGACTGTTTTGATTGAGAAATTGTGTAAACATGTTAAATGGACATAGGACCCTATTTTTGATCATGTTTCTAGGTACAAATAAGATTGAATTGAATACATATGTTGCTGGAAATGTAACTACACCTAATTGAACTAGTTAAATTAGGTAATGGACTGCCTAGTTGATGAATTGGATGTGTAAATGTGATCAAATAGATCAAATTTGGTTCAACATGATTATGCCCTATTTTAAGAACATTTCTAGGTGAATTATGATGACCTAGACATGTATGAACATGAACATGAATGGAATTGCCATGTTAGGACTTTTCTAAAATGAGCTAAGAAGCTAGAAATCCAACCTAGTGTAATCTGCCCAGAATGCTCTATTCTGGGCAGTAACTTTGAAAAATCACTAAAAATTGTGTATAATGAATTTAAGGCTGAAATTTTTATGGAAAACACCTTGGTATGTCTAAATTCATTAGGATAAAACAGGACTAAACTATGGGTTGTATACTGAAATGTAGAGTAGAAACACTAGGGACAGTGCAAACTGTCCAGTATAGCAAGATGCCTTGTCTTTAAGTTAAAAACTGTATTAATTGGAAAAGAAATAAAATTCAAGCCTTATATTGTCATAAAGACAATTTTTTTATCTTTCCAACGTGTAAACCAATTGAAATTCTGACGTACGGAATGAAAGTTATGCTTGATTTAGTGACTAGAGTGCAAGCTGCCTGGCAGCAGCTGCATAGGCAAATGCACACTGTATTGTGGCATTTTGCAAACTATCTTGTAAACAGTTTCAGGCCTTTGATTATGCCTTGTTTTACATGAACTAGAATGTAGAAAAGTGTAGTTTAAAGTAATGGAAAATATACATGAGCATGCTGTTTAATATGTGAATGTTATATGCTTGTAGCATTGCTTGATTTAATGACCTTGTCTTGAATTGAATGACTTTGTGAACTTGTCTTGATATGTGTTTGCTTATAATGTGTTAGAACCAGGATTGAACTTGGTGGAAGAGGAAAGATTGGAATAATCTAAAGCCAAGAACAAAGGAGTGTGGATCCAAGACTAGCTAAGCTTGGAGTATTGTGAGTGTAGTTACCTCTAGGGTTAGGACTAGGTCCTAACCAATGTATTCTTGTTATATTCTTGACATGTTAAATGAATCTAATCATGAAATTGACCTAATAAAGGAAGGATGATTAAAGTAATACATGAAACTTGATCCTAGCCTTGAATACATGTCTATTTCGAATACTTAATCATGAATAAATGACAACATGGATACTTGTATGTGCTATGATGCAATGTGGTTGAATGTTAAAGACTTGCTTGAGACATATTCTCATCTTGATGAAATGAATCATGAAACTACTTGATATGTGAGCTATGGCTTAATGGCCTAAGGTCATAATATGAAATGAACTTGCTTGACATGATCTTGATCTTGAAACACTTGAATAAATGGTAAATCGAACAACCTTGGTAGCTAGTTGGATTAGGTAGAAGGGCATGCCTTAGATTCTAGAGCTCATTGTGTAAGGGTGGACTACGATCCAGGGCTAAGGCCCCTATTTGGCGATAGACGGAGGGTATGTATATGGTCTTTTGCAACAGTAGGTGGGTTGACCAGCACTACGGTGCATCTTGTGGCGACAGTTGGTTGGAGACTCGATTACCTATATAAACTAAGTACCAAGAGGGTTGTTTAATGAATAACAATTGAAATAACAATCCTACATCATATGTTACTTGTCTTGAATGCCATGAACTTGTATGTTACTTGACTTGAAAGCATAACTCCTTGATTTCTTGTTTTGCAAGCATGTGTGCTTGATTCGTGAAGTATGAATTCTTGTTACTTGTATCTTGTTGGCTGAATGATTGATATCCTTAGATAGGATAATCTTGATGCTTGAAAGCCTAGCTAAGATCACTCTAATTCTTGAAAGCGTAGCTAAGATTTACTCTAATGCTTGAAAGCCTTAGCTAGGTCTATACTTGATTAAATGACACATAAAACTTGAAATAACAAATGGTTCAACTAGTTACTACCTCGCTAAGTACATTCTTGTACTTATCACTCTCGTTTTTATTCTTCCCAACTACAAGATAAAGGATAGGAGGTTGCTTGATCTTGAAGCCTGTTACCTTGAGCAAGAAGCAACTCACACAAGCATAGTTAAAGTATGATTTCATACTTGTTTTGTATATCTCCTAGAATGGTGGAGCTATATTGTACATAGCTAGCTTGAACATGCATCTTGAAACTTGTATATAATGTTTGATGGGCCTACAATGTTATGTATCTAGTAACAAGTATGTAATGAACTTAGATAACATGTAATGGATGATGTTTTGCTGCGCATTTGATAATGGAATGAAATGATCATATGTTGATCTAATTTGCTATGAAACAATTTGATAGCCTTGTCATGTTCATGTGTATGTTTGAATTAAAAGTAGAATGTGGTGAACCATGTTGATTGCTTCCCATTCGAATGACTTGGACCTAAAGGGTTGCTTGTATGTTAATATATCTTGATGTATGTGTTATGTATGCTTGTATAGTCATTTGCCGAATGCATAAGGGTTGGATTAAGACTTGAATGAACTAGTTACATGCCTTGTTGTATGTTTGTGTAAATGGCTGAATGGTTAGGTATGGAAATAGGCTCGAATGGAACTAGGTACATGTAATTTGAATGTTCAAAAATCATGCTAGTAATTTAGGGATAAAATGTACATGTATAAAGTTAAGGAACATTGAATTGAAATGGATGCTTATTACACCTAGGTTAATTCGATTAGGATAGATTAACAAAGAATGAATGATGTAATATGAATCATGTAAGTAGTAACTTGTAATGTAAGTATGAAAGAAGATAGTTGGTGCCTAGATCGAATGCCTTAGGTTGAATAAGAATCAATTATGAGTTACTTGTATGATAAGAAAGTTGCCTTGTTCATTGTTTGTATTGTGTTTGAATGCTTTGTTCCTTGCCATATCCTTGCTTGCTTGTTAAGTAACGCTCTCGAACTGGGTTGCTACTAGCCCAGGTAGGAGGTGTTACAGTACGCATGGCTGGTTTTAGTACGCATAGTTAAGTATCATTATGCCCTATAGCGTATTGATTCTAATATTTTCTTCAATATTTTCTTGTATCGGTACGGTATCCCATGTACCGATACGATCGGTAGTTTAATCAATTAATAAGCTTTACAAAGTTTGAGTTATTGCATTTTGATCACCGTATGTTGTTGCATCAATTGAATAAGTAAATGATGTCCATTTGACCTGATATTTTGGAAGCATGCCTTTTAATGTATCTAATTGCTGTAAGAAGCTTTTAGAAATGTATTAGTCCCTGTATTTTGGTAGTTTTATGATTCAGTCCTTAGTTACGTATTTTGCTAAATTAGATGTTTATTTGTTACCTGTTGGAGCTAAAATTTGACATGCTAGCATAAAATATGATTAAATTGAGTATTAGTAATCTAAAACTTATATAAGTCCTTGTAATTATGTATATTTGCATTTCGGTCCCTAAAATTGTTATATTTGCAATTGATTGCCCTATCGATGTTCGTATCGAATGAAAATTGAACCTCTGCTTGTATGAATGCCATAAGTCTTAATAATGCATCTAGACAAGTTAAAAGAGAGAGAAAATGAATCATAATCAGAGTAAGATTGTTCGAATCTAATATGATCTTCTTGGTTCGGGTCTAGCGACTAGGCCTTGTCAAGGGGGTTACATAATTGCTATTACAAAAAAGTCACCAAAGAATATAACGAGTTATTAATTATCATGGAAGTGTACATTAATTATCCTTATTAATTATCTCTATTAGTATTCCACGTCAACTTTCATATTTTATTAGCAGTATAAATTATTCCGCTCAGCGGGTACCAATACTCGAACACGAGTATCGATACAGTACCCCTAGGTGTCGGTACTCACACAAGTACCGGTATAGATATTGCTTACTGGAAATCTAAGATTTCCATAAGTATCGGTACGGCCAAAGGTCGTACCAATGCCTTATTCACTGGTTTGCACCATTTCCCTTGAATTACGGATTTATAACACTTTATTCGATCCCTAAAGCTTATAAAAGTCATTGCTATTTGTTTACTAATGCACTCATTCAATTATTTACCAGCTTCATAATCATTTAATCGAGCATTTAACCCTTAAGCATAGTTTATCAAATTTCATCAATTTATTCGAACAAGCATACAAGGCATCGTAATTATCTTAATCAAACAATCATCGAATAATCATACGAGCATCTCAAACGACCCTACATGGTCTCTAAAGCCTCCATAACTATCATCATATTCGTCACATCATCATGCATCTCATCGATATCAGATCTCATACTATCGGTACACAAACATGTGCATTTATCAACAACCTATTTTGCAGACACTAGCACTCAAAGCAATCATATTTATAAGGCCCATAAAGCAATAGGAGTTCAAGATGTACTAACATTAAGCCGATATCGCTAAAATCCTCATCCAAGCTTCTTGAACATTCCACTTGATCCAATATCCAATCCCGAATAATCCTCGTATATCAATTAATACCATAAGTATCACTTAATCATACACTTTCATGAATTAGAAGGGTCAAATGCATAAAAACAGCTTACCAAATTTGAATTTGGCAAAACAGACTACGCCAACAAGCTTAGAACGTTGAGAAACCCCTGGCTATGGTCTTCCGAAAAAGTTAACGTAGGTCAACGGCGGTGACGACGGCAGTCAACGGTAGCGCGACGACGGCTCAAAGGCTGGCTTGATGGACCGGTTGAGGTCAGCTTAGCCTGTGGCTTGGCTTGGCCCAATGAATCAAGCCCAATATTTGAGCCCGGCTGTTATAACAGCCTGGCCGACCGGACGTTGCCCACGCGCAGACGGCGGCGCGTACGACGACTTTTGGTGGCCGGATGGCGACAGCAAACACCTAGATCAACTATTTTCTAACCTTTGATTATGGTGGTGGTCTCTGTTTCCCAATTCGAGCAATCAAACTACCTTAACTCAATGACCTGAATCATCTTTTCTCTTACCCCCTCCAACAGCGACTTAAGCGGTGACTCTCCGACCATTGGCGGACTCGTCTCGACGATGGGAACTTAATGGTGTCAGTTGTGTTGACAACGGATAGCCCGATCTCCTTAGATCGGATTTTAAAACTCCCCTACAATTCTCTCTCACTTTTCTCTTCCTCTTTCTTTCCCATCTACTTTTCACTTTTCCCCCTTTCCAACATAATATCCCTTTTTCTCTTATACTCATCATTTTAAATTTCAAAACTTCTTCCTCAATTTATGGACCCAACATAACCATCTCAACTTGGGCTTCTAAAATAAAGGCTCATAACCCAGGTTCGAGACTCGATTCATTAACACAAAAATTCGGGTCGTTAGACCACCGATCACTTAGGTTAGGTAGACCGGACACCAAAAAACTAACTATAGATTCTTTTCTTTTTGAGTTCGGGAGTCAGTTACGTGTGGAGAAGGGTTCACATCCCCACCACGCCCAACCATGGTACCAAATCAATTACTACCATTTTATTAATATCGAATTTTGCAAGTTAAAGTGACATTTAAATTAAATTTTGGTTATACATGCGGGTTCATTTAAAAGGGCTCCAGTTTTCGAGGAATAAGCGAAAACCACCAGCTACGTCTTAGGTACTAGCTAAGTTTATCTTCGAAAATGGGAGCACTGTATTGATAGTTTATATCCCGACATGCAACATAATAACATTTAACCAAGACATATGAATGAACAAATATGTGAAATATGTATAAATGCATGAATAATAAATGCTAATAACAATGCACCATGAATTAAATATACACATACATATCAAGGTAGGAAACATATATTATATATTACATGTAATAATATATATACGACAACGTAAAACAAGTTGTTGAGATATTTATTTTGATATAACTCAATGAAAAATATTTTTAGACTTAAACAAAATTGCAAAGATATTTCAAAGTCCATAAAACTTGAAAAATATGTTTAAAATATTTTCTAAGTATTTTGACTCATTCCTTAACTTAAAATATTTTCATAAAGTCAAAACTACTTAATTCTTGAAAATGCTAGAGTAAAGTTTCTAAACTTTACCAAAAGTTTAGAAACTCACTCTTACAAGAGTTTCCATACTTTTGCAGAAGTTTCTAAACTTATGATTCCAGACAGTTTTCAAGTTTCAAAACTTTAGGCTCCAACGGTCTAATTTTCAAATCCAACTCGAAGAGTTTTGAAACTCTTTGAGTAGTTTCAAAACTTATAGCGGGCGAGCATTGAATGCTTTGTTTTAAAGTTTTCCAACGGCTCCAAATCATCCCCAACGGCCATAAACGACTAGTAGCTCATTCCACACTATAAAAGAAGGCTTAAGACACTTGAAGAACAAGAGGATGGACATCCAAGCTTAGAGATCAAGAGAGTAGAGTTCTTTATTTTCTATTTTGTAATCTCTTGTAATTTAGTCCAATCCTAGTGAGACAAAATGTGTAAACACCCACCTAGAGAGGTAATTAGTTTACAATGTCAAGACCTCATTGTTGAGGGATAGGTTCTAGTTGATCCTTATAAAAACTAGGGAGAGGGTTCTATCTTAGCCTGTGAAAAAATAGGGATGTAAGGTTACTCTTTGAACCCGTAAAAAGGGAAGAATTCATTGTTAGTGAATTAGGAAATCCTTAGTGTAGATGCTAAGGTAGTGGATGCAGACCTTGGTTAGAAGGTTGAACCACTCTAAAATCGAATGTGTCAAATGTTCATTTCTTTTTCGGTTTTTGTTTTCCCAATTTCAAAAGAAACCTCTACACCCTTCATCGGTACTAATTTTGGTTAAAAACATCAAGCCTTTCACAAGTTTATATATATATATAATACTCATAATGTAAGTAATAAGAAAAATCATGTCGTATCATATACTAAGTAAACATAAATCAAGTATGTATATTAGGTAAAAAACAATAAATACATATATATTACCAATACGTCTAACATAAACTATACAAAAAAGGTTTAAAGAGAAAATTATATATATATATATATATATTGTCACGGGGCTAGATCTCAATCCTAGCTGATCTGTGCGGCCTTAGACGCCTTTGACGCTACTTCGTTGATTCACGCGCCTAAGTCGGCCTTAACCACGCCTTGCGAGTACTCCTGCTCGCCAAAGGCTCGGACAAGCCCTCAAGGCTTTGATGGATGCAGAATCTTTAAGCACTAAGGTGGCTGCTCTTAGCCACTAGAGAGGCAACTAGAACAAAGAACAAGAATAACTGAAAGGGACAAGAGAGAAAATAGAGTAAATGTTAACAGTTGTATTACTCTTCTCAAATGAGAGAATGAATGGAATGAGATGATACAAATGAGGGTGGGAGGCTCTCAATTTATAGTTGAGCTCCCACACAATCAATGGTCCAAATCAATTTACATGGATGGCCAGGATTAGCCCAAATCCTTACAAGATTCCCTATTCTAGGAAAGAATATCAAATCCTATCTAATTACATCAATTATAAGGTATCTTTTCTCGGATAGTTAATCACGCTTGATATGGCAAGATTCCTCCACATTCTCTTTTGACTTGTTATCTCTTGCCTTTTCTGAAAAGTCAATGTGATCGGGCTCTCTAGCATTCTCCAAGTGATAGGCCAAGTTTGGTGGTCTTGGAAAGCCTGATGTCCTATATGGAACCTCTCCGTCAGATACTCGATCCACCGTCTCAGTCCAAAATATTTGGGTCGTGACATTCTCCCCCATCGAACTTAGTGACTCTTCATTGCTTCACTAGAACGATCATGGGTAGGGCCACCTTAGATGCTGCTATTCGTTGCCTCAGCTTAGTGCGATTCCCCCATATGAACTGCTTGCCTCGACTCTTGCCGCCATGGAATACATCGATATTTTGCACCATTCCTCACATCATCTTGGTGGCTTCTCGACGTCTCAGCTTGCTCATGTCCCCCATAAGGACTTATCGCTCAGACTCTTCCCGCCAAATGATGTCACGTGCTAAGACGCATCAGGATATATCTCCATCTTAGGAGCCTTCTCCTACTAGTCTTGATTTACCTTGACTTAGACACTCTTGGTCTTACAGCAAAGTCTTGGGTGTTACCACATTGAACATCGGACGAACTCTCAGACTCATCAGCCCATCAGTTTGGCTCCTTAGAACTCTGAAAGGTCCCTTCCAAGCTTCGTTTCCCCACACTAAAGGCTACGTCTCACTCAACCTACGCTCATCAACGATGGAAAATCAAACTCAAAAACACTAGAGTTGTGTTTGAGATGTACCTTCCTTTCGGTTGCATTTACTCTAAAATGGGTCAGCCCTTCGTTCTCCATAAAGTCTTCCCTCCTCTGCATCAAACCTTCTTCATTGAAGTTCTTTGCATGCATCAGCCCTTCTGCCACGAAGTTTGTTGCCCTTTATTACACTGCCCTTCTAACTCAAAGTTTGGTGATCTCTTGCATCGATCCTTTTTCCTCGAAGTTTGGTGCTTCCTTATTGAAGTTCTTTGCATGTATTAGCCCTTCTACCACGAAGTCTGTTGCCCCTTGTTGCATCTACCCTTCTAACTTGAAGTTTGGTGCTCTCTTGCATCTATCCTTCTTCCTCGAAGTTTGGTGTTTCCTCTTGCATAGACACTTTTCCCTGAAGTCTTTCACTTCTTTCTCACATTGCCCATGGGTGGTGCCTCCACGGTTGCTATGTCCCTCTTCGGCTTAGCCCCCTTTGACACTCCACTAATCTCAAAAGCGATGTCCTTTCCCTGAACATCCTCGGCAAGTTCCCTCATAGCCTTCTCGAACATGTTCAACCCTTTATGCTTTCTGTCTCTCTTGGTCTTGGCAGAACTAGATGACTTCGAACCAAGCTTTCTAGCCTTGCTCCCTTTGGGCTCGTCCCTCATCTTGGACCCCTTGGCTCGAACTAGGCATCTCCGTCACTTGTGAGGCCCCTTACATTGGTAGCACTCCAATTGCTTCCTCTTCACCCTCGGCTTGACAGTTTTCCTATTTGCTCTCGCAACGGGGCTCGTCCTTGGCTTGACTACTTTAGCAATTGTAGTCGTACCTCAAACCTCTCTTGGCTTATTGACACTTGCAATAGCACCAAGTCTCGTTACTCCTTCTTTTGGCTCATCAACTCCCTTGATGATGACAGCAAGGTAATTCTTCTCGGATAACTCCTTATCATACGAAGACCATCACAGAAGTAGCACTTCAACTTCTTGCTCGCCTTCTTTCTTGGAACGGACTTAACCTCGCCATTCCCACTGTCACTCGTTGTGGGCTTAGACGTCTCAACACTAACTGGCTTATCTCTTACAGGCTCAGTCAGCAACTCGGCCACATCTTTGGTCTCTCGAATTTGGGCACCTTGTCGCTCCAATGCAAGCTTTTCCCTAAACCTAATTCCTCCTAAGAAGGTGGAAAGCGCACCTCATTCACTCATTGCGGCCTTGCAACTAAGTAGCACACTCTTGAGCTCCTCCACCTCAATTCGCAAAGCCTTCACCTCGGCTTCACAAGCATTACTCCATTGAACAGTCACCAACTCATTGAGAACTCGTTGCATCTCGGCCTTGAACCAGTCCTCCATAGACTCTACTTCGTCAAGACGGGACTCTACAAGTCATTGGGTCTCCTTGGCCTCCTCTTCGGATTCTTCAAGTCTAGCGACCCTCTTCTCCAACGATGTTGAAGCTTTAAACAAGTCTTCTACCTGAGACTTAAGAGTGAAGGTCATGTCGTTAAAATCCTGAATATAATCTCTTACCATGTGTGGAAGCACCATCCATTTGTTTCTCAGTTTTATTATAATTTAAAATATATACAAAATATTGTTAACTTTAATTTAATTATTAGATTTATTTAATTGGGTTAGATGTTTTATGTATCATAAGTATGTCATGTTCGAGTTTCCTAAAACCACATTTCCTTCTTTTTTCCAGGCATTAACAACTGTATACCATATATATTAAATATTGTATTTTATATGATAAAAATATGCTTGTTCCAGTGGCAAGCATACACTACCTTACAATACAAGGTCTTGTGTTCAAATCCCCTTGATGCCATTTTTCCCCTTCATTTTTCGGGGCATCAAAACGGTATAAAACATATATAAAAAGTTGTGTTTTATATCATGAAAGTGGCTTGGCCCAGTGGCAAGCATACAATACTCTCATTGCTTTTGGAGGTCCTTGGTTTGATTCCCCTAGCCTCAAATTCCATTTTCCCCCTCCAATCAGGTGACACGTGTCACCATTTGATTGGGGGAGGAAAATAAATTAATTAATTTAAATAAAAATAAATAAATCCCTCCAATAAGGTGGTGACACGTGTCACCACTTAATTAAATATTCAATTTATTTTATTAAATTAAAATTATGACCAAATTGATTAAATGTGTAAATAACGGGGACTAAATGTGTAATTATTCAAATTTTTTAACTACCACGTCAGCCTCTCCGTTAGGTTTTAACGGCTGGTGGCTATATTAGAACCATATCAATAATTGAGTGGTTATTTTGACAAAATTAAAAGATCGGTGGTCTCCCGTATAGTTTACCCTTATTTATATATAAAAAAAAACCTTGCCGAAATTGGGACAAAATCACACAAAGCAAAGCACCTGACCACCGAGGACAAGACTCAAAAGATAGGTAGTTTTTCATTTGTTTTCTTTGTTTTATTCTTCTCTAACATACTAGAGTAGTCGTTGTATGTATCAAATGAGTTGCAACAAATTCTTTTTTTACTAAAAATTGCAGTAATTTTTTGTTTTAGTGCAAGTCTTTTAAGAACCGAAATTAATAATTTATATTATATATATGTTTATGCAGGATTGTGGTGATTTACGATTGAAGTTTTGAATTTTGGAATTATTATTTTGGTAAAGTCTTATATATTGTGATATTTTAAATTTTCTTTTATGTTATTTCAGATTTTTTTTTATTGTTTGGCAATGATTCAACTAGCTAGTTTCCAGCCGTGACATTAGAGCAAATTACCATGATCATGCTTTATTTTTTCACTATATTTGACTAGTACATTTATGTGCAATTTGCAACACATGCTCAAGTTTAAATACTATGAAACTAAGTGTGGTATGTTGATTTTTAAAGATTAGCTTGATTGCTTGAGAAATATAAAATTTCTAAAGATTAGCTCGACTACTTGAAGAATTTGGAATTTCAGTTCACACAATGTATGATTTAATAGTGTTGTAGAATTGTTGTGATTTGTGAAAAACTAGTGAGTCTGGGTGGTGGCTCCCAAGAGACATGGGTGGTGATCTATTTTTTTTACATTTTATTTAATTTTATATATTCTTTAAATTATACATTTAGATATTTTAAATTTTATATTATTGATTTTTATAGTTTTGCATATACGAAGTTCAAGTTATTTTAGCAATGAATGTTACTTTGTTTTGTTGGATTCTATAACTATTGTATTTTGCCCCCCGAGTCGATTTTCTAGCACCGTCCCTCAAACTATACATATATGCTAAAATACGACTATTAGAACTATATACGTATATGCCATATACACATAACCATACAATGCAATATATAAAAGGAAACATGCACATATATATAAAAAAAGGGACCAACCATAAATATAAATATATATTATATAACATACATATATAGCAAACGAAACTAAACATTATATATATAAGGCATAAAAAAACAAGACAAAAAGAAAAATAATAAACAAAAATAGAAACATATTAATTAAGCATAATGGGCAGGAAATTAAAACATGAATTAAACAAAACTCCAATGAATAAAGAAAAAAAAGGGACTGAGGGTGTAATTTTACCATCGGTTTGGGACTGAATCAAAGAAAAAAGGAATGAAATTGCAAAGCTTTTAAAAATCACAAGGGCTTCTGAGAGAATTAATGGGGCCGAGATCCTTAATGACGCCAATTAACCCAAAATCTTTCTTAAAAACCCACTATAAATGACAAACATAAAAAATTCTGATTAAGCTTTCCTCATTTGATCAAAAATAGATGAAAGCAAAACCCAAAAACCCTCTTAAATGTTCATCATATTCTTGCGTTCAGATGATCGTTGATTTCCAAAAATTGACAGTTTTTTTATTGTCGACCATCACTTACCGACGGTCGATAAATTAGAAAATACAGACTAAAATGTCATTTTTCCTTCGTAAAGAACATATATGAATTTAAATTTAAAAAAATGTATCTTCTACCAACATTTAAAGAGATCCGAACCAAAATCTTGCCCTTTTTTAAAACTCTTGTTTTGAAAACCGAAACAAAGGCCTAAAGGCCTCATATCATTGGCCTGTTGGAGACCATCTTTCATTGAAGATGGCAGCCTTGGCCGACCGACGGTGATCCGAAAAACACAGGTAAACACGCGAAACCTTAACCATTTTTCTTTTTTTGTTTCAGAAGTAAAAAGAATTTACTTTAGAATGATTTTTTTCATTGATCTTTCAATCACAAAATATTACAAGATTTTGTACCGGTTATGTACTGGATTTGAATACACATTTTTTACTTAATCTACTGTTGGTGATATAATTTGACATCTCCCGTTTTTTGCACGCATGGTGATTGGAAGAGATGGTGGTCGTACGGTGGTAGTAGGATCTCGGTGGTGGCGTCATGTGAACGGTGTAGATGGGAGCAGCTCGAGCGCGTGGGAGATGAAATGTCGGCGGTGGAGTCCACTCGCGCGTGAGGACCTATGGCCAAGCTTAATCTGGACCGTATGATCAATTTCCTCATCTAACGGTCCAAGATGAGCTACGTACAAGACAAAAAGATATTAGGGTTTTAAATATGTTGAGATTTTAAGTTTAAATTGTTGGGCCCAAAACGGCCTGATATGTATATATATATATATTGGGTTTTTTTAAAGCTGTAAATGGACTTATAATTATTTTTTGGACTATTTTTAATTGGGTTGTCTATTTATTTTAAGTTACTAATAGTATAATATTTTGGTTTAATAATAATAATAATAGTAATAATGAGGATAAATTATATGAATCATCACTGAGCTTTACTCTTAAAATTATTTTGGTCACTAAAGTTTTAAAATGTTTATTTTACTCACTAAATTTTACACATTAAACTGTTTTGGTCTTTCTTCATTTAATTTTTTAACATCGTTATGACATGAATTAAATAAATAAAAATATTAATATAAAATGATACGTTAGTAAATAAAAAAATAAAAACACAAAACCACTGCATTGAAGCTTAACCTCTTATTATCTTTATAAAAATACATCAGTAAACAATATTGTTTGGGTTGAAGACAATCTCCTCCTTCACCACCGCCACTCACTTAATTCTTTTGTTTCTTGTTCTTTCTCGCAGATCTTCACCACCAACCTCACCCTTCGATGCTTCCTAAATCTTACTTCTCTTTTCTTCCATGTCATGCTTCACTTCTCTGCACAAATTCCTATTTAAGAAAATAAAATCCCAAAATCTTGCTTCTCAGTCAGTTATCCTTGTTTTGATGCAAACTATAAGCAGCACATGGAGCCTATGTAAATCTTGGGACACATTACCTTGCTGAAATTCCATTAGTTGCAATGTATTTTTCACTAAAGTTGAGAGGGAAAGGGATTTGGATTGTAATACCGACAAAGTTTAATGTTCAAGCATCGCTCCTTGTTATTGCTACTAGCCTCACAGACTGGTAAAAACAAGTTTAATAATGGTGTCGACCAAAGTTTCACCATATTGAAAAACCCAAAAAATTTCAATCGTAAACTTCAAATCTCTTTGATAGACTGAAACAACGTCACTTTTAAATTGGTCTTCTCCAATATAAATATCCCCAACTAATTTCACATGAGCAAGGGTTAGAGGTCAGAGCGACATGAGGCGTCGGGTAGAGGGATTAGAGAATGAGGGTAATAATGGTCTCGAACCCTTATCTCAGATTTTCTTTTCCCAATTTTTCAGATGGAAGTTGGACAACAATCAAGTATAAGAGAGAAAAAGAGCTGAAGATATTAGTTGAGGTTGGTGGTGGGATTTGACTTTAGTTATCTTAATTTTAATTTTTTTCTTTATTTAACTATGTGTCTTTTTAGATTAATATTTTGTTATTTTTTTAATCCACGTGATCTAAGAATAAAGTAGAGTGATGATTTATAATAAAACTAACAAAAGCAAATAAATAAAATAAATAACTAAAATAAAACAAAATAAAAATGATTAAATCGGACAAAATTAGTGATTACAAATATCATTATCTTTTCTATTAAAATTACTCGTTGATTTTATTTTAAACCAATTTTTTAATATAATTTTTTTACAAATCTTAAATATAATTCTAATCCTACTTAGATGTAAGGGTGTGCAAATAAATTCGATCTGAAAATATGAATATCTGATTCATTTTTAATTTTTGAATCAAATACCTGAGAAAAAATCGGATAATTGAATCGATTAGGGATCACTAAAATTGTCTTTACCAAAAAAAAATTGTGATTTCAGGTTATCCAAAATCCGGGAAAAA
Organism: Hibiscus mutabilis; assembly: GCA_019671005.1. Classification (NCBI taxonomy): domain Eukaryota; kingdom Viridiplantae; phylum Streptophyta; class Magnoliopsida; order Malvales; family Malvaceae; genus Hibiscus; species Hibiscus mutabilis. Next base: position 21,345,368 of record CM033725.1, read on the forward strand.
AATTGGGCCTTTGGCCCTTTGGCAGTAGCCCGCATGTCTCAGCCTCTCCCTCTCCCTCTCCCTCTCCCTCTTCCAATTCCAATTCCAATTCCAAATCTCACGAAGGCAGAATCTCTAGTCTGTCTTTGTTTTGAAAATTTCAGCTCATTATTTTCCTTACTGTTCTCGCGGTCACCTCAGTACGGCCTCACGCTTCATTTTTCCGGTGACCACCACCGGTCCTCCTCTCTCTCTCGCCTCACTCCTTTGGTGACCGCCACCGATCCAGCAAGTGCTCACGTCAATCCTCACACTCTCACGGCTCAGTGCTCACAGCCTCCTCTCCGGTGACCAATCATCCCCTCCCGGACTCCCACCTCTATATATGGCAACCCAGCAACCTCCATTCGAATCAGGGGTAAGTTTAGATTAAAAATTGATGGCTATACATATGGTAATTTAAGGTTACTATATACTGACCTGGATTTCCCACTGTATATCTTTGAACTTTGCAATGATTTTTTAGTGGATGTTGTTAGAAGTTAGAACAGATTAGTATATTGTGTTTTTAATTTTAGGTGTAGCGAAGAAATTGGAAAGCAGTAGCATCCAACGTAATACTAGTATTTTAGACACAAATAAATGAATGGATTAAAACAATTATCAGACAAGAAACAACATAAGAAATTGGGTTCGAGTCGACTCATATCAGTCGCTTGTTGGTATTTTGAGGGTCATCACTGGTTAATTTAATCTGCTTCGAAACGAAAATTGAACCTCTAGTTTCAAGCATTCAGTACTTTGTTTTAGATGTATCAGCAAAGTAAATTGATAAAAGTTCTGTTGTGTTTAATGGTGGAGAAGTGCAATTGAATCTGCTGCATTCTGATGTATTGATCTCGGTTCTGATGGTGAGCCACAATGCAACGAACCTAAAAGGCAGTTAACTAACTCACTTTAGCCTCAGTAAAGTTTGTAATTTACTGCAATATATTAAGTTTAGGTTAATTTAGCTTTTATCGTTCATAATTGGCAGTTTACTTTATACAATGTTTTTATGGAAAATGTGTGTAATGTATATTATGTACCTATATATTATAGTACTGTGCAATATGAAAACATGTGAATTTTTAATCCAAAAATATGTGTTAAAGTTGTAAAATTCAAATTTGTTAAACTAAGTAATATTTTTTTATATGGATATTTGGATATTCGATCTGAAATTTTGGATATCCGTTTTTTTCGGATCGGATACAGATCGCTATTTTGTCGATCTGAAAATACACACCCCTACCTAGAGGAGTAGGAAAGGGGGACCCTAGGGGAAAGAAGAGGAGTGTTCGTAGTGGGTCTAGAACCCATAACCTAAGGGGAAATGAGAGAACAAAGATGAGCAGTTTGACCAACCGGCTAAATGTGTTTGCTCAGTTTTTCAATACAATTAATTGTACTTTTCAATATGGTCATGTTTAGTAAATAGCGGTTTGAACCAAAATTAGAGGTTTAACCGATCAAATTTGTTAATTTGGATGTTTGGTGAATAGCATATTAGGGTGAAACTTATAATTTTGAAAAAGCTACTAATATGGGCTTTTTGAAATTAGCGGTTTTGACATAAGAGTTATAAAGACCCTTTTGCCCTTAACAATTATAAAAAATCTCCAAATAACCTAAATTTAACATTTTCTATTTTAATTTTTCACCATCACATATTTATATTGTGACATTTGTAAAGTAATATTTTTTTCCTTTTTGTTCTCATACATTTATATTTTTATTTTTATTTAATAATTACTTCATTCGTCCCAAAAATATTGTCCCTTTTTAATTTTAAAATTGTCTCGTTCAAAATATTCCTTTTGAAAAGTTAACAAATAATAATACTTGTATTTCCTTTTTTTACCTTTTAACATATTTGAAGTTTTTACCATTATAGAAAGTTGATCTTCAACTTTTTTTTAAAGTTTTTGACCCCATTAAAACCTATCAAACCTATCAATTACGTATTAATGTCAAATTTATATTAATACAAAAACATTTAACTTTTCTTTAAATTTTATAGATATCAATAAGTGTCGGTGAAAAATCGAACTAAAATTTTAAACTAAAACATGATAATCAACCATGGATACTTAAGTACTAAGAAATCACTACTTTATTAATAATGCAAAGCAACGTAATATAAGAACAAACAAAATAAAATCTACAACATGGTACTCCATATAACTTGAAAGATGGTTAATTAAAACCAATCCACCTAGCACCAAAGGCAACTCAATAAAACAAAGTAAAAAAATTCACTTGAAAAGACTTATAATGAACAATAGCTTATAAAATTATCTAAGAAATTGAAATAGGGCCAATGAAATGAATCAAATTCTTTTTCAAATAAATGACTTTTCATTACAATTTGTTTACAATAGTTACACAAAGTCATTTTATACTTATCTATAAATAACTTCAACACCACCAACATCATACTTACACGAGTCATATACAATCTATGTTCACAAAAGATTCAATATGATTAAACAAAAAAGACAAAATATCAATAACAATACCTATAAAGTTAGGACATTCATTGTTTTTAATGTTGAAGTTGAATATGCAACAAAGCTTCTTGCACAATATCTTGGTCACAATGAAGTCGAATAGGAAGTTCTCCATTTCTTTCCAACCTTTGCTTACCCATATGTGGCAACCTATAATTGTTTCCTCTCTTAATCTCCATAATCTCAATCATGCAAGATGGCAAGGATAAAAACACATTGTTCAAACTTTCAGGTGATAACTCATTAAATGATTTTTTACTGCTTTCACCAACTCATCAATTGTTGTAGGAGATTCTTGATGTTGCAAAGATTATATTGCTCTAAAATATCTAAGATCCAATACATTTTTGGAGGTTAAAAAAACAATTGAAAGTTAAAATCATCAAGATTTGCAGCTTGAAGAAATTGTTCATCATCTATGTCGATATGAGGCTTTGCATTGTCTTGTTGAATGAAAATTGTCTTATCACTATAACTAAGTCATTTAGCTCTAATAGCTGGTAAAACTTTATCAATTAAGTATGATCTTGTCACATATTTTGTCACTGATAATATAGGTTTAGTCTCTAAGGTTCCAGCTTGTCTACTTTTGCTGTTACGCCTTGCCGATTTCTTGAAGACAAATGGAAAAATTCTAATCTTTCCAGAAAATAAGCAATTAGAAGATTCATCAAAATGTGGTTTTGCCACTGTAGCTAAAAACATCACCTTGGTAATAATTTTTTTTTACTTTTGCAAGTACGAAAAGGTTCAACCTCATATGGAAGAAGATAATATCTCTGATGTTTTTGACAAATAAAACCACTTCTCATCAATATGCACTATATTGAACATGTCAATAAATAAAGGAGTTGTGGTGAGAGTACTTGACTCAAGCATTGATAAAAAAATTGTACTCTGGCTCTTTTATTTGCATCAGTTAAATAAGGGTTTATAGCATTAGTATGTGGCTTAATCAAACCTTTCTTAATTTGAAGAGAGTAGACTTTGACACATTTAAAGCTTTGGCCATTGAACGAATATTCGTCCGTCTACGAAGTGGAATCTCCAAAATACGATCAAGGTCTATAGAAACCCTCTTCTTTGTTCTTTGTTGATATAGACTACTAACATAAAACACTTTGTCTTGTTCCATACACTTTTTTGCTCGTTTCCATAGTCTAGTCACAGTTTTTGTTGAAACTGAAAACATAGCTGCAGTTCTACTTACAGAGCCTTTTTTAGCTTTCCATCTATACTTTGTTTTAACATTGCTTCAAATAAGGCTTGTCGCTCCTCTTTAGTCAAGTGCTTATTTGGTTTCCTTGTGTTGAGCTCGATATCTTCAACTGAATTGCTTGCCAAGTGGTGGAGAAGATGTAATTTGGGTGATGGTGGTGGAAGAAAAAAATAGGAAAAATTAGACACAAGATTTAGAGTCGTTCGAGCTTCTAACCAAGCTCTACACCCACTACCTTAGCTTCCTACTAAGGATTTCACTAATTCACTAAGAATTCTTCCCCTTTTCTAGGCTAAGGAGGTAACCATTTACAACCTAGACTCACTCACCAAGTCCAGCATCCAAAGCTCATATAATGAGCTTTGGGAACACTCTCTAACAAGAGAAAACTTAGCAAACTATAAATCCTCTAAAAGGTGATAGTTTGCACTCTTAAGTTCTCACCTAAATCTTAATACATTTGAGCATATATTGACATTTTAGCTCAACAAGTATAGTCTATACAAAGAATGGGAAATTAAGCACTAAGACAAATTTTCATCATAATGTTTTTGACTTGTGGATCATTAGTCTTCTATAGATGCTTGGAGGTCCCTTTCATACTCTCAATTAAGCTTCTAGCCGTTGGAGACCGTTGAGATTGAATTGGAGCCGTTGGGGCCTTTATTTCCCGCAATAAATGCAGTTCTAGAGCTGTCTGTATCGATACACGGGTAGCCGTATCGATACTGGTTCTTCAAGAACTAGCCATTATGCTCTTCACAGCTGACGTGTATCGATACGCGTAGGAGCGTATCGGTACGGCCTACAATTTAAAAGACCGTTAGGAAATAGCCGTTGGGGTTTTTGCCATGTAGGCGTATCAAAATGCTAAAAGGCGTATCAAAACGACCCTTCTCCGTATTGATACGAGCAAGCCCTGTATCAGTATGGGTTTTGGTAGTTTTAAATAGACTGTAGCTGAAACCCTAAGGCGTAGCAATACGGGGAATACCGTATCGGTACGGTTACTTGAAAAACTCAGGTTTGGCTACTTTAAAGACATTTAAATCATTCCAAAACCTTATAAAATCCATCAAACATATTTTCAAGTTGTTTGGACTTGGAAATATTTCTGAATTCTTTTCAATTTAGTCCAAAAATAATTTTTCAATCATTATATCAAAACAAATATCCCAACAATCTCCCTCTTTTTGATATAATAAAACCAACTTGAAAAATTGTGTTTGAGATTCTCCCTCTTAGTAAAAAAAGTTTTGAATAAGAGTTTAAAATTTAAATGTAGTTAAAGCTCCCCTTATTCATTTGAAAATTCAATTTTTCAAAGCATTTCCCCCCTTTTTGTTATATAAAAAATGGAGAGTTTAAAAGCAAATTTGACAAAATTTGTTTTTGCTAAAAGTTGACTCCCCCTTACTCAAAGCATCATCAAATGTTAGTCAAACAATTTATGATAATCTAGTTGAATTAAAGTAAATAAACCAAATTAAAGCAAATAAATTCAACTAAACTTTACCACACTTGAACTAAAGGGAGGATGTGAAGCCTTCATTCTTCAAGTGCTTTCCTTGTGTGTATGGAGCTCCCCCTCAATATTGTACTTTGTTGATCATTCTCCATCACACCTAAAATAATACAATCACAAATATTTTGGTATCCAAATTGCTTTGGATCCATAGGCGTTAGTAGCACACAATTTTGTCCCCTTAGGAATCCATTTTTCAATTTCATCCTTTTTAGTTGAAGTAATTAGTCCTTTCGGGACCCAAATACTTCTAAAATATTTTCCATTTACAAATCTAAGTGCACTAGAATGTCTTTGATAAAAGTTTGATTTTCCAAAATCATTTTTTCTTTTGAAGTTCATTGGAAATCAAATCTTTTTCTTTCTTAAGATCGTCAACTTTCTTTTGATGGTCTTTTTCCATTGTTTGAAGCAATTCTTGTAAATTTGAAACTTTAAGCTCAAATCTTTGATTTTTGCTTCAAACTCTAAATTGGTTTTTAAAAGCAAATCATTTTCAGTTTTCAATTTCGAAATCATCTTTTTATTTTTAAAAAAATGAAACTTTAAATTCAAAAACCAATTCATCATAAGCTTCTTGTAACTCATCAAAAGTATAGGAATTAGAAATAGATGAGTTAGAAGTTATCTCTCCCTCTTGGAGGGCCATGAAGCATAGATGGGTAACTTCATCTTCATCGGTGGAGTTTTCATCACTCCATGTTGCCATGCATGCTTTCTTTGAAAATGACCCCTTTTTGTTGAAGCGAGAGCAATCGAATTTGGTATGCCTCGTCTTCTTGCATTCATGGTTCTTTTGGGGATTTTTTATTTTCTTCTTCGATTCATGCTTGGAATTTTCCATTTCGTTCTTTATGAATCGGGTGAACTTCTTAAAGAGATGAATCATTTCTTCATCTTCACTTTCCTCCTCACTTGATTCTTCATATTAGCATTTAGAGGATTTGAGAGCGATGACATTAACATCAATGCCTTGCTTTTTGATCTTCTTCTCCTTCTCCCTCTTTAAGGGTTTGGACATCATCTCATGAGTTAGCAAGGATCAAATTAGCTCATCAAGCTTGAGCTCCTTTAAGTTCTTGGCTTCAATTATTGTCGTCTTCTTGCTCTCCTATGATTCGGGAAGTGAATAAATCAACTTCTGAACGAGTTTGTCTTCCGAAATCTTCTCTCCAAAGCTTTTGAGTTGGTTGACTATTGTAGAGAATCGGTCGAACATCTTCTTGATGTCTTCATCCAGGTCCATCTTGAAGTTTTCATACTCAAGGTTGAGAAAACCGATCTTGGTCTTCTTTACTTCGTTTGTTCACTCGTATGTGACTTCAAGCTTGTCCCATACATCTTTGACACTCTCACAAGAAGAAACCGTAGCATAAACCTCTGGTCCCAATGCACAAAATAGCACTAGCAACGCCTTGGAGTTTAGCTCCATTATATTATTGTCATTGACATTCCAATCCGCCTTCTTTAGTTGAGGCTCGAACGGTCCATCTTCAACAAGGTCCCAAAGTCGATAATCATTTGCCTTGATGAAGTACATCATCATATTCTTCCAATAGGCATAATGTTCACCATTGAAGAATGGTGGCTTGTCGATGGATTGCGCCATGAACATCAGTTGATATAATGGTTGATCGAGCTTGCCGGGATCGCCTCAATAGGATGTTAATCCACTCGATTGAGCCTCGCTCTGATACCAATTGTTGAGCTTGATATCTTCAACCGAATTGCTTGCCAAATGGTGGAGAAGATGTAATTTGGGTGATGGTGGTGGAAGTAAAATATAGGAAAAATTAGACACACGATTTATAGTGGTTCGAGATTCTAACCAAGCTCTACATCCATTACCTTAGCTTCCTACTAAGGATTTCACCAATTCCCTAAGAATTCTTCTCCTTTTCTAGGCTAAAGAGGCAACCATTTACAACCTAGAAACACTCACCAAGTCTAGCATCCAAAGCTCACAAACCGAACTTTGGGAACACTCTCTAACAAGAGAAAACTTAACAAACTAGAAATCCCTCTAAAAATTGTATAGCAGCCTTTTTTTTAAATCACCACTTGATGTGGCCCATGTTTTGAAGAATTCATTTTAGGGAGATTTCTTTCGAAAATTCTTTTTGTTTGAAAATAATGAAAATTTGGAGTCGCCACCGGCCACTTGGATAAGGTAGGTCGGACACCACAGAACCAGAGATTCATTTTGAAAGGGTTCGGGAGTTGGTTACGTGTAGGGAAGGATTAACACTCCCAACACGCCCGGAAATCGGTACCATAATATTTGTTGCTTTTAATGGAAGGAAATTGTCAAAATTTGAAAGGAATTTAATTTGGCGACTTTAATTGAAAATTAGCCTTAATTGAACGGGATTTATCAAATTGGTGGATTCAAATTAATTGAATATTTAATTAATAAGGTTGACGATACCTCAGACTATAGATTAAACCGACATCAGATAAGTTTGACTGTCGTGTTAATTGATGGTTCGACTTTCGTATGTCACCTTTATGAATGATGCAAGCAAATAAAATATGATGTAATGATTTGGCTAAGATTTAATTTTACCTTGAGTCGGTAAGGATTAATTCAAATATTTGGTCAACATCCTTTAAGCTTGGACTGTTACGGCACAAATATCGAAATTAATGAATGCCTCCATTTTAAGGTTTAAATTGATTAATGCACAATAAATGGGTCACATGAATGACAAATAAAATGAATGTCACAAAAAGACTTGAAAATTAAACACACAAAAAAGGCCCCTAAAGCCTTAACCTAAGAAAGCCCAGATTATGAAAATTTAATTAGTGATCTAATTATTAATTAAGTGAATCTAATATTAACCCTAAATTAATTAAACCTGAGAAGCTAGAAAGCCCTAATAAATTATGGATTATCTTGTGATATAATAATTAACTCGATTAATTTTAAACTAGTGTTCCAATAAGCCAAAAATACTATTTAAAATGAATCTAGTTAATTAATCATAACTTTAAATTAAATGTCCATCTAAGCCCAATTGTCAATTTTATCCTAAAAGGGTAATTAAGGAATATTTAACTAATTTAATGAATTTAACATTTATCCCAATAAGCCAAGGATAAATTTAAATTCACTAAATTAATTCGAACCCTAGGTCTAACTACGGCTCTAAAACACTAATCCTAAATTAATCTAATTAATTTAAAATTGTGCCCCTATGAGATGGGCACACGACTTAAATTAATTAAATTAATCTCTAAACTAATCCAAAACTAACTTAACAAGCTAAGGCCCAAAAGGCTAAACCTAAGGCCCACTAAGCTAAGGTTGACCCTAAGCCCAAAATATCCTAATTCTCAACTAAGCCCAAAAGGAACAAAGGCCCAAAACATATAAACATGTATCAAAAACCACAAGTTAAAAAGCTACATATTACAACTATACATTATATAAAATATATATTACGTATATAGAACTATATTGTATATTCTAAAAGTCATGTACTAAAAAACCTATATTGTATATGTGTTAAAAAAAACTTTATTATATATAAAAACCTTAAAATATATGAAAACCTTAATATCTATATTTAATATACAAAAGACATATTATACACATCATATGAAAATAGATGTTATATATATATTTAAAAGAAACTATTCAACATATATTATAAAGAAAAACATGTGTTATATATATTATATATGGAAAAGGATATATTATATAGATAGGATATATTGTAACATAGGAAGGCCATATACTATAACTAGACTATATCTTATAAACACACACATATATATATATATATAATCATGTATAATATAATCCCAACAACCACAAGCAAACATATAATAAAAATAAAGCATGATTAACAACAATATACAAGCCGAAAAATGAAATGCATGAGAAAGGAATAAATAAGGAGGTTCTTAAAAACTGGAAAATGACCAAACTAAACAAAACTCAAAATTAAAGGCCGGATTTTAAAAGGAAAATAGGAACGAAATTGTAACCATCTTGAAAACCACAAGGACCTGGGACGTGATTATAAAAGACGGAATGGCTGCTAGGGTGAATAAAATTGGGCAGAGGGACTCATAATGTGATTTTGAAAGGCGAAAGCCCTGCGGGCGTTATTTAAACGGGATGGAGGGAATTATAAAGCAATTAAGCCAATTTTAAAAGGGGGCATATATATTATAACCATTTTATTATTTTTTCCTCTTTTGACATAAAATGAGACCGGGTTCTCTCGACCTCTCTTCTTTATTCCCCAAAACGGGATGAACACGTGTTCATCCCCAAACCTAGAAAATGCTCTGAATTCCAGATTCTGATGATGTTCTGCCTCGTCGGCCGCCGACGAACTTAAAACTGCCGCCAAACAACTCTTTTTGCCACCCTAATTTTAAAATCGACCACTGATTTTCTTAAAGAACAGCCAAACCCCCATAGATTTAAGAAAAACCAAATCGGAACCCTTTTTTTCACAAAATAGAACCTCCACTTTTTGGTATGCTTCCTTACTGATTCACCATGCACGGCCTCAGGGAGGCCAGTGGGTTTGTCACCGGCGAGGAAGAGGAACAAACGCAAGGGAAAGGCAAAACGACACAGGGTAAACTCTAAACCCTATACCTTTTCTTTTTTCTTTATTTGTATGGATTCCTTTTGGTATTGATGATAATGTGAGAAAAAAAAGAAAGAAGAGGGAGGTTACCTCCAAGATCTGAGGTTTCCACTGGTTTTCTATTCTCAAGCTTTTTCCGAATGGTTTACAATTGTTAGGGTTAGGGCTTTATACCCTGATATTACATGTATTAAAAAAAGAAATAAAACCTAAAATCCCTATTGGCTGCCTCTATTTTTTCTCTGATATTTCTTGATTCGCTTCCTGATTTTTCGATTTTGTTTCTCTGATCTATTGATATTGCATTTCTCTTGCATGTGAGACGTGACGATCAACTAAGGAGGAAGGGGTCAGACGATAGTGTAGCCAGTGGCGGATCTCTGGTGTTGTCCCCTTAAGGGTCGTGGCCGTTCGAGTAGATAGGGGACCAGTGAGAGAACGTGTTTGGGGAATAAGGCACGCTGGTGGCCGTTGGATCTGCCAGCGTGAACGATGGTGATGAAACGAGGGCTAAAACGTTAGAAGGTAAACCGACACGCGTGACATTGTTGAGAGGTTGCGCGTATGGCACGTGTCCTATATTCGAGGGGTCGCACGTAAATCACAACCGTGAGTGGGGAACTGAAGTGACGGGCGCGTGGTGGCTTTCGAAACCTTCTATGCCTTGATTTTGGACCGTTAGATCTGTCCTAGATCTAACGGCTAGGAGTCGGCTGCGCAAATGGATAAAGAGGGGCATTAGGGTTTTCAGATTAGGGCTTTGTGTATTTAAGGTCCTATTGGGCCGAAATATATATATATTATAATATATCCTTTTTGGGTTTTAAAGTTATAAATGGACTGATAAATATATGAGAATTTGGGCTTTTATTTAATTATATTGGGCTTATTTATTTAGTCTTTCTAATTTTTATTTTAACAATAATAACAGTAGTAAATAACAATAATACTATAATACTGATATATATAATAATGATAATAATAACTATAATAGTAATAGTAATATAACAATAATATAATAATACTATAATAATATTACCGCAATATTACTTATAATAATGTGACGAAATAATAAGACTGATAAAGATATACTACTAACAATGATAGTAGTGATAATACTAGGGTATAACATAATAATAGTGTTTTGAAGGTTTTTCAAGTAACGGTAATAATACACAAAAGAATACATAGCACTTAATATTTAGGGGTTTTAAAATAGATGATAGTATAATAATAAAAGTATTATATATACATGTACTATATAATTGTAAAGAAAACAAATAATCTTTTTGTTGTTTCTTTGTTTTAATGATGATTATATGCCATATAGTAAAGCCTTTATTTGCAAAAAAATGTAAAAATGGGTTACCACCGCGGATAAAATTAGTGATTACAAGGTGGTTATTTGCACTCTTAAGCTCTCACCCAAATCCTAATACACTTGAGCATACATTGACATTTTAGCTCAGCAAGTGTAGTCTATACAAAGAATGAGAAATTAAGCACTAAGACAAATTTTCATCATAATGTTGTTGACTAGTGGATCATTAGTCTTCTATAAATGCTTGGAGGTCCCTTTTATACTCCAATTGAGCTTCTAGCCGTTGGAGACCATTGGGATTGAATTGGAGCCGTTGGGGCCTTTATTTCCCGCGATAAATGCAGTTCTGAAGCTGTCCATATCGATACACGGGTAGCCGTATCGATACCGGTTCTTCAAGAACTAGTTGTTATGCTCTTCACAGCTGATGCGTATCGATACGCGTAGGAGTGTATCGATACGACCTACAATTTAAAAGACCGTTGGGAAATAGCCGTTTGAGGGTTTTGGCTGTTGGGGTTTTTGCCACGTATGCGTATTGAAACGCTAAGAGGCGTATCAAAACAACCCCTCTCCGTATCGATACGGGCAAGTCCTGTATCGGTATGGATTTTGGTAGTTTCAAATAGACTGTAGCTAAAATCCTAAGGCGTATTGATATGGGGAATACCGTATCAGTACAGTTACTTGAAAAACTCAGTTTTGGCTACTTTAAAAACATTTAAATCATTTCAAAACCTTATAAAATTCATCAAACATATTTTTAAGTTGTTTGGACTTAGAAATATTTTTGAATTTTTTTCAATTTAGTCTAAAACAATTTTTCAATAATTATATCACAAAACAAATATCTCAACACCTTGTCATTGCCACGAAAGACTCCACTGGCATATTTGCATCTTCAAAATCCATTAAGAAAAGTAATTTTTCTTGTAAATATTGGTTCAAAGCAAAAGAAGGAAATTTGCAAAATATTGAAATCAAAAAGAAAAGAAAGTATTTTTTCAAAGAAGTTGTAATTTGGTTATAAAACAAATGAAATTGAATTAAATTATTTTAATAAAATTTTAGTGCTAAAATTTAGGCACAAATTTTAACAGTTTTTGGCGTTAAAGATTTTAAGAAACATTTTACTGTAAATTTGGTTTGGCGCCATGAATTTAGCTTGCAGCTTATTGTTTCCCGCTCTGCAAAATATTAGTACTCATTTTAGTGGGCATTTATGTCTTTTTCTTTTTCTTATGTGACTTGGCAATAGTTTGCAGGTTGAACTTTCAATTTTCCCTATGATGGACATTACTTTAAAGACAGAGAGTATATAAATAATAAATTAATATATAATTCTTTAAATATGTTTAATATTTTTATATTAAAAAAATATTTTTTATAATCTAATTAATATTAACAGATACAAAATATTGATAATTAATAATTTATTCAAACAAGCATCAAATATAACGATGTCCTTATATGTTATTTTGCTTGTTTAAATAAGCAAACAGCTATGAGCTATCAATTAATTTTAACAAACACTTTTATACAATCAGTTAATACAATCAGTAATGCAATCAATTATCAGCTATTAACTATCAGCTATCCGCTAATTGTCAAACATGACCTATATATTTAAAATATTATCCTGATTTAAATATTTATTATTAATTATTAATTCAGTTTGGACCCTAGTTTTTCTCTCTAACAACCCTAGTTTTTTTTCTCTCTAACAACCTTGTGCCACTGTTTCTTCAATTTTTCTGTGTTAGCCGGCGATCGGCAATCACCTAGCTATTGGTTGTCGATCACTGGTGTTTATTATTTTTCTTATTTTTTTTATTTTTTAATAAGAATCTCTGCCTTTATGGCTTGCGTTTTCTTTGTCCTTGTGACACGCGTTTTCTTCTATCCTTGTGACATGTTTTTTTTTTATTTTTGTGGTTTTATTTCATCTGTCCTTGTGGCATGATTCAACATACCCTAGTGGTCGATGTTGCTCGCATAAAGTTTTAAATCGGAGCTAGTTCCTGATTATAATTTTGTCGGTGGTAAAGCAAAATTAAATCCCCACTTAGTTGATGGTTGTTTGCCGATGTAATCAATCCTGAGTAGCAGAACTTCTACCTGATAATTTGGATCGCTCACCACTCATTTTTCATCAGTTATGAGTTCCGATTGAATAGAGACAAAGAGATTCATGAAGCTTCTGAATTTTGATGGTATGCTTATCTCCATAGAAATTTTTTCACTTTTCTTTATTTTTGGGTTGTAAAAAATTTATGTAAATTAGTCTCATTATTTTCTTTCCTGAATGCGCTTTAATTGTGATATCTTCTATGGTTATAATAAAAATTCGGTGGTCATATTCAAAAAGAAAATTACCTAAAGGCGTGAGGGGCCGGTGGAGTCAGAAAGTAGGAAGGGAAATGGGCCATAAGTTGGGCTGTGCATTAGGCCTAATCTACACTACTGGCTTTCTTCATGTATCCTAAAATTCCCCATGAAGATAAGTTTTTGTTTTATCGAAATCCCTTGTACTCTTTTCCATCTCCGGCCTAAAATCTCCTGTTTTTGTTTTGTTTCAGTCAGGTTTTGCAGTAGCTGAAGAAATGGTTGCCGGCAGACCAAAATTACTTGCAATTTAGAAGGGCTCCGATCGATCTCGCTCAACAGTCATTTACCACTTTTGCAAATCCCAATCGTCCAAGCCAAGTCGGAACAAAAACAAAATCCCAAGACACGAAAGCCATGGTAGCTCCGAGTTCCAATCCCCACAGCAAGGAGATGCAAATTCGTAGAAGAATAAACAACATGTAATTCCTCTTTTTCTCTTGCTCTCTCCATTGCTACCCAGTATTACCAATTCAGAAAGTTTATTGCTGTTTTTTTTTTTAATTTTGGGATTTTTTGTTTTGAATAGATACAATAAAAGAGAAGAGGATTTCCCATCACTGAGAGAATACAATGATTACTTGGAAGAAGTGGAAGATATGAGTAAGTTCTGCTTTATTTCACATCCCAAACTATTTGTGTTTTTTTTTTGTTAAACAATCTAATTTGTGGGGTTTTGGGCAGTTTTTAAATTGATTGAAGGAATTGATGTTCAAGCTATTGAAGAACAAATTAGTAAGTATCAGCGGGAAAATGCTGATCTGATTATGATCAATCAAGCTCGGAAGGTACCTTTAAGTAACCCCTTTTCTATTTTCTCTTTGGTTTCCTCCGTGGAGATTGAGTCTCGTAACAATATCATCTAACTCTTTCTTTTCTTTACAAATCATTTCATGGGATAAAGTTGCTTTCTGAGTTAATAATATAAGCTGTTTTGATGAACAGGCTGAAGATTTAGCTGCAGCAATGGCAGCAAGCAAGGGACTTCCTGCACAGGCCGATACTGATGTGGTGAGAAATCCTATTGTCTTCTCTTTTTTAGACGTTTATCATCAGTTGTTGAATGTTGTTTCTAAATTAAAGCAGCATCAATAGTTGATCATTTACAAGTTTGGTCTTTTGATGTTAAGAACACTGCCTTGGTCAATTATCTCAGTAGTTAAAGATGTCACAGTTAATCTCTTAACCTCATTCATGTTGCTACTGGAAACATGATTAATAGCCAGTTCATTCGAACAAAAAAAGTCAGTGATAGCCAGTTCAAATGTTTGACGTTATAGATAGATGATTGTGGTATATTTGATAGTTTTGTAGGTTTTTTCTATTCAGGAATCTATTTTTTTTTTGTTTCCTTTTACTGGAAAGAAGAGAAAATGTGTTACCTGTGAAAGTTTATTTTGTTTAACCTTAATGTTCACGAATTTGATATCCCGATAGCAATCTGCTATTTTTGATTTGCACATTTTCAGCTACTATAATTTTCTTCATTTACCGGACTCGCAATGAATAACTAATATTTCCTTATTTATTTCGACATTTCCTTGAAATAATGTTTAGACCATTTTGATTTGTTTTACTTCAAGACAACTTATAAATATTTTCATCATTGCTGTATATTGTTAGACTGGATGAATCTTAGCTTCCATATTTCTTAAATAATGTTTCTTCTGCAGCTCTCCAAAAGAAAAATTAATGGGACTTTATTTTGTCAAAATAATAATTGAATATTTTGACGGAGACTGTTCGGTTTCTTATATTCTATTGGTTTTAGACTCTTTTTCTCGTCCATCCAACATGTAAAATGATGTAAGTTGATTACTTGTTTACTTAAACTGGCTCTATGCCAGAGCTCGCAAGCAGTGTTCTCAGCCGGTGCTCAAGGTCAATATGCACCAACAGTTGCTGGAGGGCAACCACGACCAACAGGCATGGCACCACAACCGGTTCCGCTTGCCAGCGGGCTGGATATGCATGGTTATGCTCTTGATGATGAGGAGATGATGAGGCTCCGAGCAGAAAGAGGTGGAAGAGCAGGAGGATGGAGTATAGAGTTGAGCAAGAAGAGGGCACTGGAAGAAGCCTTTGCAAGCATATGGGTTTGACATTCTTGATGAAATATCACCGTTTACTCCATGGAAAATATAGCTCGGGTTACTTTCTACTAAACCTTGATATACCGCACGGGGCATTTGCTACCATGGATGGGGACTGTAAGATAGTTGTTTCTCTATTTGTGAATGTTGAAGTAAACTCCATATTTGGTGCAACTTTGCATATCATCCCTTTATCAATCACGTGCTATAAATGCCAGGGTGAACTATAAGGAGTTTTTGAATGTAAGCAAATTTTCTAGAATTCTGATTCTTACGTTTCAGGCTTTTATGTAGTAGTGGATGGAACCACGTCTGTCTTCTTCTCGAAAACAGAAGTCAAATGTGGAAGTTTATCAAGCATCAAGAAATGCTAAACTCCATTGGAAGCATGCCAAAAATGGCATGTTAATATAATTTGCGATATAATGATCTTGAAAACATCTGTGCTGTGTTGGTCTCATGATTCTAGTTATGCTTCCACCAGCACAAGGTATTCTTTGTAGTATCCATTTATTTGGGCTTATCAATTATTTATTTAAAAATAAAACTCATCACTTATGAAAATGCAGCTACATACAATATATGAATTAAAGAGCGTTAATAAAATAATAAATATGATTAATTATATTAATATTTTACTACATAAATTAAAATATTATTAATAAAATAAATAATTTTTTAATTATTAATAAAATTTGAAAATAAATTAATAAAATAATAATTGTTAATAATATATTTTTAATGAAAATAGTAAATATTATTAATTATATTAATATTTTATTATATAATATCAAATATTATTAGAAATATAAATATTATATTATTCGATTAAAAAAAGAAATATTATATTTTTAAAAACTATTATATATTTTCAATATTACAAATTTTAATAATATAATATTTTTATTTTAAATATTTTTTAAATTTTATATAATAAAACATTAATATAATTAATTATTTTATTAACCGTTCTTTAATTCATATATTTTATGTAGTCAAATTTTTATAAGTGATAAGATTGATTTAGAGGTTTAGCATTTTAATTTCGTATAATTAGTCTCAAATTTGAATCTCATTAATTTTTTTATTCTCTTTTTACTAACAAAGTAACCCTTTAATACACCATGTTATTAGGAGTGTTAAAAAATAACCGACCCGTCAATCCGAACCTTAAAAACTCGGGTATTTCTTTAAAAAAGATATACCCGGTCTGTGATTTTTCCCAGGTAATTAGGCCGTGTCTAGGCCGAAATATTTTTGTAACTGGGTACCCTACCTTATCCGGTACTTTTAATATATATAATTTTAATTTTAAATTATATTTTGTAATCGGTGCATTCTTTTTCATTTCCTGCAGTGCATCCCATTGGAGTTCTTTCAAGATCAAACCACAATGCAAGTTGAATGAAGTTTGTAAAGTGTTAAGAAGAAATGGATAAGCCTCTGGATTCTGGTCTCTAATGACAGTTTAAGTATGCAATCAACCAGTGTGTATCGAAATGATTAAATTCCAAAATCAAACACCAATCCCAAGTCAAACCAGGTTGTAAAGAAGAAGAAAATTAAGATAGATCCATCAACCAAATTGTAAAATTTTGATATAACAAGAAATTACGAGTATTATTTTGTAAAAAAAAAATACATTTTTAAGTACTTAAAAAGACTCATAAATTGACAAGGATTCTAACTTCAATAGGATGCCACAGTCTGCTAGTTTGCCAGCTTTGGTGCTTCGTTTGGTCACCGTTGATGTTGCTGCTTGCTCTTTGGTGCATGGTTTTGGTGAGCTGATTCGGTTCTAGTTGGTTCGGGGTTGCCCGTTTCTTGTAACTTATTACGAAATATTCTTTTCCACACTTAGGTTTTAGGGGTTTTTAATGAGGCTCTTGATAATGTCGTTGTATGATTTTTCCTTCTAATAAAATCATATTTATTGAGCAAAAACACTTAATCCCCAAATATTTTCCAAGTATTTTGGTGCTCGAAATAGCCAAATTGGTCCAGGAGTATAGATATGCTCTTGATCGTATCGATACGGTTTTTAGCTACTGGAACCAATTTAGCGTATAGGGTACCAATACGCGTGTAGCCGTCTCGGTACGCCATTCAACTTGGGAACCAATTTAGCCTTCGAGTATTGGTACGGAATTTGTGCATACTAGTACGGGGTATTCAGATTTTCTAAATCTTTTGTAATAAATATTCGACCGTTGCCTTGTCTATTTATTGGAATCATAACTCTGAAAATCAGTTAATTCGAACCGATACCCATATAGGCGTATCGATACGATTTTTCGTTCATAACTTATCAGGATTCCAGTGAGAAAAATTAGTACCGATACGGCCTAGCCTGTATTGATGCCCCTTTGTAAAATACACTCCGCGTATTGAAAATAACTTTGAAAACGAAATGCATATTGAAAAGTATGAGTTAGGTCGTACCTTTGCATGTTTGGTGTGTCTTTGCTTTGTGACGAGTTTTCGCTTTCACGTGTCCTCACTATCGTGCTTAGCCGCTAAATGGTCTGCAACTTTGCATCGGGCGCCAACCTTGATCACTCTTCAAGCCATCATGGCACTTACATCCCTCATCCGAACTTCCTGCCTCTTATGCTCTTGCTATCCTTCATGTCACTTGTGGCGCTCTTGGTTTTACATCTCTTATCTGAACCTCTATATGTTGGTGGGTCTTTTTCGTTATTGTAGCTTGTCGTTTTCCTCTTTTAACCGATGGGTTGTGGCTTCGTGGTTGATTCTTATTATATGCATACGCCCTTTCTCTGGTTGTTCCGGCTACTTCTCCTAACTGGTTCGTAACTCTCAATTTATTCTGCATGCTAGTCTATCGGCTACTTTCGACTTGAAGGAGGGAGATTTACTTTCCCCCTTCTTCCCTCTTTTTTCCTACCTCCGTCCAGTCCTCCATATACGCCCTTGTCGAGGGTTGTTCTTCATTATTTTTCGAGGATCATATCAAAGATCTGAAGGTCGCGTGTTTGGTCCACACTCACCATACCAATTGTTGATGGCCAAAATGGTCAAGGACTAGAGACGGTGGTTCGATGATGGTCGTGATAGTTGTTCTAGGTCGGAGCTCGTGTGTTGCTCTTATTTCTTTTGATGGTCACGGTGTACGGAATGTAGGAGTTTAGTTCTCTCTTGCTGCATGTCTAGTTTTATACTACTCGGACATGTGTCATGATAGGGTTGTCGTGACGCGTTGATTGGACTAGCTATGACTTGACGTCTTAGGTTCCTCTCGTTATCCGTAGCGGACACGTGTGTAGTTATGTGCCCGCCAGATGAGACGCGATGTTGCGAGTAGTCTTGTCTATTCGCCATAGATCGCGAAGGGTATCACACAGTTCGTGGGTGATTCTGTGTGTAGCGGTCCACTTGTGTTGTTATGCTTATTGCCGAATGTCACTTGTGCCACATCATTCGCAGTCTTGCTCATTTTGATTTCGACACATGGCGGTACGTGTTTATAGGTACTAACAATTTTCAAATCATTAATTTTTATATTTAGATTATGTATTATGAACTTTTAAATTTTATGTGTTCCATATGTAATATTTTTAAATTTTTTTATTTTAAAAAATAAAAATTAAAATGTGAACCGAGTATCCGAATTTTACAAGTACCTAGTATTCCCAAAATAGGACACGGGCTGACAAATATACTACTTGGAGGACTGAGTACCCGAATTTGAACATCCTTACATGTTATCATCATATTTCATATTATTGGGGCTTTAGCCTTCCACGCTCTAAGCCCTCCCTGCTGTTAACGTGAGTTTGATTCCTCCCATGTGCATTTCTTTCTAATTTTATCTACTTCCTTTGTTTATGTTCGATCAGATGGTAACACGTATCGTCATTTGGTTGGTTGGTTAAATATATTAAATTAAATAAATTAAAATTGAAAAAGATTGGACACATGTCGTCATCTGGTTGGTTGGTTAATTTTATTTAAATAAATTAAAATTATGACTAAATTGATATAATAGGTAAATAACTGGACCAAATGTGTGATTATACAAATTTCTTTTAACTACCACGTCACTTATTCCGTTAGATTTTAACGGCATGCGGTCAAAATATGAGCACTTTAAAAGTTTGATGGTTTGAATGACGAGTTTCTTAATTGAGTGGTCAAAATAAAAACATCCCCATAGTTTAGTAGTCACTTAAGTAGTTTACCCTTCTTTTAATCCAGCCATGAATATATCTTCTTCTCTTGAATCAGTATCACCAAAGATATCTTCTACTTAATTTATCTCTCCGCCTATCGCTTCCAAATCCTGCACCAAGATCAAATCTGTTTGGTTCCCTAGAAAATGTAGGATGGAAGTGGAATGATGTTCATTTTGAACCTGTTAAATCTAAGGGATCAATGTTGACCTCTTTCCCGAAAACTGAAGTCAACTCTGGAAAATAAACATAAATTTAAGGAGTTATTTTTTTTGAACAATTTCTACCCAGAGAGAAAGAAAGTAAAATTTGTTCTTAATGAATTTTCAACCCATAATTTAGGGAAAAAAAAGGTGTCAATTAAAAATTTTAACCACTCATTTTAGAGATTATTAACAGGGAGTCATTGTTAAATATATTGAATGAATAGTGATATATTTACACAATCATGGAAATATATATGACTACAGTACCACAAGTATTTCCATGATTATTTATTAATATTTTTATAAAAATAATTAATATTTTAACAATTAAATCATCAAATTTATAATATTACTGTACATATTAATTATTAAGTATGTGAAGTCAATATGATATTTTTATAATATCAATTTATGTAACGTGATAATTAATATATATTAAACGATCGATAATTAAATGATTTAACGATTGGTAGTTTATATATAAAACAAATAATGCGCGACTCTTGGCTTGGAGGGATCGAGCACCATGTGTGCACTCTTGGCTTGGTGGGATCGAGCACCATGTGTGCACAGTATATGTACATTATTAAAGAGCTAAGAAAATTAAACATATACTATCTTATAATCACACCAACATATTCAAAAAAATAAATAACTAATGCGCGACTCTTGGCTTGGTGGGATCGATCGTTTGATTTCTTATGCTCCTCGGCATTTGTTAGCTTTAGTTGGATACGAAACCGTGGCTTAAATGGCTGATGGTGTCGGCAATTGGTAGTGGGATAAGTTTCAAAACTTAATCACGCTTGATATTTTACTCTGAATTGCAGCTAGCATAGGTCCTTTGGGCTCGGCTTCTTGTGATTCGGCTGGTTGGAGAGATCAAGTAGACCAACAATTTTCTATCAAATTCGCTTATAAAATTAGTTGTGGTTTATCGGTTGCGATTGACGGGTCATTGTGGATAACAATTCATAGTTTTCGCGGCTTGAAAAAAGTGAAGATTTTTATGTGGCTCCTATGTCACAAGAAGATTATAACAAACATGGAGCGAGTACGTCGACACTTGGCTACAAACGATCGTTGTCCCATCTGTTTCAACGCGCCCGAGGATGTGGAACATGTGTTCCGTGACTGCCCGAAATCCATGTCTATTTGGGTTGTACTTGTTCGTCAGGAAAAGCTTGCTGACTTTGTTTTAATGGAGTTTTGAGGCTGGTTATTGGTTAATCTATCAGACCTGGCTCGGTTTGTTGTTGATGTTGGTAATTGGGATGTACTATTGGGCTCGAGCGTGCATGCTTCGGTATCTCCTGGCTCTGGGTGGAACCGACCGAAAATTGGATGGTTGAAAATTAACTCTTATGGAAGCCGTGATCTGGGTAGTGGCATTGCTGCATGTATAGGAGTTATTTGAGATCATGAAGGTATTTGAATAGTGGGATTCCATAAATATATCGGCATTTGCTCGGTTGTTGAAGCGGAACTAAGTGGGATATATTTTAGCTTGTTAACTGTATGGGACAAAGGTTTTTTTTTCAAATTGTTTTGGAGATGGACTGCCGAGATGCTATCAAGTTAATCTCTGCATCTCGGTCTAGTCCGAGTGGTTTGCCCCTTCTTCTTCACATCCATGATCTGGTTCAAAGACCATGGGTTGGTCGTTTCATTTATGTATCTCGGTCTGATAACCGGGTTGCGAATGGTCTAACCAAATTGGCTTAATGTGCATTTTTTGGATGTTCCCCCAGTTGAGGTGAGGGGGCTGGTCCTCTCGGAGGCACTGCTGCAGGAGGAGTGATAGTTTAGTAGGATAGTTTTGTTTATGAACATTTAGTTTTCTTAGTTTGAATTGTTATATTGTTTTATAGAGACATTGTGTGTATTCTTTTCCTCCGTTTAGGTGTAGGGAAGTTTATAACGAGGCATATGATGTCGTTCCCCGTATATGATTGTTCTTAATGCAATCATACGTATTTCGCCACAAAAAAATATATTTCCAATTTATTTAAATTTGACATACATAATTAAAGTAAATAAAATATAAAATTCAATAGTTAGTTTATTAAAAGATTAATCATCACATTATTGTAAATGATAAATATATGTAACATCCCCACCCAGCCTGGAAGAAAACGGGGTCGGAGAACTTTACTGGTGAATAATACGTGATCGGTGCAACAAAATTACATTGTAATTCGATAAACAATCCAAACATGCTTGACTAATCATGCATAGTTAGTATAGGAGGTTTACCAATTCAATACAATGCTTGAATCTACAATTTAGGGGCTGATTTTAGACTTTTACAAGTTTTAGGGACTAAACTATAATTCTTGTAATTTAAGGGTCCTTTATTAATATTAACTATACCATGATGAAATTTAACCCATGATCAAAATTCATGCAAATTTTCAGTTTAATTAGAGTTCATTTACTAGTTCAATTAAACCATGCTATACTTAGTGACCAATTTGTAAACTCTTTAAAATTGTGTTCTTGGCCTATTAACGAAATTAATTGACACCGTATTGAAACACCTAAGGGGTGTATCGATAGGGCTATGCACAATTTAAGGCTTAATTTGAAGCTGTCAAGTTTCGTTTCGATACAGCTTAACCTGTATCAATACGGGGTAACGAAATTAACAAACACCGTGTCGAAACACCTA
Organism: Hibiscus mutabilis; assembly: GCA_019671005.1. Classification (NCBI taxonomy): domain Eukaryota; kingdom Viridiplantae; phylum Streptophyta; class Magnoliopsida; order Malvales; family Malvaceae; genus Hibiscus; species Hibiscus mutabilis. The sequence continues at coordinate 21,368,125 of CM033725.1, forward strand.
AGGGATGTATCGATATGAGTTCACCTGGTTTGACTTGGCCATTGACCTCTGTTGCGATACGCCTAGGGCCGTATCAATACAATTAAATTCACAATCCTCACCGTCCATTTCCCTATCGAAACGACCTAAGCCCGTATCGATACGCCTTAGTTGACTTATGCTTTGACTGACCAAATATGCAAGGTCGTACCGATACAAGTTGACCTTTATCGATACGCCCTGCACTGTAATGATAGATTTCTGGTTTTTACTCCATTTGACCGTTGAACGATGCCCAAATGTAATGGATTTTTACCAGCAACTTTTAAACACTAAAATCTACTAGCATGTCAAATTTCATGGTCAAATGAATCTGTTTACCATGTCTTCACTTATTAGGCCAAACTTGCATAATTAGCCTATTTTACCAAAATACTAACATACCATAACTTGCACTTTTAACTCTTCTAATATAATGAGTCATTTATACATACAAAATAGGGCTAAACTAACTTGTCTAGACCTTACACCACCAATCTAAGAGTTCAAGGACTAGATTAACATTACATATAGATAGTGTGACTTGCTCCAAAATGCTCCTAGCTTCGATCCTTGCTCCAACTATACTCTAACCTGAAAATGCATGGAGATGAGATGCATCAGGCTTACTTAGCCTAGTGAGGTAGTCATGAACAATAAAATGAACATCAATAGAAACAATGGCGTATATATCAATGTAAATGCACCTCAAATCATATTTTAACAATACTTGCAATACTTATTCACATATTTCCTTGGATAGATATGTAATATGGATACCCAAATTCCCAACCAACATCGCCAACAATGAATGGTCAATATATGCCAAGATCACCAATATGACCAACACAATCACATCCCGCCAACATCGCCAAATAAGAGCCTTAGCTCAAGGACCGTAGTCCACTCCTTACCAACGAGCTCATAAATTATATGGCATGCCAATTGTATCCCATGTCCATTCATGTCCAAGGATTCAATACTTGTCAATAACAATGTCAACAACAATAACAATAACCAATGCGGTAACAATAGCAATACAATGCCAATGACAACGACTCCTAACATGTTTAATATGCTATTTTCAATACTATTATCAAAAATCATGTAAAGATTCAATAGTCAACTTAGCAATAAAATAAGCTTACCAAAGCCTACCCATAGTGCCTCTAACGAGGCCTTTATTCGAGCATACCTTGGCCAATGATGATAATGTAATAAATTGACATCAATGAATTTAGGAAGGCACCTAGCCAATCCCTTGACTCTGACTACACTCACCGATGATTCCGAGGCTTTCAAGGCTCCCGGATGACAATTCCATTGCTCTTGGACTTGGTGGAATTGAAAGGATTTGATAACTCTTCACCTTGATTGTCTTGAGCTACACAAATCGAGATCACAAGGTTTTCATTTTCGATATCAGAATTGTAGCAACTCAATAGCTATGAAAAATGATAATTAAACAAGCTTTAGCATATCCAAGAAATTTCTAGGGTTTAGACCAATCCTTAAACTCGAGATTAGACATGATTTAGCTATGGAATCAATAAACTAATTGAGGGAGACTTCTTACCCAACCGATAGCTTCAATCTATGATTAAGAAACTTAAGGAATTCAAAGCTTGGTTTACTCTCAAATGGAGGTATGTGCTTAGAGGAAGATGACGAGGGTGAAGGGTAAAGTGCTTGCTTGACAATAGTCGGGTAAGTTTTTTTTTCTTTTTACTATTAATTTCCAATTGAGCTTTCCTTCAATTGAAGGAACTCAATATCCTAATCCCACGTATGTGGTGATTAGGCTTGAGGAGGGCTAATCACAAGATAAGTCATTCAATTTTCTATTCTTTACATCATTACCCCTAAACTTCCAATTTCTATAATTAAGTCACTAAAACAAGTTTAAAGCTTGCAATGAGGTCCTTAAACAATATCAATGCTCAATTGGGATTCAATAACTAATACTATGCCACTTGATTAAAGGGCAACTATAAAATTTTGGCTTTCTGATGTGAAATTTCCAGTCACCGAAATTAAATTCTGACTATGCCCGATTTTGGGATGTTACAACTCTCCCCCTTAAGAAAAATTCATCCTCAAATTTTTACCTGAATCAAAGAGGTACAGGTATTGACTTCTCATCTTTTCTTCAGGTTCCCATGTAGCTTCCTCCACCTTATGTCTTCTCCACAATACTTTAACTAACAGGATGTTCTTATTTCGAAGTCTCTTGACTTCCCTTGCCAATACTTGCACAGGTTCCTCCTCGTATGTCAGATTGGGTTGAAGTTCCACAGATTTTGGCTCTATAACATGTGATGGATCAGGTCTGTACTTGCGAAGCATCGATACATGGAACACGTCATGGATCTTGCTCAACTCTTGGGGCAAAGCTAGTCGGTAAGCTACAGGGCCAATCCTTTCAGTCACCTCGAAGGGTCCAATAAATCGGGGACTCAATTTTCCCTTTTTGCCAAATCGAAGGATCTTCTTCCATGGAGAGACTTTCAAAAATGCTTTCTCACCAACATCGAACTGTATATCTCTCCTCTGAAGGTCAGTATAGGCCTTTTATTGGTCAAAAACGACCTTCAAACGGTCATGGATGATGGTAACCCGTTCTTTAGTTTCCCGAAGTAAGTCAGGGCCTAACACTTTGCCTTCACCGAGTTCAGACCAACATAGCGGTGTTCTACAATTCCTGCCATACAATGCTTTATAAGGTGTCATGCCAATGGATAATTGGTAGCTGTTATTATAAGCAAACTCAACGAGAGGTAGGGATTTCTCCCAAGATCCCTCGAAGACAATAACGCAAGCACGAAACATATCTTATAATATCTTAATTACTCTTTCTGATTGGCCATCAGATTGAGGGTGGAAAGCTATACTAAGGTTGACTATAATGCCCAGAGCTCCTTGCAATGACCTCCAAAACTGAGACGCAAACCGTGGATCCCGATCGGAGATGATAAACTGTGGCACACCATGGATTCGAATGACTTCCTTGATATACAAGTCAACTAGTTTAGGAATGTCGTAGTCCATTCTAACTGGTATGAAGTGTGCTGACTTAATGAAATGGTCTACAATAACCCAAATAACATCATGCTTGGCTGTGGTCAACAGAACCACTGACAAAGTCCATAGTTATCTTTTCCCACTTCCACTAAGGGATTTCAATGGGTTGCAACAATCCAGTAAGGTTATGGTGCTCGGCTTTGACTCGCTGACATGTGAGATACCTCGATACAAATTCTATGATAAATGCTTTCATGCCAGGCCACCAATACAATTCTTGTAGGTCTTTGTACGTTTTTATTACTCCTAGGTGAACTGAGTAAGGGTTGCAATGGGCTTCATTGAGAATTTCATCATGAAAGGGCTCATCATTCGGCACACATATTCTATTACAGAAACATATGAGTCATTCAGAATTAATCTTGAAATTAGGGTTAAGATTATTCCAGAGTTTAGAAACAATGGCTTGTAATTCAAGATCTTGTTCTTGTAAAAACTTGATTATCATCACAATGGTAGACTAGACTTGAAGTTCAGCTATAAAACCATGGTGCCTTTGAAGTCAGAAATGAGCATTAATAGCCTGAGAAGTAGGCATAGGCCTGCGGCTGAGCGCATTTGCTACTATGTTGGCCTTGCCCGGATGGTATTCAATAACAAAGTCATAGTCTTTGAGGAGTTCCATCCACCTCCTTTGACGAAGATTAAGTTCTTTTTGTGTCAACAAATACTTAAGGCTCTTGTGGTCGGTGTATAGGTAACATTTTTCTCCGTAGAGATAATGTCTCCAGATTTTCAATGCAAAGACGACCGCAGCCAATTCAAGGTCATGAGTAGGGTAGTTCATTTAATGTGGCTTAAGCTTCCTTGAGGCATAAGCAACAACCTTGCCTTCTTGCTTCAATATGCACCCCAATCCTTGGTGCGAAGCATCACTATACACAGTGTAGTCTTTCCCAGACTTAGGTTGGATCAAGACTGGTGCATGGGTCAACACTTGCTTGAGTTGGTCAAAACTTATATGTTGTTTCTCGGTCCATTCAAAAGAAACATCGTTCTGCAGGAGTTTAGTTAGCAGAGCTGCTATTATAGAGAATCCTTTAACGAATCTCCTATAATAGCCATCTAGACCGAGGAAGCTACGACCACATTCACGTTCTTTGGTGGTCTCCATTCAACTATAGCTTGGATCTTCTTTGAATCTACTTAAATGCCTTCAGCGGAGATACATGGCCCAAAAATGAAACTTGGGTGAGCAAGAACTCACACTTGCAGAACTTGGCATACAATTGTTTCACCCGAAGAGTCTAAAGCACTATGCGAAGATGTTCACGATGCTCAACTTGATTCTTAGAATAGATCAATATATCATCTATGAACACCACCATAATTTATCAAGGTAGGGTCTAAAAACCCAATTCATGAGATCCATAAAGGCAGCAGATGCATTGGTTAACCTGAATGGCATAACCAAGAATTCGTAGTGGCCATATCTTGTACTGAAAGTCGTCTTGGGCACATCACACTCTTTCTCTTTCATTTGATAGTATCCAGACCTTAGGTCAATCTTAGAAAAGATTATTGCATCTTTTAGTTGATCAAACAAGTCATCGATCCTCGGCAAAGAATACTTATTCTTGATTGTGAGCTTGTTCAATTGTCGATAATTAATACAAAGACGTATTGATCCATCTTTCTTTTGGACGAAGAGGACCGGAGCTCCCCAAGGTAAGGAACTCGGTCGAATGAAACCCTTATCCAATAAGTCCTAAATTTGTACCTTAAGCTTAGTGAGTTCTATCGGTGCCATTCGATAGGGTGCAATGGAAACCGGAGTGGTTCCAGGTTGTACTTCAATCCCAAATTCAACCTCATGGGTAGGTGGTAAACCCGAAAGCTCATCGGGAAACACATCAAGAAACTTTTGCACGGTGTCTATATCTTGCATCTGTGGTTCTTCCTTGCTTATAGTGGCATACAACAATGATCTTTTGCCTTTGGAATTCATGAGAGTCACATTCTCCTTACCTAGACCTCGGAGGTACAGTTTCCTCTTCGAACAATCTACCCAAGCCTGATGCTCCCCGAGCCAATCAAGTCCCAAAATAACATCGAACTCATGTATAAGGAGGGCTATAAGGTTGGTCGGAAAAGGTATCCCTTGAATCACAAGGGGACAATTCTTACATACTAGCCCAATTACAACACTATTCCCTAAAGGGTTGGTCACAGTGAGCTTGGAGGCTATAAACTCAGATGTTAACTTAAATCTCTTAATCAACACAGTATTTAAAAAGGAATGAGTGGATCCAAGATCAATCAATGCATAATCAGGATGAGTATATAGTTCAACAGTGTAATCACTAATTTTGTCCGGGTTGGACCCGTTTCTATTTTTATTCTTGTTTTTACAATAAGGGGCTTACATATTACTACTATCTATATATGAATGTGTTTTCCAAACAAAAATCCAAAAAATATATATAATATGTTACTTTTGTTATTCATTAATAGTCATATATATATGTGTGGGATGTTGTTATTTGCTATATTATCATTTAATTAGAAAAAGGAAAATCCTAGAAAATATTATTTGAGTTATTTAAGTGTGTTATTTAAGTGTTAATAGTCTTATTTTATGCTAGCTATATGTGTGTTGTGTTATTTGTTAATCAAAATAAAAAGCCCTAAAGATACTATTAATGTATGGCGTCCTTCTTGAGTTAGTGTGAATGTCATTATATTATGTTAATGTTATTATATTAGATGCCCTTTTGTTATTATTGCTTGTTTATTAAGTAATATTATTATAGCTTATAGTATTTAAAATCAGGAAAAAAACAAAACATTAATTAAATATGTCAGCCCATATATACATAATACCCATATTTTTTTTATTAAAAGTCAGTCCAATTACAATTTGAATAAGCCCAATAATAATAATATGCCCATTAGAGTCCATTTACATATTTATATTGGCCCAAAAGATTTTGATATTTAATTAAATACATACTTAGCCCGTTTGGCCCAAACAAAAAAGCCTAAATTACAGAAAACCCTAATGGCTCTCTCTTTTGCTTGTGCGCATCCACATCTGGACCATCGGATCAAGGGATGCTGATCGAACGGTCCAAATGGCCCCTAATGGAAGAAGTTATAATTTCCCTCCATCCTCACATGTGCCGCACACACGACTGCTCAACTTCCATGCGTGTGTTGGGAGTCCACGCGCGACTTTTTTTCTTCTCCACGCGCGCGTATAAGGCACGCCCCAAACGCTCCAGCTCTCTCTGGTCCCCCATCTCCTCCGAAAGTCACGACATATGCAAAAGAAACAAAACATAATATCAGAAATGGCAGCAGGAGACATCCCAACATATTCAGAGACGCACATGAATGAAGCCAAAAACAAAGCAGCAACAAATAACATTTTCCTTTATATTTCCATGTATTTCTAATCAGTGTAATTCGGGTTGTATAAAACTGAAACAATCGCAAATGTAAACGCTAGTTTTTAGACGGGGGAGAATTTTAAAGAGTAATACAAATAAAAAAACCTCAAGTTTCAGAGATATCACTTCTTTTCCCTTTTGTTTTCCGCATCACAAGCACAAAAGGAGGGTTTTAGTATTTTACCTTCGCAACGTTTTGTCCTCTCCACACCATCGTTTTTATCTTCCGATAACAAGCCTCCTAGTCTTTCCCGTGGATGCATAAGGTGAATCGGAGGGAAGGGTGACAAAAAACCCTTATTTTTGGCTCCGATTTTCAAAAAGATGGGTGGTTGTCGCGTCTGTTTTCTGAGTTTTAAAAGATAAGGTGGCCGAGTTTTGAGAAAGGGGTATGGGATTTGGTTTTGAAATGCAAAAAAGTTTCGTTCGGTTTGGCTTTTGGGTTCGCCGGTCGTCGGCGAGCGGCGGTCGACGCGGTGGTGAACGGCGGCGCTCGATCGAGGTTTAGAGATAAGGGAGAGCGTTTCATAGATGGGTTTTAAAAAAAATGGCTGAAAAGGTTCTATTTTAGATTAAGAGTTGTGTTTTATACTCGGTCCTATTTTTAAAAGTGGTTTAATCTCAGTTTAGTCCCTCCGCCTCACCTAAACTATGCCCGCGGTCCTTCTGCATGGGCAAATCCCAGCTTTGGCCCCTCCGTGTTTTTTAAATTACGCCCATTAAGGGCTTCTGTTTTTTAAAACTACACCTCGAGTCCTTGCAATACTTGAAAGGCTTGCAATTTCGTCCCCTGTTTTAACCATTTTTCTTTTTTTTTAATTTGACTCACTGATTCATTTTCTTCGCGATTAGGTCCCAAATCCAGTGTTATTCCCCCTTGTTTTAATTTTGTTTAGATCCTTTAATATGTGGCTTGATGCTTTTGTGTTATAGGTGGTGTTATATATGTTATGTCCCATATTTATATTTATTTCATAGTTTTATGTAACCTTTTTAAATATATATAATATGTACTATATATCTATAATATATGGTTTTATGTAATATGTATAATATATGCTTTTCTATATAATATATTATATTTTATATGTGTAATATATGTTTTCTTTTGGTGATATATAATATAGTACATATATAGATAATATGGTTTCCATATAAAGTATAAATATAAGGTTTTTAATGTATATATATATTATAGTTTTTTTTGTAAAGTATAAAATATAAGATTTTTACGTTATATATAATATAAGTTTTAACATGTTTATAATATTTGACTTTTCTTAATATATGTATATATAATATATATATTTCCTTTTTAATCTATAGTTTTTTTAAAGTTTAAAATATATAGTTATTTTATATAAGCATAATATATCATATTATAATATAATATATAGTTTTTTAAATACATATACGTAAGATTTTTAAAAGCATATAATATATAAGTTTTTTTAGGGTATATGATATATATAGCTTTTATAATTTAGTTCCACATGTGTAACATATTTTTATAGCATACTATATATTTTTGTTTATATGTTTGGGCTTGCTTAGTAGATAGTTTAGGCTTTGTTGTCTTTTTGGGTTTAGAGTCTTTAAAGTCTAGGTAGTTTTGGGCTTGCTAGATTAGGCTTTTAGGACTAGATTAGACAAAATTAATTTAATTAATTTGAAATCGTGTGCTTGTCTCATAGTGGCATGGTTTTTAAATTAATTAAATTAATTTAGGTTTAGCTTAGAGCCTTAGTTAGATTAAGGTTCACATTGGTTTGATGGATCTAAATTTACCCTTGGCTTATTGGGGTAAATGTTAAATTCATTAAGTTATTTGAGCACTCATTTAATTACCTTTATGATAAAGTGGATATCATGATTAGATTGACCTTTATTTTAAAACCATGCTAATTAACTTGAACATTTTAAATAGTACCATTGGCTCATTGGGATACTAGTTTAAAGTTGATCAAGTTAATTGTCATAACAAAAAAATCCATAATTTATTTGGGTTTTCTAGTTCTAGGGTTTAATTAATCATAGGTTAACATTAGGCTCACTTAGCTAATGATTAGATCACTAATTAGATCATCCATAACTTGGGCTTTTTAGGTTAGGAGCTTAAGAGGGCTTCCTTTTGTGTGTTTATATTTGTGCCCTTGATTGTCATCTCTTAATTGTCATTCACATGACTTTTAATGTTTTAATTGCATGTTAATCAATCTGACATAAAAAAGGTATTTATTAATCCCGATATTTGTGTCGTAACAGTCTTACCTCAATTGATGTTGACCGAATATTTGAATTAATCCTTACCGACCCGGGTTAAAATTAAAATTGACAATATCATAACATTATACCTAAATGCTTGTATCATGCATAAAGGTGACGTACGTGTAGCGACCTTTTTTTCAAAACAATCAGGTGGATCGTATGTAAATTCAGCGCTACTAATTAAAATCTTTTAAAAGAAAAATGACTTCTTTAGGAAAACCTTAACTTTTTGAAAAAACAATGAAAACTTGCAGTCGCCACCGGCCACTTGGGTAAGGTAGGCCGGTCAACATAAGAAACTAGAGATTCGTTGTGAAAGGGTCCGGGAGTTGGTTACATGTGGAGAAGGATTAGCACCCCCATCACGCCCAGAAATCGGTACCAAAAAATTTGTTTCTTTTCAAAGGATGAAAATCATTGAAATTTATATTGAATTCAATTCAGAGTTCTTAAATGAAAATTAACCTTAACTGCACGAACTTTATCGAATTGGTGGATTCAAATTAATTGGACATTTAATTAATAAGTTTGATGATATATCGGACCATAGATTAAACCGACATCGAATAAGCCCGACTGTCGTGTTAATTTATGGTTCGACTTCCGTACGTCACCTTTATGCATGATGTAAGCATTTAAGTATGATGTGATGATTTTGCCAATTCTTAATCCATTTGCCTCGGGATGGTAAGGATTAATCCGAATATTTGGTCAACATCCTTTAAGCTCGGACTGTTACGATACAAATATTAGAATTAATAAGTACCTCCTTTTTATGATTTAAATTAATTAAGAATACAATTAAAATTAAAGGTTATATGAATGACAATTAAGGCATACAATCAAAGGTACGAATATAATCACACAAAAGGAAGGCCCGACTTATTAGAAAGCCCAATTAATGATCTATTTATTAACTAAATGATTCTAATACTTAACCCTAAATTAATTGGCCCTAAAGACTAGAAACCCTAAAAAATTATGATGATTAATTTGTAATTTAATGTCAATCTAAAGACTAGAAGTAATTAAGAAACGTTCAATCAATTTAACGAATTTAACATTTACTCCAATAAGCCAAGGGTAAATTCAAATTCACTAAATTAATTCGAACCCTAATCTAACTAAGGCTCTAAGAACCTAATCCTAAAATTAATTTAAGGATTATGCCCCTATGAAACAAGTGCATAATCCCAAGCTAATTAAATTAATTTACCTAATTCTAATCTAAAACTAACTTAACAATCTAAGGTATATATTATCACACTAAGCCTAACAAGTAAATGTAAACATAGCTAAACATTGTGTACTATTTAAAGAAAATAATAGATAGAATTTAATACTATATATGTGAAAACATCCACTATCCCTGTTGTAAAATTACACCATATACTTTTGAAAAAATATGTATAATATACCAAAGATACATATTTCATTTTTTCTTGCAAAATATTACTGTATACTTTAAAACTACATGTATTATATATCAAAAATACATATTACATTTTTTACAAAATTATGCTATATACTCTAAAACTATATATCATATATCAAAATATACATTGCATTTTTTAAAACAATTCTATTATACACTAAAAAAACATATAGATTATATCACAAAACACATACATATTTTGCATTCTACAAACTTCCATTTTATATTATATACTATAGGTTAAAAATATATACATATATTCTTTATTTTACAAATTTCTACCATATACTAGAACTATATGCATATTAAATCCCAAATATATACTTTTTAAACCAATTTTCAACCATAAAACAACAATCATAAACAAGCAATATTAACATAAGAATTAAATTGAAATTACGGGAAATAAATGTGCAAGATTTAGACTAAAAATGCATGAAAAAGAATAAATAAAAAATTTTAATTTAAAATTGAAAAAGGGACTAAATTGGATAAATTGAAATTTGGGGGGCCAAAATTTAAAAACTTAAAACTAGTTAAATAGGGACGAAATTGAAAACAAAAAAGTTTCGAGGACCCAGAGCGTAATTTACAAAGGCATAATGGCTTGGGCCCGTAATTAAAATGGGGCGGAGGGACTAAAGTTGTAATTGGACCATGCGAAAGGACCACAGGCATAATTATTTTAGGGCGAAGGGATTTAATAAGCAATTAAACCAAATTTAAAATGATAAAACTCTACAAATAGAGGGCGTTAGACCATTTTCGGCTCTTTTAGCCAAACCAACCACCCAAATGCTCTCAATCTTCCCCATCTTCGGCTGAACGTCGCCGCTCGCCGGGGATAAATCCTAGAATCTGGCCGGTGGCCGTCGCATCAGCCGCCACTCACCAGCAGCCGACGATCTTTAAAACTCACCAAAACCTTCCTTTTTTCATGCTAAATCCCAATCTAAACCTGTTTCTCTTGAAATCGAGCCCATTCTCCCGTTAAAACCCTAAAATCAGAGAAAAATAGGGTTTTAGCCTCCCTATACTCACGCCGTTTCATACGTTTGGCCTCGAGGAGACTGGGGCTTATTAACGGCAGAGCAATGATAGGACGAAAACTGCAACGATGTGAAAGGGGCGCACCGGCGAGGGTAAATCTTAACCATTTCTCTTTTTTGACTATGCATGCTTTGAATTAGGAAGAAAATTAGGGAGAAAAGTACCTTGAATGGCATTTTTTTGTATTGATTCGGAATATTTTGTTCCCGTCCGAAACTTTGGGGTTACAAAAGGGTGTTTACATTGCTTATATGCTTCTCAGATCACTCATTGCTTACCTATGCTATTATTTACATTCTTAAGCAAAAATTAAATGAACGAACTGTGGATGATGATGATTCTGATATCCAATTTTTTTATGTTTTTTGTTGATCGGTGGTTGTGGAGTTGGTGGTGACCGTACGGTGGTAGCGGAAATTTCGGCGACGTGGCCACGCGGACGGGGGAGACGAAACAGTGCAGGCGCGTGGGGAGCTAGACAGTCAGCGCGTGAGCTTCACCGGCGCGTGTGGAAACTGGGTAGTTATCTCAGGTTTGATCTGGACCATTTGATCAGATCTGATCCAACGGCTATATCTTAGTGGATGCAATAGAAAAGAAATGGTTATCAGATTAATTTTTAGGGTTTTTTGGTTTTGTTATATTGGGTTTGGGCCGTGTAATAATAAATTTTTTTGGGCCATGAATTGTAATAAGGCTTGGACTTAATAAGATATTATTTGGTTTTAGTTATTTTAATTATTATCTGTTTTTATATTATCAGCCCATTTTATAATAGTAATAACATATAACAACAACAACAACAACAACAACAACAACAATAATAATAATAATAATAATAATATAACATACATGTATACTATGCATACATACATATATAAACAAATACACAAACATTAGTACTCATTACATATACACATTATACACTTAATAACACAATAATAGTAATATCTTTTTTGACTTTTAGGTTTTAAATAACATAATATATACTATGATAATAGATAGTATAATACAATAGTGAATTGGGTAACAATATAACAACATATATATATGTTATACTAGTAATATTTTTGGTGTTTTTGGTTTTAATGAAAACAAATAAAGTAAACAAAGCCCTTAATATATTTTTTAGATAGCAGTAACATATATAAACCCTTTATTGTAAAAACAAAAATAAAAACGAGTTCACCTCGAACAAAATTAGTGATTACAACTGCCCCTCTTTGCTTATACTTGTGGAAAAAAGGATAAAGAAAGACCATAAGCACTAATTTTGTCCTACTTCCATGTCGGACGATTTACCCCCTCCCCCGGAACGGCAACGAGCAAATCCAAATAAGTTATTTTCCTGAAGCAGCAAAAACAAACTGGGTAGCGCTGGCATGTCCTTCCGGAATGCCAATTTACGGTCTATATAACAAATGATTCATTCCTCCAAAATGGCAGTGAATAAATCCAAATGGCTTTGCTTTCTCTTAGCGGCAGAAAGCAAACTGAGTGGCACTGGGATGTCCTTCCAAAATGGCAGCTGACAAGCCAACTGACCTTCAAATGATTCATTGTTTTGAAATGACACTGAACGAATCCAATGTCTTCAAATGGTAGGTGAACTCAATTCCTGAAGTGGTAGAAATAAAATGCGCTGATGCGTCCATCCGAAACGGTAGCGGACAAACAACAATTCTTCAAAAGAAGGTTCCAAGAAGGCTTCCATTCTTCGTGAGCCTGAACAGATAGGCTAATTTTCTTCTTCCCTTTGCTTGAAAATTCCTTGCAAGTTTATACTCTGTTGTTTACTCCTCTTCTTAGGAGGTACCCCATTTATCTTTCAAATCCTTGTGAAAAGAGATGAAGTGCTACAATGGTATGAGTTAGCATGCTCCTATCCTAGGGATGTCTAACTAAGTATGATGCATGAATGACAATAATTCACTCAGACACTTTTTCTTCGTGTTCCCTTAATTTTGATATTCTCTTGCTTCTCTCTTCTATTCTTTGTAACGGCGGTGCCCCATCTCTCACTCGGGTTCACCCTTTATGCCCCATCTCTCTTGAACTCCTAAACCTTCTGCTCTAAAATGCCCTTTCAGGTTTTCACTTTAGACTTGTCTTTCTCTAAAGCGCCCTTTTACGGGTTTTCACTTTATAGTTTTTTTTTCTTTTTTTTTCTTTTTTCTTTTCATTGGGTGCCCTTTTGGGCTTTCGCCTTTAGCTCTTTCGATTTCAACATGTGAGGTACTCATTGTCTTTCTTTGGTGAATCTCGTCAATTTCGCCCCCAATGACCTTTTGCCTAAATCTTGGCGGATTCGCCTTCTATCTTGGAACAACCTGCACGCAATAGGTTAAATCATAGTAATGCCAAGAAATCCTTTGCTTTTTCATAATCTGTGCCAATTCATCTGCGCGATGATTATGAGATGGATAACGGAAGTGAGCATAAGATTTTATTAATACTTAGAGAAATATTAACAAAATTTTGAAAGTCATGGCAAACATGAGAGAAAAATGATATAGATAATATCGATTGTATGAATAATGAGAACCTATCGACCATAATAGATATTTCATTCGCCACCTTTGGTTACAATTCTTGAAGACCTAAGATTGAAACATCATTCTTCGACGAAGTCTGCCAGTTGTATGCCAAAATTCAAGTATATTTGAACCGTCTTGTTTGGATTTTCAATTCAGATCACCCCTTGGTTTTAAGACGCCCATTTTTGGGTTTTTGCCCTAAACCCTCATTCTTTTTTCTTTACTTTTCTTTTTCTTTTTTCTTCCCTTTTTTATTTTTTATTTTTTATTTTCTTTCTTTTTTTCTTTTTTTTCTTTCTTAGGCATAATATTTTTTTACAGAGTCTGAGTTTATAGGGTTGCTCAACTCTTTCCCATCTATATCAGCTATGATTAATGCTCCTCTAGAGAAGGCCTTTTTTACAACATAAGGCACTTCCCAATTAGGCATCCACTTCCCTCATAAGTCTTTTTGGTTAAGTAAAATCTTTTTAAGCACCAGATCTCCCTCTTGGAACTTTCTAGGGAGAAATTTTTTGTTATAGGCTCGCATCATCCTTTTCTAATACATTTGACTATGACAGATGGCCTTCAACCTTTTTTCTTCAATGAGGTTCAATTGATCAGTCCTAGCTTGCATCCAACTTTACTTCATTCAAATTCGAAGTGATGGAATCTCTACCTCGATGGGTAATACCACTTCCGTGTCGTATACCAAAGAGTATGGCGTTGCCCCGGTGGAAGTCCTCACAGAGGTTCGATAAGAAAATAAGGCAAAAGGTAGTTTTTCAAGCCAATCCTTGTACTTTTCTGTGGTTTTTGCTATGATCTTCTTTATGTTCTTATTCACCGCTTCTACTGCCCCGTTCATCTTGGGGCGATAAACAGTAGAATTTTGATATACAATTTTGAATTGTTCGCACACCTCAGTCATCATTTTCTTATTCAAGTTAGAAGTATTGTCGGTGATGATTCTTTCGGGCAAGCTATAGCGACATATAATTTCTTTCTTGAGAAACTTGCAAATTGTCGCTCTTGTGATGTTGGCGTACGAGGCAGCTTCTACCCATTTAGTGAAGTAATCGATGGCTATTAAGATGAAGCAATGCCCATTAGAAGCTTTCGGGTGTATCTGACCAATAACATTTACTCCCCAAGCAACAAAAGGCCATTGTGAGTTCATGACGTGTAGTGGTACTGTCGGGGAATGTATCTTATCGGAGTAGATTTGGCATTTCTTTGCATAATTGATGCAATCTCCCTCTATTGTTGACCAGAAGTAGCCGTATCTCATGATTTTCCTAGCCATCGAGAATCCGCTAACGTAGGTTCTGCATAAACCTCCGTGAACCTCCGCTGAAATAATTTCGGCCTCCCGAGCATTGACACATCTCAACAGTATCTGATCTTTGCTTGTTTTATACAAAACCTCACCGTCGAGGAGTACCCCGATGCCAACCTTCTGATAGTTCTTTTTCATTATCGTTGGCGTCTTTTGGGTAAGTTTGGTATTTGATAAACTGGATGATGACATAATGCCATGAATTGTCATCTTTTTCCTCTTCCAAACTATAGTAGTAGGCTAGCACCTCAAAATTTTGCATCTCAATAAGCTTCATTTTGGCTGTCCCATTTACTTTAAACACGGCGGCCAAAGTGGCTAGAGCGTCGGCCATTTGGTTATCCTCTCTTGGCAAGTAGGTGAAATTGACTTCTTCAAAATTTTTGACCAAGTCTTGGATTAAATCATGATACTTGATTAGCTTCAGATCTCTCGTCTCCCGCTCTTTTCGATGTTGGTAGACTACCAAGGAAGAATCTCCAAAAACCTAGAGCACCTAGATCTTCTTCTCAATGGCTGCTCGAAGTCCCATGACACATGCTTCATACTCGGCTATATTGTTGGTTCAGAAGAATTCCAGCCTACTTGTGAAAGGGTAGTGGTCATCTTTAGGGGAAATTAATACTGCCCCTATTCTATGGCAAAGGGCATTCGATGCCCCGTCAAAATAAAGCCTCCATCCCTCTTTCTCGACAACAAGCCTTTCTTTAGTTAAACCACATATCAAATCTTCGTTTGGAAAATAGAAATCCAACAGTTCATAGTCATCCGAGGCGTGACTTGCCCAAAGATCTACCATGACACTTCCTTTTACTACTTTCTGGTTCACATAAATGATGTCAAACTCTGACAAGAGCATTTACCAACGGGCCATCTTCTAGGTCAATGCTGGCGCTTCCATTAGAAATTTTAGCGGATCCATCTGGGAAATTAGACAGGTGGTATGATACAACATTTACTACCGTAACCGCCTAGTAGCCCATACTAAGGCACAACATAATTTTTGGATTGGCGGGTACCATGTTTCACAATTGGTGAACTTCTTGCTCAAATAGTAGATTGCCTTTTCCTTCTTGCCCGAGTCATCGTGTTGTCCAAGTACACACCCCATAGAATTTTCAAAGATTATCAGGTAAAGGATCAACGGTCTATCTGGCACTGGTGCTACTAAAATTAGGGGATCGGTCAAATACTTCTTGATCTTTTCTAGCACCTTTTGACAATCTTCATCCCAGATCCCCGGGTTATTCTTTCGGAGTAGTCTGAAGATGGGGTCACACTTATTAGTCAATTGAGATATGAACCGGGAGATGTAGTTTAACCTCTCCAAAAATCCTTAGACCTCTTTTGTGTTCGCGGCAGTGGAAGATCTTGAATTGCTTTAACCTTGTCGGGGTCAATCTCGATGCCCTTCTGACTTACCACAAAGCCCAAAAGCTTCCCTGATGTAACTGCGAATGTGCATTTGGCCGGGTTGAACTTCAACTAATACTTTCTTAGCTTTCGAAAGAGTTTTCGCAAGTTTTGGATATGCTCCTCCTCGGTCTTAGATTTGGCTATCATGTCATCCATGTATAACTCGATTTCCTTATGCATCATGTCATGAAAGAAGGTTACCATGGCTCTTTGGTAAGTTGCTCCAGCATTTTTTAATCCAAAGGGCATCACTTTGCAATAAAACGTGCCCCATATGGTCACAAAAGTGGTTTTCTCCATGTTCTCGGGGTGTATTTTGATCTGGTTGTACCCCGAAAAGCCATCCATAAATGAGAACCAAGCATGCCCCGTAATATTGTCCACTAAAGTATCAATACGGGGCAAAGGAAAGTTGTCTTTGGAGCTCGCCTTATTAAGGTCCCTATAATCTACACACATACGCACATTCTCATCCTTTTACAGTATCGAAACAATATTGGCTACCCATTCTGGGTACTTACAGACTTCTAAAAATCTAACTTCGAGCTGTTTCTTCACCTCTTCCCTAATTTTTAGTAACATGTCAGTTCTCATTCTTCAAAGCTTTTGCTGGACGGGCTTGCATTCTGGCCTAGTGGGAAGCTTGTGCATTACAATGTCCATGTTTAAGCCCGTCATATCTTGGTATGACCATGCGAACAAGTCTCTAAATTCTACCAGTAGTTCCACTAACCCCTGCCTGACTTCTGGTGATAGGGTACCTCTGATCTTTACTTCTTTCCTTCCTTCATCAGTCCCCAAATTTAGGGTCTCTATCTTCTCTTTGTGCTGAAGGATTTGCTTCTTCTCATCGGCCATTATTCTTAGCAGCTCATCAGGAATCTCATCATTTTCTTCCCCTATCTCCGCCAAGTATATGGGTCATTCGAAATCTACTTTAGGATTAGGTTCCACATTGTTCATACAGTTTATATTAAGAGGCCTGCACAATTTTGAAAATGCGTATTGGGAAAGTAAAGGTATAGCTTATTATGTGAATAAATAAGTAATCAATAAATAAATGAATAGGTAAATAAATAAATAATGAATGAAATAGAATGGAAAGAATGCCATGTTTTCTATTTAGAAAAAAAGGTAGACATAGTATATTTCATTGAAAGCAGATGAATATCACATTGTTGCCCTTTTTTACAAAATATGCCTGTTACTTTCGGGCCAAAGTAACGGAGTGGTTCTAGGCATTACTTTGATTTGCCCCTATTAAATGCTGGCACGACCCTGAAGGCCCAGTTGTTGAGCTCTTCTTCTGGGAGGCATAAGCGAATTCTGGCTAGAAACCGATTAGCCTTGCTTCCGTCACCAATCATGTTCACATTCATTTCTTCTAAAACCTCACTGATCAGCTCTTCTTGGAGGCGCCCTTCACCCTCCTAGTTTGCCTCATGGATATCCTTCTCCAGATTTTGAATCCCCTAGATATGAAGATACCTTTGAAGTCTGAGTAGGTTATGGGAGCCCAGGGAATATCCTCCCCTCTCAACTTGACCTTCCTTTGTTCTTGTCTCTTTTTCCACTCTTGTCTTTTTTGCAAAAAATTAGGCTTATAGCCAAGTCCGAAGCGGTCCACCTTATGAATCACTCTAAATGGACAAAGACGCCCTTATAGATTCTTCCCCAAACCTTTATTTTATCTTACTCATCTTCCCAGGGTTTCGAATACCATTACCTTAGTGCAATTTGACAATTTAGGGCATAGAACCTCGCTCCCTTCTACAAAAAAGTAGCATTGACAAGTTCCAAGGCTCTAAAGGCGTAATCCATTGCTTCTCCATCAGTAGGGATGCATGGTGTATCTGGAGTCACTGAAGCGATGATGTCCTCTTCGGCATTCACTGCTACTAACTTCCCCTCGGTGAAAAACTTTAACTTTTGACGGAGTGAGAACAGAACGGTGCCGGTTAAGTGTATCCACGGCCTTCCAAACAGGCAGTTGTAAGATGGCTGGATATCCATGACCACAAAATCGACCACATATTCAGTGGGACCAATGAGCAGGGGTACTTCTATTTTCCTAGCCACATCTCTTTGAGTCTCGTCAATGGCTCACACCATATTATGACATGGTTTCATATACGTGTTTTCGATTGGTAGTCGTTGTAGCGTGGTTAATGGCATAACATTCAATGCAGGGCCATTATCAATTAAAACGCTCGGCAGCACATAACCTTTACAGTTAGTGGTGATGTTCAGGGCCTTGAAGGACCCCGTGCCTTCCCCTGGAATTTCATCATCACTGAAAGTAATATGATTGACGTTGGTGATGTGATTGATAATCTGATCTAATCTCCAACATAGATGTCTTTTGTAACAAAAGTCTCATTCAAAACCTTCAACAATACATTACGATGCTTTTCTGAATTTAGTAACAGATCCAGTACTAAAATACGAGCTGGTTGTTTCCGGAGTTGATTGACAACATTATACTCACTATGCTTAAAAAATTTCAAAAACTCGTGTGCTTGCATTTTTGTGACCAGCTCCTTGGTTTTTGAGGGTGGGTCTTATCCAAACAACTTCTCGGGTTCTGCTCCAACTTTCTGGCCCTTCTCCTTTTGATCCCTTAGGTTTTTTGGAACGTAGCATCGACCACATCTTGTGAGATACCTTACATCACTTATTTCTCTATTATTCGATTGAGCATGTTTTGTCTCTATCATCATCTTTTCCTCTTGTGCACTGGACGAGCCTAAAATCGTGACGCTCGCGGCGTAATTCCACGGGACCATCTTTGTGTCCTTGAAAGGAAAAGACTTTGGGGTAGCAATTATAATTTCGGGATCCACTTTTGGTTCGCTTGCCTCACTCGACCTGAGACCGAGGACAAATGGTCTATTCGCACTGTATCTAGTTTCTTGACTCTCCGATGCACAAACTTTAAACTCTTTTCCTCTTTTCTCCTTCTTAAAAAACTCAACCTCCTTGTTATCCATCATAGCTTGTAGTAAATGATAGAATTCCTCACAATGCCGAATATCATGGTTTCCTAATTGATGGTACTCACAGTACGGGCCACATCATTTTTTGATCAACATCATTCCCCTATTGATGAGGCGCGCCATGTATAGCTGCTGAAAGACCCATCTCAAGAGAGATTGGAGTTCAGGCATATTTCTTTTGGCTCTCTCGGTGCACTTGTTTTCAATAGCATTTACACTCTATCCCTTGTGATTTGGCAACGGATTGTTGGTTGTATTGGGTTCCCCCAACTGTAACACCCCAGTTCAGATCAGATTTTGAACGAACTTTTTGAATGCTATACAGTTCTCGATTGAATGTCCTAGGATATCGGTATAGTACTCACATTATTCGTTGGTGTTATACCAAGCCGGGTATGGTGGGTTGTAAGGAGTAACATGGTACGGTCAGACTAGATCGACCTTGTACAACTGCAAGTAGAGTTCTTTATAGGTAATTTGCAAAGGCGTGAAAGACCTATCATTTCTTTCCTTCTTAGGTCCCTTATCTTCTCTCTTGTTGAAGTTTCTGGAATTCCCTGCTAGGGCCTGTGGCTGGGAGATGGTGAAGTTATTGGTTTTCTCAAAAGCGTTGGTGTTGTTCACTTCATGGTGTTTCTTCTTAAACTGCTTTCGTGAATGATCTCCTCCATCGATCCTTTCGCTATTGATGGTCGCTTCAATGCGTTCGCTAGTCATGACCATTTCTGCAAAGTTACTAATAGGGTTACTGATCAACTTATCATAAAGTGCCCTTTTTAGCGTATCTACGAACATCAGAGAGATCTCATGCTCATGAAGCGGTGGTTGGACTTGGGCTTCCACATCGCGCCACCTTTGAGCATATTCACGAAGGGTCTCATTGCGCTTTTGTTCCATGCCTTGTAACAGTGGTCGGTTGGGAACCATGTCGGTTACATGGTTATACTGATCAGTAAAAGCTTTTGCTAGATCTCTCCATGACTTAATTTGAGCCCTGGTTAGTTGATTATACCATCTCAAAGCAGATCCTATTAAGTTGTCTTGAAAATAGTGAATCAGGAGCTTCTCGTTGTTGGTAAATCCAGCCATCTTCCGATAAAACATCACTATATGATCAGACAGACAGGTGCTTCCATCAAACTTCTCAAAATCTGGGGCCTTGAACTTATATAGGATCTCCACATTGGGAACCAAACTAAGCTCCCTAGCACTTAACCCAATTAAGGACTAAATTCGTTTCTTCACATCTTGCCAACACCCTCTCTAAATTGCCGAGACAGCTGTCGAAGTCATTACCAAAAACAAAAAAATCATCCATGAAGATCTCAAGGAAGTCTTCGACCATGTCTGAAAAGAGCGCAATCATGCATCTTTGGAAGGTTGCCGGGGCATTACACAATCCGAACGGCATCCTTCGGAAGGCATAAGTACCGTATGGGCATGTGAAGGTTATCTTTTCTTGATCTTCTGGTGCTATGGCATTTTGATTGTAACCTGAATAACCATCAAGAAAACAATAAAAGGGTTTACCTGCAAGACGGTCAAGTATTTGATCAATAAAGGGTAATGGGAAGTGATCTTTCCTAGTGGCTTTGTTTAGCTTTCGATAATCCATACAAACCCTCCAACCGGTCACAGTTCTGGTTGGAATGAGTTCATTATTTTCATTACTTGCCACCGTTATACCTCCCTTTTTCGGTACACATTGTACCGGACTTACCCACGTACTATCAGAGATAGGGTATATAATGCCAGCGTCAAGCCACTTGATGATTTCTTTCATTACAACCCCTTTCATGGCATGATTCAGTCTCCTCTGGGCCTCAATTGAAGGTTTGTGATCATCTTCCAACAGAATCTTGTGCATGCACACTGCCGGGCTAATTCCCTTCAAGTCGGCAATTGTCCACCCTATTACCTTTTTGTGTAGCTTCAACATCTTGATCAGCTTCTTTTCCTGCTCAAGCTATAACTTAGAAGAAATAATTACAGGCAATGTATTATCGGTTCCTAAATATGCATATTTTAGTTGCTCTGGCAATTGTTTCAACTCAAGAATCGGTGGTTATTCAATAGAGGGTTTTTCGAGCTTACCTTCCTTACCTGAGTAATCCAGTGGTTCAAAGTATGTACCTGGTCGATTGACTAGCCAATTTGCCTCTTCTTGTTGTTCCTCATCGACCGGTTCTTCTTGATCGGCAATGTAGTTGCCGAGGCAACTAAATTTCTCGTCGAAGTTAAACTCTGCCGTGGCATGAAGAAGTTGGCATTCTTCTGGATCATCGGCATGCCTTAGTGTTTGGAACACATTTAGTTTAACTTGCTGGTCATTCACCCTCATTGTGAGTTCTCCCTTTTCAACATCGATCAAGGTTCTCCCTGTTGCTAGGAATGGTCTCCCGAGAATGATGGGTGCATGCTCATCTGCTTCACAATCCAAAACAATAAAGTCAGCGGGAAAAATAAATTTATCAACTTTTACCAATATGTCCTCGATTTTCCCTCTGGATGCACATAGGATCTGTCGGCTAGCTGCAGCATGACTATTGTAGGTCTTGCCTTCCCGATTCCTAGTTTCTGGAAAACCAATTTAGGCATCAAGTTTATGCTAGCCCCAAGGTCGCATAATGCTTTCCCTACATAGTAATTTCCAATGGAACAGGGTATTGTGAAACTTCTGGGATCCTTCAACTTGGGTGGCATACGATTGTGCAACATTGCCATGCATCCCTCTGTTGCGGCAACTGTTTCAAACTCTCCTAGCCTTGTTCTCTTGGACACAATGTCTTTAAGAAACTTGGCATAGTTTTGCATTTGTTCAATTGCTTCCACCAATGGCAAGTTGATGTGGACTTGCTTTAGGATATCAAGAAACTTCTTGAATTGGTATTCTTGCTTTTGTCGCTTCAACCTTTGTGGGAATGGTGGTGGAAGTCGGATATCTTTGATCCTTTCATTGGTTTGAAACCTGATTGACGGCATTACCGGGACAACTAGAGTTACCGAGGCGTTATCAACTGGGGATGCCGAGGCATGCTTATCGCAAGTTGCCGAGGCGTCTTTATCATCGGTTGCCGAGGCATGCTTATTGCCGGTTGCCGCGCTAATTCCTGGTTCAGCATCTGAGGCTTTGCCGCTAGGTTCATCTTGATCTTTTTGTGGACTTTTGTTTGATGAGCGGGTTTGAGCCTCTCTAAGTTGTTGGCCACTTCTAGTGGTGATTGCCTTACATTGCTCATGGCCAGTTCCTCTTGCGACTTCAGTATCGCTAGGTAAACCTCCTTGCGGTCTAGTATTCAGATTTTGAGCAAACTGTCCGACTTGATTTTCTAATGATTTGATTGCCGCCTCTTGGTTTTGCAATCTCATCTCGGTCCTGTTAATAAAAGCATCAGTTCTTTTTATAAAATTACTATTCTCAGCCATATAAGATTCAGTTTTCATCATAAAAGCATTTAGAGAATTTTCCAAAGAACTAGATGTCGTCGGTTGTTGCTGTGGCAACTGTTGTCGTGGCATATTTTGCTAGAATCCCGATGCTTGTGCATTCTGATTGTTCTGGTTTAGAGCATTCTTGAGATTACTCCATGAAAAATTTGGGTGCTTCTTCCAAGCTGAATTGTTTGTATTGGACATCACGTTGTTGTTCCGATTGTAATTTCCCACATAGAAGCTGGATTTCGGATTCTGTATACATTCAGAAGAATTATGGTTATCACCACATAACTCACAAAAAGAATCCATTACCTTGACTTCATGTGTGTTGTTTGGTTTTTGCATGTTCTGGACCATCTTGGTTAAAGTGGCCAATTGTGCCGAAATTGAATCTGATGATCCTAGTTTATGTATTGTGGCTTGGCGTCTAACTCCTCCTCTTCTAGTGGATGGGAATTGATAATCATTCTTGGCCAGCCTGTTTAAAATTTGCATTGCTTCTTCCGGCGACTTATCTAGGAGTATGCCGTTTGCCGAGGCATCTAGCATCATCCTTGTTGGTGTATTCACAGCATTGTAAAACATTGTTACTTGAGTCCACACCGGGAATCCGTGTAGGGGGCATTTGTGTAGAAGTTCTCTATATCGCTCCCAAGCCTCGTACATGGATTCATCATCTGCCTGCCGAAAAGAAGTAATGTCGTTACGAAGCTTATCAGTCAAATTTGTAGGATTAAATCTAGCAAGGAAATCACGACAAAGATCAGTCCAAGATGCTATTGATCCGGCAGGAATGCTATTCAACCATGTTTTTGCCCTATCCCTCAGTGAATAGGGGAATAATCTTAATCGTAAGACATCGGGGGTGACTCCGTGTATTTTGAACGAGTTGCAAATCTCGAGGAAAGATTTTAGATGTTGTCGTGCATCTTCAGTTGCTGAGCCGCCAAATTGACCTATTGTGTTGATCATATTAAACATTACCGGTTTCAACTCAAAGTGGTCGGCTTCAATTTCAAGTGCGACAACTCCTGGGTTAAGTCCATCAAGATCATCTTCAAGATAGTCTCGAATAGTTCTGTTTCGTGCAAGAATCACTCCTCCTCCTGCTCCAACATCTTGATTCATATCGCCGTCTTGATTAGCCATTGCTACTCTTATCCTTCGTCTAAGTCTTTGTAAGGTTCGTTCGATTTCTGGATCAAAGGGATATTCTGGTGAAGTCGGTGTTGCCCTGGTCATATACCAATGCAAAACCAAAGTTTGTTAGCCCTTTGAATTTTAAACAAGAAAAGTAAAAAGAAAGTGCAAGAAAATAAAAACAAAGTCGCTATTGCCAATCCCCGGCAACGGCGCCAAAAACTTGTTGCGCGTAATAAGTGCTACGTAAATGTCCAAGTATAGACGTCGCAAGTTATAGTATAAAAGATATCGTCTCCATAGGGATTGGTGCTACTTCAAGAATCTAGTCTCTTGCACTGTAAAAAGTAAAAACACAAATAAAGGATTATGGGAGTTTAACTAATAACTAAACTATAAAGCAACAAAGTAAAAGAAAATATGAGATCAAATGAGAGAGAGATAGGCCAGGTTATCGTGAGTTGAGGTGTGATAGCCGATTGGATCGTTTTGGTAAAAGAGTGCACGGGCAACTCAGTTGTCGTGGCAACTTGCACAACGGGGTTGCCTTGGCAACTAATCGATGGTTGCCTGGGCAACTAGTTGGACAACTACTTAGGCGTCTGGGCAGCAACCTTCAAGGTTAAGCAGAGCGTTCTTCAATGGTTTCTTCTTATCCCTAAGTCGAAACTCTAGCTACTTGTGCATGCCTTGATAATACATCCATGCGTGAATCAAGGGTGAACAACAACCAATCTTGCGCTCCTCTTAGCCGTTGAAATCCTTAACTTATTCCTAAGCCGGATTAATCTTCACCATCAATAGATTGAATAAAGATCATATTCATTCGTTTCTTGAATCTAACTCTCGCGATATTAGATAAATAGATGAAATCACGAGATCCTCTCCCAATTCACTCGCAAACAAGAATAAGAACCAAGAATGAATAAACCTTGAAATAGAAAAGTGCAAACTCTTATTACCTAAACAAAAACCAATAGTTTCTCACAACCACAAAACACAATAACCATAGCCAATTAGATTTAGTTCATGGCTAGGTTCCAAAGAAACACAAGATAAATAATCCCTAGCATGAACCCAATCGAACAAGAAAGAAAAGGATGAAGAAGGAGGCTTGTCGAAATCCTCCTTGCCCTTGATGCTTGTCGAAAATTCTCTCCTCTTGCCCTCCTTGGACTTGTCGAAATTCTCCTCTCTTTGCTCTCTATGGATTGTCGAAATCTTCTTCCTATTTATAGGGCTAGGGCAAAGTCCTTCTTTGAGGAGGAAGTTAAGTTGGAATTAAATTATCTTTAAAGAATATAATTCTTTATTATAATTGTATTCCTACTAGAACTTCTCCTATTTTCTTGGAATTTAATTCTTCTTTAATCTCTGCATGGTAATCAAATTCCTTTGGGTTTGGGCTTTGCTCCACGTCATCTTGGGCTTGTCTAGTCATCAATTTCGACTACCATATCACCTTTTCTCTTGTCGACAATTGCCATGGCAACTGGCTCGGCGTCTCCTTCATGTATTGCCCTGGCAACTAGCTCGGCGTTTCCTTCATGCATTGCCCTGGCAACTAGCTCTAGCCTTGCTTTGGCAAGTGATCCTGCATATACACACAAAACACACCAAAGCAGCATCTTTTCCCACAAAAACTACCAAGTTATGTAATCAAGCTCAACGATGGAAGGAAACATGGATTAATGCATGAATGGCTAATTGTACAACTAATATGAGCCTAAGTCTAACAATAATATGAGTAAAAAGCGTAAGAAAAATAGTATTTTTGAACACTTATCAAAGGTCATGCCAAGCTCGTGTGCCAGTATGACCATGGCATGATGACGTCAACCCTAGCTTGATAAGCTACCATACCGATCAGATGAGGCTTATCTCTTATCCATAGAACATTTCAAATTTCAAATGCAGAGGGAGTTATCCTAATCCCTTCCCTTGAGCGCCTATATATACACAGCCGATCAAGCATTGCAAGAGGATTGAATTGACCGAGATGAGGAGACGAGAGGTGGTCGGAGCGAGGTGTTGGAGCGGCGAGTGACAGTCGGTGCAACCAAGAAAGGGTGATTCGACTTCTTGGCCGAGAGCCTGGCGTGGAGGGCTGCTTCGAGAGACCTCTCTGCCTATTCCCTTGGCAGAAGTTGTTTTTCTTTAGTTTTTATTATGATGGTGAAGTTAAAAACGTTTGTTGGTTAACCCCCACACCATGAACTAATTTAATAGTTGGTGGGGGATGTTTTGGTTTTAAACGTTGGCTTTTATGCCTTAGTTCCTTTATAATAATTCTACTTTTGGCAAAGTTTGTCTGTTTTGCATACTTTAATTTTTTTTAAGTACTGTGCCAAAGCGAGAGCTGGCACAGTTAGCTTATTGCCTTCCAATATCTTAACAGACTTGTGTTGGCAACGATCAAGTTGCTGAATACTTGGGAGAGAAGCTTCAAGAGAAGTCGTTCAAGTAGATAAACTTACTTCAAAAGTGAAATCTACCCCACAAAGTATAGATTGGTTTTTAAATCAAATTGGTTTAAGGAAGACACACACTATAGAGATATATGGGGTTTTTACTTGGCCAGTTTCGAGCAATGACCATCGAGAGAGGCTTTGCTACTTTTGAATCTGTTCAGCAAACAATGCCAAGATAGTTTTGCCAATAAAGGTTGGCATGAACCACGTTGAAATCAGGCATTCCCTGCCAACAGTCATCATTCATTTGAAAACACCTTCCTTGCCAACGCTTTACTTCAGTTTCTATTTTATTTTATTTTCTTAGTTTAAAAATTAGCTCTTTCAAACAACAATCTTTTCTTCCAAAACAAGTAACAAACTAAACAATTGAATTCCAAGTCAGTCTTTGTGGGATCAATACTCAGCTTACCAATTTGTATTACTTGTCGACCGTGTATACTTGCATGCAAAAGACTCTTGGCACAGTTTATCTTGCCCAAATACATACCATTTATACCTTTTGCCAGTATTCATTTTACACATCTTTCTGAGAGTCAACAAGTTTTTGACGCCATTGCTGGGGATTGCAACGGATTTGATTGTTTTTATATTTTTACTTGTTTTGTTTTTGTTTTCGTTTTATCTTTGTTTTCAACGGTGTATGACCAGAAACCACCCAGTGGTGGAAATTGGCCATACGATCCAGAAATTGAGAGAACCTTACGGAGGTTAAAGAGGCGATACCGAGAAATAAAGCAAGGCAATCAGAGGAATGGTGTGGTGAATAATGATCCACCCATTAACAATCAGCCTAATAACAATGCACCACCGCCTCATAATGTCCCAAATATTGTTGAAGAATAAGAGAGGCCAATATGAGAAAATTCAGCACCTAACATTGCAAATCTCATGCCAGGACTTATTGGCATTGATGCCGATGAGCCTAACTTTAAACTTAAACTCGTAATGATCCAAACTCTTTTGAATGTAGGTCAATTCGATGGAGCACTTGCTGGAAACCCGAGACAATATCTCAAACAATTCATGGAGATATGCCAACTATTTCAACAAACTGGAGTATCTAGAGATACTGTGAAGCTAAAATTGTTTACTTTTCCCTTGAGAGACAGAGCCAAGGCATGGCTCAATTCTTTGCCACCAGGATCAGTTACTTCTTGGACAGACCTTTGCCAGAAGTTCCTGATACGGTTTCAGCCACCAACACTCACTGCCAAGTTGCATGGTGAAATCATTACATTTAAACAGGCCGAGGATGAAACTCTTTATGAAGCCTAGGAAAGATTTAAATATTTATTGAGAAGATGTCCAATGCATAGGTTCCCAAATTGGACCTAAATACAAACCTTCTACAACGGATTGAATGCAATAACAAGGACTGTTGTTGATGCTTCAGCAGTCGGATCGTTGCTTGATAAGAAGTACACTGAGGTTGTTGATATCCTTGAGAGAATTTCGATCAATGACTTCGAGTATCCTGTTAATAGACTTAGGACCGGGACTAAAGCCAGTGGGAAATTGAAAGTTGATGAACTCACGTCTATTCATGCCGAGATTTCCAACCTCACTAGCATGGTGAGAACATTGCAAAAGAACAATGAGGCCCAAAAAGTCAAAGCATTGGATCCATTTTGCACTATTTGTGAAGAAAACCACCATGTGGATGAATGCCCTGTTAATACTGAGTCGGTAAATTTTGTTGGGAATGTTGGTCGTTTTTATAATGCTAATACCTATAATGCAGGTTGGAGACAGCACCCTAACTTAGCTTGGGGAAATCAAGGAGGCAATCACTAAAATGCCCCGTGCCAAAACATCCAACTACAGAACAACAATGTCATGCCAGCATTTTATCAAAATACCATGCCACAGAAAGCTCAGAACAATTTCCAGCAAGGGCAAGGAAGCAACCAAGGAGGAGATCTTACACAATATATGGAGCGAAATGAAGTAACAGTCCAAAGTTTAGCGACGTCAGTAAGAAACTTGGAAAAACAAATTGCACAAATTGTTAATGCACTTAGCAATCAACCCCAAGGTACTTTGCCAAGTGACATTGAAGATGCTCGGCACAAAGAAAATGAACAACGCAAGGTAGTAACTCTTCAGAGTGGTAAGCAGTGTGAAACAAAGATGGCTGCCAAGCAGCCAGCCGTCAGCCAAGATGCAAAGCTTGTGCCAACAGACATACCAGAGAAGTAGAGAAAGAGAAAGTAGATGATGCCAGTTATCATGCCAGTAAGAGTGCCAAACAGGATACCAGTCCCAGTGCCAACAATGACGCCAGCAATGATGATAAGTAGACTAATGTCAAAACAGATGTCAGCGCTACCTCGGTAAGGCTGGCAGCGCCAGCATATGTATATCCACCGCCACCATTTCCAGCAAGACTTCAAAAGCATAAGCAGGACCAGTAATTTAAGTGCTTTTTGGAAGTGCTTAAATAGATGCAAATTAACATTCTATTGGTGAAAGCCCTTGAACAAATGCCCAACTACGTAGAATTTATGAAGGACATCTTGTCCAAAAAGAGAAAGTTGAGAGAATTTGAAACTGTTGCTCTCACTGAGAGATACAGTGCCATGATCCTAAACCGATTTCCACCAAAGCTGAAAGATCCAGGGAGTTTTACTATTCCTTACACAACTGGCGACAAGTTCATGGGAAAGGCACTGTGTGACTTGGGAGCTAGCATCAATCTGATGCCACTATTAGTTTTCAAGAAGCTTGGCATAGATGTAAGACCTAACACAGTGACACTTCAATTAGCAGATTGATCCTATGCACATTCCAAGGGTAAGATTGAGGATATGTTGGTAAAGGTAGACAAATTCATTTTCCAGCTGATTTTATCATTTTGGATTATGAAGCTGATATTAATGTGCCAATTATTTTGGGTAGGCCGTTTCTTGCTACTGGCAGGGCTCTTATTGATGTTCATAAATGGGAACTAACCATGAGAATGAATGATCAACATGTTACTTTTAATGTGTTTCAAACTTTGAAATATGCAGATGAACCTGATGAATGCCAATCCGATGAAATGATGGAGTCCATCTTTACTTTGGTCATGGCACAGTTGCGCCAGGATATAGCAAGTGATGATGGCATGCTTGATGGCATAGCTGAACTGTTTGAGGAACCTGTGGAATCAGCCTTGGAGGCTAAAGATGTGAGTTACTTCGAGCCACTCTATTTGGCTGGCAGAGAGATAAAGAAACCAAAGCCATCTATTGAGGAACGACCAGATTTGAAGCTTCAACCCCTGTCAGAACACTTAAAGTATGCTTATTTAGGTAAGAACTTGACTCTACCAATGATTATTGCTACTGATCTCACTCATGATCAGGAGGTAAGACTACTGGCAATACTAAAAGATTATAAGCAAGTATTGGGTTGGACCTTGGCAGATATCCAAGGTATTAGCCTAACCATTTGTATGCACAAGATCATACTAGAGAAATACAATGGCAGGACCATTGAAGTCCAAAGGTGACTAAACTCAAGCATGAAAGAGGTTGTAAAGAAAGAGATCATAAAATGGTTGGATACCGGGATCATTTATCCCATTTCCAACAACTCTTGGGTTAGCCCGATACAGTGTGTGCCAAAGAAGGGTGGCATAATTGTGATCAAAAGCAGTAAGGCTGAATTGATTCCCTCTAGAACCATCACTGGATGGAGGGTGTGCATGTATTACAGAAGGTTAAACAAGGCTACAAGGAAAGACCACTTCCCATTGCCTTTTATTGACCAAATGTTGGACAGGTTGGCAGGTAAAGTTTTTACTGTTTCTTAGATGGTTATTCAGGATATAATCAGGTTGTCATCACCCCTGACGACCAAGAGAAGACCACATTCACATGTCTATATGGGACATTTTCCTTTAGAAGGATGCCATTCGGACTGTGTAATGTGTCAGCAACATTTCAACGTTGCATGATGGCTATTTTCTCCGATATGATGGAGCATAACATGGAAGTATTCATGGATGAATTCTCAGTGTTTGGTGTAACATTTGAGGAATGCATACATAGCCTGGAGTAAGTTTTCAAGAGATGCATAGAGACAAGCCTAGTGTTGAATTGGGGGAAATGCCACTTCATGGTGAAGGAGGGTATTGTTCTCGGTCATAAGGTAACCAAAAGAGGACTAGAAGTTGATCAAGCCAAAGTGAAGGCAATTAAGCAGTTACCACCTCCAACAAGTGTTAAAGGTATAAGGAGTTTTTTAGGTAATGCTAATTTTTATCAGTGATTTATTAAAGATTTTTCAAGAATTGCTAAAACTTTATGCTCATTGTTGAAACATAATGCCATTTTTGCATTTGACAATTCTTGTTTGAGAGCATTTCAGGAGCTTAAAGACAGATTGATTAATGCCCTCATAGTCGTGGCACCGAATTGGAATGAGCCCTTTGAGCTCATGTGCGATGCCAGCGATTATGTCGTTGGAGCAGTTCTAGGACAACGGCGTGGCAAGATGTTCCATGTTGTCTACTATGCCAATAGAACCTTGAATGAAGCACAACTGAATTACTCTACAACCGAGAAAGAATTCCTTGCGGTTGTATTTACTTTTGATAAATTTAGATCTTATCTAATTGGTAATAAGGTTGTGGTTTATATAGATCATTCGGCGTTGAAATATCTCTTAGCAAAGAAGGATGCCAAACCTAGACTAATTCGATGGATGCTCTTACTTCAAGAATTCGACCTGGAGATCAAAGATAAGAAAGGCAACAAAAACTTAGTAGCTGACTATCTCTCTCGGTTGGAGCATCACATTGAGGATGGTAAGTCCACTATAATTAGAGACGAATTCCCTGACGAGTATTTGCTTATAGCCGATGCTATACCATGGTACGCTGACATAGTCAACTACCTGGTAAGCAATATTCTGCCACCAGACTTGGCATAAATGCCAAGAAAAGATTTCTACGAGAGGTAAGGCAATACTATTGGGATGAGCCAATGTTATTCAAGTAGTGTGTCGACCAAGTGATTCACCGGTGTGTGCCAGAGGATGAGCAACTACAAATATTGCATTCATGCCATGCCGCACCATATGAAGGTCACTTTGCTGGGATGAAGACTGCTATCAAGTTGTTGCAGTCTGGATTTTTTGACCCACGCTGTACAAGGATGCTCACGAATATGTCAAGGCATATGGTCGATGCTAACAGACAGGGAACATCTCTGGCAGACATCAATTATCGCTCTAAAACATTATGCTTGTGGATTTATTTGATGTATGGAGGATAGACTTTATGGGTCATTTTCCTCCATCGTTTGGTACCGTATATATTCTTGTGGCTGTTGACTACGTATCCAAGTGGGTAGAGGTTGTTGCCCTGCCAACAAATGATGCCAAGGCTGTTGCCAAGTTCTTGCACAAAAACATTTTCACTAGATTTGGTGCTCCTCGAATGATTATTCGTGATAAGGGAACACATTTTAAATGTAATATAATCTCTAAAGCTTTGTGCAGGTAGGGATTCAGCAGCGAATTGTCATATCATATCATCCACAAACGAACGGGCAAGCCGAGATATCGAACAAGGAGATCAAGAATATCCTAGAAAAGACTGTAAATCCAACACGAAAAGACTGGTCCTTGAGACTAGATGAGTCCTTGTGGGCTTATAGGTCGACATTTAAAACTCTATTGGGTACTTCCCCATTCAAACTTGTCTTTGACAAACCATGTCATCTGCTAGTAGAACTTGAACATATAGCTATTGGGCCATCTGAAAGCTTGATATGGCATGGAGAATTGCTGGAGGAAAGAGGTTGCTTGACCTCAATGAATTGGAGGAATTTAGAACACAAGCCTATGAGAACGCTAAGATATACAAGGAGAAGGCAAAATGTTGGTATGATAGTCGGATCCTGCCAAGACAGTTTGAAATAGGTTAGCTTGTTCTATTGTTTAACTCTCAGCTCAAACTTTTTCCAGGTAAGCTTAAGTCAAGATGGATGGGTCCTTATGAAGTTGTGAAGCCCTATGCTCATGGGGTTGTAGATATCAAGAACTTACAGATCGAAGAAATTTTTAAGGTGAACGGTCAGTGCCTAAGGCATTACTTAGAAGGTAAGCAAACTCATGCCAAGGAGGTGAACCTCTTGGCAGAATTGGAATGAAGCATCCGCAGGTTTGAAATTCTTTGTAAATATTAGGATTAGTTGTTTTTGTTTTCCTTTAGGAATTAGGTTTTTGTTCATGTTTTCTTTTTATTGTCTTTTAATTTTTATTCCTTTGCTGCGTTACACGATTTTCCATTTAGTATGTGCAGGAATTTTGACAGGAATTGATGCCAAGAATAATGCTTGAAGAATTGTAAGCTAATGTGCTTGCCAGCAGTATGTCATGCCCTATGCCAAGAGGCATGTGCAGGTTTTCGTGTGAAGGAAGGAAATAAACCCTAGCTTGCGTGAAAAGGGAGAGAGAAAAGTCTGGAGCATTTTTGTTGCCCATATTTATGATAGGTTATCTTATCATAATTACCATGTCACTTCATATCCCTTTCAAAAATTTATCTTTATCACTTTTTATTTAAAAATTTAAACCCTTTCCACTTAAAACTCTCTAAAACTCATCATTATCCCCTACTTTTTAACTTCTCTTCAATGTCGTTTCTTTATGAGAAACACTTCAATTTTTAGACCGATGCCACTGTAGGATTTCTGTCGGGGTTCATGTCTATAGTTGACATGCATAAATGGAGCTCTTTCTGCCAGCAGAAGGGGAAGGTGTTTGCCACCATCGTGCAAGAGTTTTACTACCATCTTGTGACTAAAGATTCCCCATTCTTGATGATTTGGGGTAAGTATGTCCGTTTTGATGAAGGTTACATTAACTCTCTTTTCTCTTTGCCCACTGAAGGAGATGAGTATTTTGAGTACGCTGAGTCGATGAATGCTGCCTAGCGCAAAAAGATTCTGGCAAACCTGTGTGAGCCTGACACAACCTGGACTATTTCTTCCACCGGACCATTAAGAGGCTGGCATTGAAGCCTCAGATGCGGGAATGGAACCATTTCATCAAGCATAATTTTATACCCACATCACATAATGAAACGGTCTCAGAGGACCGTCTTATCATGTTGCACTGCATTATCAAAGGGCGCTAGATCAATGTCGGCAAAATTTTTATCGATGAAACTTACAAGTATGCTACCAAAGGTAAGGGAAGTCTATTTTTTCCCTTTGTTGATTTCTAATATTTGTTTGCGCCATGAAATGCCCATGATGGATGAGGATCACGACCAAGTGATTAAGGGTACGACCATCACAGCTCATACTGGAGAAACCTCATTGGAGGAGAGTCAAAGGAGAAAGGAAAGGGAGTGGCCAAGATGGCCACGCCGAAGCCAAAGTCCAAGCCAGCAAGTGTGCCAGAAACCATGCCAACGAGCTTGTTGGCAGTGATGTCCCAGGTGTATGCATGCCAGGAGATTATACTCCGAAAATTGCAGACAGCCGAGGAGCTTAACCCAAAAATGAGGCTTATACCAAGAAGCGGGATGCCATCATTTAGGAGGTACTTGTGAAACTTTCCCCTAATGTGGTGCTAGTATTTCCACCTTTTCCTGCCGAGCCTGCAGTGATCCTATGCCAGCCAATCCAGTCAAGCCAACCAGTCATACCAGTCTAGTCAAGCAAGCCAGTCCAGTCAAGTCTGCTAGTCCAGCCAGTCATATAAGTCCAGTCATTTCTGCCAGTTCTAAATCTGAAGTAACAGTTCCTCTATCCCTGGTGCACGTTGAGACTACCAGCACAGATTTCTCCTCCGAGTCAGAGGAGATTCCTACCAAGAAAGAAAAGCCAGCACCAGTCACACCACCAGCCGAGTCTGCCAAGAAAAAAGATGATCTTGGAGCCTCCACTGTTGCCTCAAAGCAGGGCTGGAAAGGAAAGAAAAGAATGGTCCCTGAACGTGGAAGCCTAACAATGAGAAAGACCCGTGCCAGAAAAGAAGAAGAAGCTCGTGCCAAGTGAGAGGAAGCCTCGTCCGAAAGGGAGTCTTCTTCTTCCTAACTCCTTTGCATTCCATCTTTGCATTTCATTCTTGCATTTTCATGATCATGTATTTTTATTTTGTCTTGTATATATTGTTTTCATGCATTGAGGACAATGTACATCTTGGGTTTGGGGGTGTGTATTTTCTCATATTTATGCCATGACATGCACGTTTAATTTTTTTCGTTTGCCATATAGCTCATGTGGAGTAGTTGCCATATAGCTCGTGTAGAGTAGTTGCATATCGAACCATTAAAAAAGTGAAAAAGAAAATTTTGTCTCGGCTTAAATTTGAAGTTTGTTAAAAAAAAAGAAAATTTTGTTTGCCATATATTGTTTTCATGCATTGAGGAAAATGCATATCTTGGGTTTGGGGGTGTGTATTTTCTCATATTTATGCCATGACATGCACGTTTAATTTTTTTCGTTTGCCATATAGCTCATGTGGAGTAGTTGCCATATAGCTCGTGTAGAGTAGTTGCATATCGAACCATTAAAAAAGTGAAAAAGAAAATTTTGTCTCGGCTTAAATTTGAAGTTTGTTAACAACTATTAGGCAAGCTTATTTTGATCTACTTCTTTGCCCGATGATGAGCTTATAGTTTTCAGTTTGCCATGCCAGTAGATTTGTATCCCATGTTTGCTTGGCAATTGATCTCTAGTTTAGGGAATTGAATTTACACTTAACACGTGATATGTATCTAGTTCCCTAGCAAACTTAGACTATTTGAAACTATGCTCAGATTCTTAAAAAAACTGAAAAAATGATGCCAAGGTAAAAGAAAATAAATAAGGCATCAATGTTCTGCCAAGGCAATAAAAAAATGAACTCTCCTCTACCTAGGGATAATAAGTTACTTAGGGCTTCGTGCTAGCTCCCTCTTAGTTCTCAAGTCCAAAACCCTATGGTATGAGTTCAAGAGAAAGCCTAATGATGTGTGAATTAAGGTGGGGATTCGTGGTATGCTTTTTCTTATCACTCACGCTAAACAGTATCACAAAGCAAGCTTAATTGGCTAAGGAAGTGAAAGGATATTGGATGCATATTGCCTACACATCGTGCACTCTTCATGAACTTAGACTAGAGTTATATTGTTGCACTTGGATTACTATCTGCTTGGAACTGTGCACTGAGATTTCTGAGGGCAGCATTAGAATCAAACTCTACTTGCCAGCATTTGTTGGCATTCTAACTAAACTTTTGTCGAGGTATTATTTTCACTATTTTTGTTTTTCTTTTCTCTTGCATTACTTGAGGACAAGCAATGAGCTGGGTTTGGGGGTGTGTTACCTCATCAAAAGTATTGTTTTTCATGCCTATTTTGATATGCTTTTGCTTGTTAGAATCATGCATATAAATCAAAGCGTTAGTAGGCTACCTATGCTAGTGTGATGGGTTGCTTTAGTGGCCTTTTTGTAGGTTGGCAGGGTGATTGGCAAAAGGAATGGACTTAGGACGCAGGGACGTAGTTAGGAATGCCAAGGTGAATGCCAAATGTTGTGGGCACGAAAGGATCAGAGGTGCGCCAAGCACCTGCTGGAATGAGGTGTGCCAGCAGCCATGCCAAGAGAGGAAGAACCTTAAAAAAAATAGGATACTCTAAGGCTCCTTAAAAATTGCATTTGGACAGCCTCCAAAAAAATAACGGATAAGGTGATGCCAAGCTGTGTTGGCAAGGTTGTGCCAAGCTCGTGTGCTAGTATGGCCATGGCATGATAACATCAGCCCTAGCTTGGTAAGCTATCATACCGATTAGATGAGGCTTATCTCTTATCCATAGAGCATTTCAAATTTCAAATGAAGAGAGAGTTATTCTAATCTCTTCCCTTGAGCGCCTATATATATACAGCTCGATCAAGCATTGAAAGGGGATTGAATTGACCGAGAATAGGATACAAGATGAGAGGTGGTCGGAGCGAGGTGTTGGAGCAAAGAGTGACAGTTGGTGTAACCGAGGAAGGGTGGTTCGAATTCTTGGCTGAGAGCCTGGTGTGGAGGGCTGCACCGAGAGACCCATCTGCCTATTCCCTTGGCATAAGTTGTTTTTCTTTAGTTTTTATTATGATGGTGATGTTAAAAATGTTTGTTGGTTTGTTAGTTAACCCCCACACCATGAACTAATTTAATAGTTGGTGGGGGATGTTTTGGTTTTAGATGTTGGCTTTTATGCCTTAGTTCCTTTATAATAATTTTGCTTTTGGCAAAGTTTGTCTGTTTTGCATACTTTAATTTTTCCTAAGTACCGTGCCAAAGCGAGAGCTGGCACAGTTAGCTTATTGCCTTCCAATATCTTAACATACTTATGTTGGCAACGATCAAGTTGTTGAATACTTGGGAGAAAGGCTTCGAGAGAAGTCATTCAAGTAGATGAACTTACTTCAGAAGTAAAATCTAGCCCCACAGAGTATAGATTGGTTTTTAAATCAAATTGATTTAAGGAAAGCATACGCTATAGAGATACAAGGGTTTTTACTTGGCCAGTTTAGGGTAATGACCAACGAGAGAGGCTTTGCTACTTTTGAATCTGCTCGGCAAACAATGCCAATACAGTTTTGCCAATAAAGGCTGGCATGGACCACGTTGAAATCAGGCATTCCCTGCCGACAGTTATCATTCATTTGAAAACACCTTCCTTGCCAACGCTTTAATTCAGTTTCTATTTTATTTTATTTTCTTAGTTTAAAAATCAGCTCTTTCAAACAACAATCTTTTCTTCCAAAACAAGTAACAAACTAAACAATCGAATTCCAAGTCAATCTCTGTGGGATCGATACTCAGCTTACCAAGTTGTATTACTTGTCGAACGTGTATACTTGCACACAAAAGACTCTTGGCATAGTTTATCTTGCCCAAATACATACCATTTATACCTTTTTCCAGCATTCATTTTACACATCTCTCTAAGAGTCAACAATAGTATAATACGATAGTGAATTGGGTAACAATATAACAACATATATTTATGTAATACTAGTAATATTTTTGGAGTTTTTTGTTTTAATGAAAATAAATAAAGTAAACAAAGCCCTTAATATATTTTTTAGATAGTAGTAACATATATAAGCCCATTATTGTAAAAACAAAAATAAAAACGAGTTCACCCCGGACAAAATTAGTGATTACAGTACGAGATTCGAACTATGAATTAACACGACAGTCAGCCTTATTCGATGTCGGTTTAATCTATGATCCGATATATCATCTACCTTATTAATTAAATGTCTAATTAATTTGAACTCACCAATTTGATAAAGCCCATCCGATTAAAGTCAATTTTCAATTGAGAATGCAAAATTAAATTCAATTTAAATCTCAGCAATTTCTATCTTTTTGAAAGCAACAAATATTTTGATATCGATTGTCGGGCATGATGGGGGTGTTAATCATTCCCCACGCGTAACCAACTCCTGAACCCTTTTAATTTGAATTTCTAGTTTTTTGGTGTCCGGTCTACCTTATCCAAGTGGCCGGTGGCGACTTCAAATCTTATTTTCAAATAAAATTAATTTTCCAAGTTTTATCTATTTTCTAAAGAATTAAAATTTTCAAAAGAAATCCCCCATTTTAAAACCTAGATTTCAAAGAGGTGATTTTGGGGATGAATCGTAGCACCTTAAACATCAAATGTTCCAAAAATCTTTCCAAAGAATTCCAAAAAGGTCGGTCCAGCTTGGCGACTCTACTAGGGAAATTTTTTTTTTACAAAACAAAAGAGAGTTAAGCCAAGAAAATATTTGTTGCTTTTAATGATAAAAAATGTTGCAAATTTAATTTGATTTTAAGGAGGTCGACTCTTTCTTGAAAATGTAACTACGATTACACGAGCTTTGATAATTGGTGGTCTTTGAATTGATTTTTCATTTAATTTCTAAGGAATCACTGACATGTGTTGCACCATGTTCATTAAGCTCTATACCCGAGCTCCTTCCCTTAAGTGGGAGTGAAATGCCATATACCCACGTGAGCAGCCCTCGACGGGTCGGTAATTCACTTCCAAAATCCACTTTTTTAACATGTGAGCAGCCCTCCACATCACTAGGTTGTGCTTTACCTCGAATCGAAACCAATTTGCAAGCTTGTAATGGGCCAAAATTAGGGGTTCTTGTTGCCTTAGTAGGTAATAAGATAGGTTCGGGTACCCTCAATTAGAACCAAACCCATGTGTGATAACTTAAAAAGCCCACCCCATTAGAGACATGCGGATAACTATAGCAAACTACAATTCATGTTGTTAGGCCTTTTTTCTTGTTACTTCGCTCTGGTGTATTTGCCTTTTTATTATATTTGTTGCTAACTTTCTTTTTGTTTTATTATGTTTATTTGTTTTGCATCTTCATGACATTTTCTTAATGAAGTGTTGATCCGAGAACAATCCAAAGTTTAAGGCTTTCGTAATGGGAGAAAGAATCCATAACAATGAGTTGAAGAGTCCCGAAGTTCAAGGTTGATCAAGAAGATGAACAAATGCTACCTTAGATTTTTAGTCATGACCTATGTAGAAGTTTTTCTTTTCTTGTTGTAATGGAACTCGATCTCCGTTATGGAAAGTTGTTTAATGAGGATGTTCGTCGATCAACACTCATTTGCCTTTTTCTTTCGTGATGGTATTATTAACTTTTGTTTTATTGTTCAAATCTTCATTAATGTTTTCTCATTTATTCAATTCCATCAACATCGTTGCATTTAGACATTATTTTTGCATTCATTACATTTTACGTTTATTAATTTTAACTTGTCTTCACACATGTTACGCATATAATGTATTTGCACTCATAAGTGAGAAACCCAATTAATAGTGGGAATCTCATGGCAGTAAGTTTTAACTACAACCATTCCGCATTCGTATGACACGCGTTCTCAGACGAAGGTCATGGAAGATAGGTTGGCTAATATTGAGAAGTCACAAAAGGATATTGAGGAACGCTTGGGCGGTATCGAGTCAAGGATCGAAAGGTCTCAAGATGAGATCATAGCCCGCATCACCGCGTTATTAGAGAAGGTTGACCGTGGGAAAGCCAAATTTGTGGATGAACACTCCAATATGGAGGAGCTAGATGGAAACACTTCCCACAAAAAGGTTCAACCGGAGGGGTCAATTCTGAAAAATATCCATATAGTCGGGGCGTCTCTCAACACTCCAATCGATATGGGGCATAATTTTGAGACTGATATTGGTATTGAGGTCCCAGACTTGGACTTAATGAACGAGGTAGAGACAAGATTGAGGAAAGAGTTTGAAAAGAAGTTTGAGGAGCAATGCCTCTAGATGGAAGAGAGGGTCAGTTCGATGCAACTGACCGACAATTACCGAATAGATCCCTATGAGTTAAGCTTGATGATGATTTGGTCATCCCGCCCAAATTCAAAGTACCTAACTTCGAGAAGTATGATGGTACCACTTGCACTTCAGCCCACTTGGCTATGTATTGTCGTAAGATGGTGGCACACTTGAAGAACAAAAATCTTCTTATTTTTTGCTTTTAGGACAGCTTGACTGGGGCAGTTGCCCGTTGGTACGCTCAACTAAACCGTACCAATGTGAAGACATGGAAGGATTTGTCGAGAATCTTTGTCGAGTAATACAAGCACGTAAAGGACATGGCCCCAAGTAAAATGTTGTTTCAAGGTTTAACTCAGGGGCAAAATGAAAGTGTTAGATGGTACGCCCAGATGTGGAGGGATATTGCGGCACAAGTTTAGCCGCCCATCTTGGAGAGAGAAATTACACGTCTATTTATGGATACACTATAAGGTCCACTTTATGAGAAGACGATCGGTAGCATATCCTTCAGATTCGCTGAATTTGTGAATGTTGTAGAATTCGTCGAGGTTGCTTTCAAGAACGGCAAGCTCAAGACCAGGAAAAGTCTGCAAAAGTACCCGAAGAAAAATAATGAGGTGAGCCATATGAGTACTCACTGCCCAAGCAATATCACGATTGCACCAAAGTCGGCGGCAACAAATTCACAAGGGCCCGACCGAAAGGAGAAAAATGAGATCTTCACTCTTTTACCCATAACTTACAAAAAGCCGTCTTGGGCACATCACACTCTTTCACTTTCATTTGATAGTATCCAGACCTCAGGTCAATCTTAGAAAATATTGTTACATCTTTTAGTTGATCAAACAAGTCATCGATCCTCCGCAAAGGATACTTATTCTTGATTGTGAGCTTGTTCAATTATTGATAATCAATACAAAGACGTATTGATCAATCTTTCTTTTTGACAAAGAGGACTGGAGCTCCCTAAGGTGAGGAACTCGGTCGAATGAAACCCTTATCCAACAAGCCCTAAATTTGTACCTTAAGCTTAGTGAGTTGTATTGGTGCCATTCGATAGGGTGCAATGGAAACCGGAGTGGTTCCAGGTTGCACTTTAATCCCAAATTCAACCTCATGGGTAGGTGGTAAATCTGGAAGCTCATAAGGAAACACATCAAGAAACTCTTGCACGGTGTCTATATCTTGCATTTGTGGTTATTCCTTGCTTACGGTGGCATACAACAATGATCTTTTGCCTTTGGAATCCATGAGAGTCACACTCTCCTTACCTAGACCTCGGAGGTACAGCTTCCTCTTCGAACAATCTACCCAAGCATGATGCTCCCCGAGCCAATCAAGTCCCAAAATAACATCAAACTCATGTATAGGGAGGGTCATAAGGTTGGCTGGAAAAGGTATCCCTTAAATCACAAGGGGACAATTCTTGCATACTATCCCAATTACAACACTATCCCCTAAAGGGTTGGTCACAGTGAGCTTGGAGGCTATAGACTCAGATGTTAACTTAAATCTCTTAATCAACGCAGTACTTAAAAAGGAATGAGTGGATCCAGGATCAATCAATACATAAACAAGATGAGTATATAGTTCAACAGTGTAATCACTATTTTTTTTTGGTTGGACCCGTTTCTGGTGTCTGGCCTACCTTATCCAAGTGGCCGGTGCTGACTCCAAATCTTATTTTCAAATAAAATTGATTTTCCAAGTTTTATCGATTTTCTAAAGAATTAAAATTTTCAAAATAAATCCCTCATTTTAAAACCTAGATTTCAAAGAGATGATTTTAGGGATGACCCGTAGCACCTTAAACATCGAATATTCCAAAAATCTTTCCAAAGAATTCCAAAAAGGTCACTACAAACAGTACATGCAATGACATCAGGATCCTCATCCTCTTCTCGGCTCCTTACGTGGTAAACTTGTGCTAAGGCTTTAGATTCTTGCCGGTTAGGAGCCCTTGCAGAGCCACCAGATCTATCGGAAGCTCCTGATACATCTTGTCTTGGTCCCTTACCCCTGAAGGATAGAGCAGAGAACGTAGGAACCATTGGTGCAGAAGATTTAGTAGCATTCATCAGAAAATCTTTAATATAGTGGACTTATTTCCCACAGAAGAAACACAATCCAGATTGCTTGCGGCACTGTCCCGTATGATGCCTCCTCTAACAAAAGTTACAAACTGGATATTGTGACTCCCGTCCAGACCCTCTAGTACTTTCAATGGAGGTAGTTCTTATAGCTGATTGGGACATAACTTGTGGTTTCGAGAAATATCCCGATCTAAAGGATTGTTGATGGTATGATTGCTTGTACCCTTGCTGTTGCTTGCCATTCTTGTATGATAGAGGGGGTCGTGACTCATCTCGTGGCCTCTTCTCGAATCGGTTGGGCATATTAAACTGATGTGACCTTTGAGCAGCTTCAGTGGAGATTGCTCAATTCACAAGCTCTTGGAAATCCTTGATCCCCAGAGCAATAAACAAAGGTCATAGTTCATCACTCAAACCTGCAATGAATATTATACATTTCTCTTATTCTTTCTTGATATATTTAGCCCCAAACTTGGAGTACTTACAGAAGTCATGGATATACTGCCCCACTGGTCTCCCACCTTGTTTTAGGTGTAAGAAGATATCCTGTCTTTCGGCTAAGTAATGCTCACTGATGTACTTCTTCTTAAACTCTCGTAGGAAGAACTCCCAAGTTACTACTTCTTAGGGAGCGGTAAAAGTCGTGGGTTCCCACCAACTTAAGGTTTTATCGGTCAACAAGGCTAGAGCACACTCGAGCTTATGCTCATTCGAGCACTGTAATTTCTTGGTCAAGATTCTTATCATGTTATCCAGCCAATGCTCCGCTACTTCATGATCTTGCTCGGCCTTACCCGAGAAGGTAGTAGCTCGATGTTGAACTAGCTTGTCAATGGGGGATTGATTCATGGAAGTAGTAGCTGCAGAAGACTGTGCAGACTGTTCAGATTTAAGGGTAGCCATAAATTATTTGAACATCTCAGTCATGTTCTTATAGTACTCGAACAGAGCAGCATGTAACATAGGCTCAATGTTCACTAGTTTCTTGCAGGGGTGCTTGCGGATTAGGAGGATTCTCCCCCTTTTCTCCTCGCCATTGGTCGAGGAGCCAACCATGTGCTCAACTTCTTTGTGAGCCTTATCGGAGTCAGACATCCTTACACTATAAAAGGAACAAGGATCGGATTAGTTACAAGTCACAATATAACAAATTAAACTCTTAGGTGGCGTATGCAATGCAATAACTATGCAATAAACTTCAGTTTAGTCCTAGAATCCATTAAACTCTAGCTCTGATACCACAATTGTAACATCCCCCACCCGGCCTAGAAGAAAACAGGGTCGGAGAACGTTACCGGTGAACAATACGTGATCGATGCGACAAAATTACATCGTAATTTAATAAACAATCCAAGCATGCTTGACTAATCATGCATAGTTAGTATAGGAGGTTTACCAATTCAATACAATGCTTGAATCTACAATTTAGGGACTAATTTTAGACTTT
This sequence comes from Hibiscus mutabilis, assembly GCA_019671005.1. Classification (NCBI taxonomy): domain Eukaryota; kingdom Viridiplantae; phylum Streptophyta; class Magnoliopsida; order Malvales; family Malvaceae; genus Hibiscus; species Hibiscus mutabilis. Next base: position 21,411,528 of record CM033725.1, read on the forward strand.
TACAAGTTTTAGGGATTAAATTGTAATTCTTGTAATTTAAGGGTCCTTTATTAAAATTAACTATACCATGATGAAATTTAACCCATGATCAATATTCATGCAAATTTTCAGTTTAATCAAAGTTCATTTACTAGTTCAATTAAACCATGCTATACTTAGTTACCAATTTGTAAACTCTTTAAAACTGTGTTCTTGGCCTATTAACGAAATTAACTGACACCGTATCAAAACACCTAAGGGGTGTATCGATACGGGTATACACGATTTAAGGCTTAATTCGAAACTGTCAAGTTTCGTTTCGATACAGGTTAACTTGTATCGATACGGGATAACGGAATTAACAAATATCGTGTCGAAACACCTAAGGGGTGTATCGATACAGGTTGACTTGGTTTGACTTGACCATTGACCTATGTTGCGATATGCCTAGGGTTGTATTGATACAATTAAATTCACAAACCTCACTGTCCATTTCCGTATTGAAACGGCCTAAGCCCTTATCGATATGCCTTAGTTGACTTATGCTTTGACCGACCAAATATGCAAGGCTGTACCGATACAGGTTGACCTGTATCGTTATGCCTTGCACTGTAATGACTGATTTCTTTTGATTTTTACTCGATTTGACCCGTTGAACGATGCCCAAATGTAATGGATTTTTACCAGCAACTTTTAAACACTAAAATCTACTAGCATGCCAAATTTTATGGTCAAATTAATCTGTTTAACATGTCTTCACTTATTAGGCCAAACTTTCATAATTAACCTATTTTACCAAAACACTAACATACCATAACTTGCACTTTTAACTCTTCTAGCATAATGGGTCATTTATACACACAAAATGGGGCTAAACTAACTTGTCTAGACCCTACGCCACCAATCTAGGAGTTCAAGGACTAGATTAACATTACATATAGATGGTGTGACTTGCTCCAAAATGCTTCTAGTTCTGATCCTTGCTCCAACTATACTTTAACCTAAAAATGCATGGAGATGAGATACATCAGGCTTACTTAGCCTAGTGAGGTAGTCATGAACAATAAAATGAACATCAATGGAAACAATGGTGTGTATATCAATGTAAATGCATCTCAAATCATATTTTAACAATACTTGCAATACTTATTCAAATATTTCCTTAGATCGACATGTAATATGGATACACGAATTCCCAACCAATATCACCAATAATGAATGGTCAATATCCGCCAACATCACTAATAAGACCAACACAATCACATCCTGCCAACATCGCAAAATAAGATCCTTAGCTTAAGGACCGTAGTCCACTCCTTACCAATGAGCTCATGAATTATATGGCATGCCAATTGTATCCCATGTCCATTCGTATCCAAGGATTCAATACTTGTCAATAATAATGTCAACAACAATAACAATAACCAATGCGGTAACGATAGCAATACAGTGCCAATGACAATGACTCCTAACATGTTTAATATTCTCTTTTCAATACTTTCATATTATCAATGATCATGTAAAGATTCAATAGTCAACTTAGCAATAAAATAAGCTTACCAAAGCCTACCCATAGTGCCTCCAATGAGGCCTTAATGCGAACATACCTTGGCCAATGATGATAATGTAATAAATTAACAACAATGAATTCGGGAAGGTACCTAGCCAATCCCTTGATTCTGACTATACTCATCGATGATTCTGAGGCTTTCAAGGCTCTCGGATGACAATTCCCTTGCTCTTAGACTTGGTGGAATTGAAAGGATTTGATAACTCTTCACCTTGATTATCTTGAGCTACACAAATCGAGATCACAAGGTTTTCATTATCGATATCAGAATTGTAGCAACTCAATAGCTATGAAAAACGATAATTAAACAAGCTTTAGCATCTCCAAGAAATTTCTAAGGTTTAGACCAATCCTTAAACTTGAGATTAGACATGATTTAGCTATGGAATCAATAAACTAATTAAGGGAGACTTCTTACCCAACCAATAGCTTCAATCTATGATTAAGAAACTTAAGGAATTCAAAGCTTGGTTTACTCTCCAATGGAGGTGTGTGCTTAGAGAAAGGTGATGAGGATGAAGGGTGAGGTGCTTACTTGACAATAGCCGGGTAATTTTTTTTCTTTTTACTATTGATTTCCAATTGAGCTTTTCTTCAATGGAAGGAACTCAACATCCTTATCCCACGTATGTGGTGATTAGGCTTGAGGAGGGCTAATCGCAAGATAAGTCTTTCAATTTTCTATTCTTTACATCTTTACCCCCAAACTTCCAATTTCCACAATTAAGTCACTAAAACAAGTTTAAAGCTTGCAATGGGGTCCTTAAACAATATCAATGCTCAATTGGGATTCAATAACTAATACTATGCCACTTGATTAAAGGCCAACTATAAAATTTTGGCTTTCCGATGTGAAATTTCTAGCCACCGAAATCAAATTCTGACTAGGCCCGATTTTGGGATGTTACGTCATTTCTTTCGAGAGTTTTTTATAATAATAGCAATGATTATAGTATATTGTTAGGAATATTTTATAAGCGAAAATGAAACAAGAGGCAATTATTTCTTCCAAGTTATAATAAATGAATTGAATTATTAGAAAAATGATAAAATCTCCTCAAATTTTGACTTATATTTTAAAAATTTTGGAAAACAGTCCAAACCGAAAAATAATTGTTTTCTACGGTACCAAAGAAAATTGTGTTGAGGTGGCAATTACTAACACTGACTAATGGTTAAGGGAGTGTTAGCCCGTAGCCGACGAGTTTGGGGCAATTGTTTTAATATTTTATCATTTTTAACTAAAACAAAATTAGAGTCTAAAATGATAATATTGAAAACATTTTACAAAACTCATTTGTTTTTTTTTTTTTTTGAATTACAAGGTGAGTGCAAACTTTGAAAAGTTATAACTGTGTCCAAGTATTTGATATAGGTCATTTTTTAATTCACATAACTTTCGTTATCTACATACTTGCAGGGAGATGTGTGTTGTTGTGGTTTTATTTTGAGAAACATAATTTTATTTAACTTGTTATTTGAACTTTTAGCTATTTGTCTTTAATGTTTTTAACATGTCATGCTTTATTTTTTATTTTTTTATAAAGATATATATCATTATTCACACAAATTCAATATGTGTACTTTTACTTTATTTTGAAATTTTCATTTTGGTACCAGTAATTTATTTTTCTTTTTTGTATGTTTACCACAAGACCAAAATGAAATATTTCATAATACAATAAGATTATCACATTTTCGAATGCAATATAATTACACAATAAAAATTATTTTGTGTTGTTTTAAAATTTTCAGTTTAAATTTAATAATTTTATATCATTTTATTTAAATCCTAAAATAAAAAAAATAACTAAAAGTCATCAACATCTATCAGCGACTTCCTCTCATAAAAGTCGTCACCACCTAAACACGACTCCCCTTAGTAATATACTGTGTAGAAAATGATTATTTTCCTAAATAATTTATGGTATGAAACATTTTTCAATTATTTTAAAAACATTAATGGCTTTTTCCCTAAATAAACCTCAAATTCTGATTTTTTTTCCCAGCAATTTTCATTTTTTTCTATAATATACTTTTTTCACTTACTAATATACCCCTTTATTAGATCTAAAAAGCATTTTCCTGCAACCAATGAGGATCAATTACTCACCTCTGACAATCCGCGTCATCGCCCTACAAATAAATCCTGACCGTCCACATAGGCAGAGAAAACACAACTTTTGACAGCTTGGACCGTCAGATTTCGTACAGAAGAAACACACAGATAATTATTCGTAACCGTCCGATCTACTTTAGGTAGCCAATCTCCAAGTCTTCTATAAAGACCTCTCAAGGGCTCAATCTTTGAATTTTTACCAACGCATGCATTCAGAGTTCCACCCTTGAAGAAAGCTAAAAATACTAGCGTTCGTTCCTTTCTCTCTAATTCTCTTTTTTTTCATAAGACGTATAGTATTAAATTTAGGGTCTCGTTGTTCTTGCTTTATTCTATTAGGATCAAGCTTTTTATACATTATCAATTGAATTAGGATATATGGATGGAAACTGTTTGTAAGATTTTGAATTTAGAAGTAGGGAATTTTTCTCGGGGTTTTGGAATCCCTTTGGAGTTTTGGGTTCTTGAAATCCCCTTGGATTCTTGGGTTCGGTTATCTGATTTGATTTCTGATTTTCAAGATTTTAGGGTTTTAGACCGTCTCATTGGAGAATTAGGGCTTAAGTTGTTATCGGTTCTAATGGGGATATGACTTCCCCGTCTTATTTTTGGGTGGATGAGAAAATTTAGATAATTTTTTTTTATCAAAATTGAAAGTATTTCATGTATTTGCAGAGATGGCCCGTACCAAGCAAACTGCACGTAAGTCAACTGGAGGAAAGGCTCCTAGAAAGCAGCTCGCAACTAAGGTTGCTTTTCTTTTCTTCAATTGATATAAGATTATTTTACCCAATTTTAGGTTTTTTGTGTTGTTTATTATCTTCTCAACGTGCTGTTTTCTACCAGGCTGCCCGTAAGTCTGCCCCAACCACCGGTGGTGTGAAGAAGCCCCACCGTTATCGTCCTGGAACTGTTGCTCTTCGGTTAGTTTCTTTCCCTTCATATTCTAATGATATTGATGTCGATTGGTGTGGTTCTCTCGTTATATGGGCTTGTTGACCTTACATAATCTTTTACTTGCAGTGAAATTCGTAAGTACCAGAAGAGCACTGAGCTTCTTATCAGGAAACTGCCCTTCCAGAGGCTTGTCCGTGAAATTGCCCAGGACTTTAAGGTACAAATTGGGTTTCTTGAGAGATTGTTTTCCTTGTAAACTGGATTTTCTTTGCTTAATAGTTTTACTAATTTTCTGGATTCTTTTTGCAGACTGATTTGCGTTTCCAGAGCCACGCTGTCTTGGCTCTCCAGGAAGCTGCAGAGGCATACCTTGTGGGTCTTTTTGAAGATACCAACCTGTGTGCCATCCATGCCAAGCGCGTTACAATCATGCCCAAGGACATTCAGTTGGCTCGTAGGATTAGGGGCGAGCGAGCTTGAGTGCTAAGCCTCGCTTGCTATGATGCTAATCTTGTGGGCTCTTAGGTGTATGTTTTTGTTATCTTGTTAAGTAGATAAAAAGATAGGTTGATGGCAGCTTTTGCTTCTGTTGTTTACTAATGGACAACTTCTTACAGTCTGGGTGATGTTTGTTTGTTCTAATGGGCACAATATGCTTTTACCAAATTGTATCTCTATTAATCGAAGATCTAGTTTAGTTATATGATAATATTTGTTAATTTGCTTTCTTGGTGTTGTCGCTTCTAAGTTTACTTGGGCTTAATAATAAATGTGATCAAGTAAAGCTAGTTGATGTCTATTCAGGGCTTGGATCCTTGCAGTATGTTTTGTGTATTAGTTCAATATTTTCTGTGGTGATGCAGTAGAGATCCAATAGAGCAAGTGCTGCAGTAATTTTTATTGTAATATTGTTCATATGTTTGGTTTAAAGCAATAATTGATGCAGTGATGGCAAAATAGAAATAGATTTCTCAGGTCTGTCAACCGTATATTACATTAAGTATTTAAAAATGTAAAGTCTTTTTTAAAAGCATAAATTTGAAGTCTTAATTGTCAAATATATCGTTTGATTATAATGCTCCTTTTGTCATTGAAAAACAAAGTATCAGTATCCGACTATTCAAATAAATAAGTATCAGTATCCAATGATAGTAATTATACTTGATGATTGTATTAATTTACTTTAAATGTATTTACCATTATCAATTGATACATTTATTATAATATAGAAGTAGTTGTTTCAAAATTAAAATAATATGTTTGAGATTTTTATTTAAAAAAGGAATAATCGAAATCTATTTATAATCCTACTAAGGAACGTGTTAATAAAATTTATCACATTTACATACAGCAGTACATTCCATAAATTTACATAATTAAAATATCAAAGGGTTTACCATAGTAACTCAATCCATAATAACAAGAGTTCATGAATGTATCAGCAGTCCATCATTTGCTCTTGTGTTGAATGCGGAAGGAAAAAAGAATTCACTCTAGAGAAAGGAATCCGTCAAGAGATTTTTGAGTAATTTATATTTTAAATTACTGAACATAACTTTCACTTTCATATAAATTATGAATTCTTAATTTTATAAAAATAAATCATCCAACTTTAATTATTAATGAATTTGACCACATAGACCAACACCACTACATATTTTAACGAAAAACTAACTCAATAATTTTACTTGACATCTATTTTTTCACATCAACAAATTATTAGTTGACATTTTAAATATATATTTTAGAAAAACTTCTTTTTCCAATCGAGATCAATTTTTTTAAAAAAATAAAAATCAATTGGATATTATTAATAAGAAAGTTTTCTTTTGTTCAAAATTATTAATAAAAATAGTTTTTGTTTTTATTTGTTTTCAATCACAAATTAGATTTTTTTTCTCTTTCAATTTTCTTGCTTTTCTCTTAGTCGCATTTTATGGGTTTTCTATTATTAATAAGAAAGCAGACAGTTTTTAGAAATAGAAAATCCATAAAACGTGACCAGAAAAAAAAAAAAAACAAGAAAACTGAAAGAGACAAAAAATATTGATCTGCGTTTGAGAAGAAAATTTTAAAAAATATATTTAAAATGTCAAGTAATATTAATTTGTTGATGTGAAAAAGAAATGTCAAGTAAGAGTGTTAAGTTAGTTTTTCGTTAAAAAAATTTAACGGAGTTAGTCTAAGTGATTAAATTTGTTAATAATTAAAGTTGAATAATTTTATTTGATAAAATTAAAGATTCATGATTTATATGAAAGTAGAAATTAAGTCAACTTATTTAAATTGTAAATTACCTGGAATATTATTGACATCTTCCAAAAAGCTAGAGGTCAGGCTATTAACTGTGTCAAATCCATTGTTTTCTTCTCCCCGAACGCTAGTCCAATGCTTCAGGCCTCTCTTGTAAATTCTCTAGGATTCGGTATCATGAAGAAAAGGGACCCTTCATTTGGGGGAAGGGGAAGAGAGAGACACTCCGATTCATAGGGAAGAGAATAAGGAATAAGCTTCGAGGTTGGAAAAGTCAGCTTCTATCCCAAGCAGGGAAAGAAATTCTTATTAAAGCAACTGCTACGACAATACCAGCATATGTAATGCAATGTTTTATGCTTTCAGTTTCTTTATGTAATGAACTTAACTCAATCATTTTTCGATTTTGGTGGTCCAACTCCAAGAAATCGAAAGGTTGTGTCAGAACAAAAATAAAGGTGGTATGGGGTTCAAAGATCTCCCCACGTTTAATAAAGCGATGATCTCTAAACTCACTTGGCATATTACCAAGCAACCTGAATCACTTCTTGCCCGAATTTTGAGAGGATTGTATTTCCCGAATGGTGACATTTTTCGAGCCCCCCCCCCCCCCATTATCGTTGTCCTTCATGGGCTTGGAAAAGTATTAAGAGTGGAGTTGAAACTATTAAATTGGGGGCTGTCAAAAACATAGGGAATGGAGAAGACATAATGATATCGGAGGATAATTGGATTCCGAGCATGAAAAATTTCAAGATTCATTCGAGAAGGCATGAGGAGTGCAACGTTTTCCTTGTATCGCAACTCATCTCGGCGGAAAACAGATCATAGAACATCCCCTGCTCAATCATTGGTTTTCTTATGAGGAAGTTGATAAGATTATCACGATCCTGATTGGTGGTCCTTTGGTCAAGGATGAGATGGTTTGGATTCATAATAAAAATAAGAAGTCAGGGTACCAAGCCATTATGGACAAGAAGATTCCCTCATATTCCCCTTGTTCTAGCGATGACATCTCAAAAGATTATTTTCTGTGGAAATCAATTTGGCAACTTAGTGTGGGTAGCCTGTTGTGATGTGAGTATTGTTAAAAGCTGCCACCGCTCTCAAGAACCAGGTACGCTTCTTTGTTACTTGGATTTTTTTTTTCTGACATTGAAATTATTCTTACAGTTAAACCTCTAACTATCTATGATATCGTAATTAAGATATGAGAACAAACTTTTACAGGTTGTTTTGAAGTGTAAGTGTAAGTGTAAGTTTAAGGTTTTTGTTTTGGTGTTCTTTCTGGGTGTAGATAGTGGAGGTAACTTGGGAAGGAGGAGGTGGGTCGTGTACGAGAATAGACCCGACTGTGTACGCGGGCTCGCTGGGGACGGTTTTCACTTGCTTGAGATCTTACCAGGTGACTGGTAGTCGGCAGGACTTGTTATTGGCCGCTGAGATTGTTGACGCGTGCGTCCCTGTCGCACGTGCCTCCACTAGGTAAGTTTTCTTTTAGCTATATATAGTATATACACAGACGCGACTCGTATAATACCCAAGGGGAGATCCGGATACGAATACTTTTAGATAAAACATATTCAGGGAAAAAAACCCGGATTTTTTTTATTCATCCGTAGGGGGAGAACCGGATATTGTTAGAGTCGGTGCGGATTTTCATGCTGGAAGCTCTGAAGATGAATACTTATTCCGTACTGTTTTTGGCTAATGTTGCACAGTTATCCATTCCTTTTCCTTTTATTAATAAAATAATGTGTAAAATATCTTGAAGGGTGAATCTTACGGTACAACAAACTACAGATATTTTTGGCACTCACTATATTTTATCTATGTTACTGTAAAGTATAATACTAACATTTTTTAAAAAAATCGTGACCAAGGGTTAAAAGGACTGGTCGTCTGTCGGCTTTAATTGTAGGGTTATATAAATAGTATTCACTTATTTTCTATTATTATTTTAGTACTTCAATTATTTTTAAAATAAAATAATATTTAATGTGATATTTTGTTTTTATTTTAGTATTTAGCCGTTAAAAACTTAATAATTGTTGATTAAGAGGAAAAAAACACATATAACATGCTGATTATGAAAGAAAATTACACATGATAAAGTTGTCACGTTATTTTCTCATTCTTAATTAGCATGTCACATGTTTTTTTATGATTTTTAGTCGACGTGGCATGCTGACTATAAAAAAAATAACAGCATCATATCACATGTGATTTTTTCTTTACTTATTAGTATATCGTTAATTTTTGAACGACGAGATATTAAAATAAAAACAAAATATAACGTTATGTATTATTTTATTAAAAAAGTAGGTAATAAATTATTAACACAAGAATATGTGGGGGTGTTATTTAGTTAGTTAACCCTTAAATGTATTGTTGAATTGTTCTATCTATAATGAATAATCAGTACAGTTTTTTTTTGTTCATTAGGACAGCTTCTTTTTAATTTTTATGATTAAAAAAGTACACTGATATTTTCAGCGATAGATATTTTTTTCTTTACATAAATTACTCTTCTAAATATATTTTCTCATTTTTACACCCTAGTTTATTCCTCATCTTTTTCTTTTCCATTTACTGAACAAATTAACTTTTGCCAAATGAAATCTAATTATCCTTTTGTTTTTACCTGTCACGTGAAATTATCCCATTTTGTACAAGATACAGTACCCACCGATGTTCTTATGCCAATCGTTGATGCCATATTAGCTGCAGGTATGACAGGGACTTCCGATCTCCCGGCCTGCCCGTTGATGTATGGATGGTGATGGTGTCGCAACCTTTTTCGAGGTATTTCAACGTTTAAAAAACAAAAATAAATGAGTCGTCACTAATCTTTAAAAATGTGTGATTGGATCACTTAAAATGAGTTATTTTAATAAAATCATTTTATTTATTAAAACAATATTTTTGGTCTGTGAAAATACAAAAAACGGGTTCAAGAGTCGGTTACACGTGGGGAAGGGTAACGACGCCCAAAAACCGGTGCCTTGTCGATTACAAAGAGTTTTAAAAGTTGGATTTTTACGAATTCACATAGAGCTTAAAATTATTTTCCGTTTGTAAATTTAATTCTATTTTAACGGCCTAACTATTCGGAAAATGAACTCCAATCACCACCAACACTTCTAGCGCTAACCCGCCATTCCCGTTTAGTAAAACACCGCATTAATTAAATTTCACTTTCTTTAGCAAACAAACAAAGAAACATTTAGTTTGTTGAAATTTTTTTATTAATTCCAAATTAATGTTTATTAGCCTAAATATTCTAAATATTTTGCCTATTTGGGTTAAAGTTTAATTAAGTGTGCTTTATAATTTTTATTGTGAAGAACGTTTTATTCAAGCAGAATGTCTTCTAATTAGGGTTTTAAGACCCTATTCCTAAGGTTACTTGGACTAAAGGGCATAATATGAACAAGGTAAATATATATACAAAGGTAATTAAATTAGATATGCACAAAAATTGAATTAATTTAATGATAAAAATTAAGACATGAATTTAATTTACAAAATTAACCCTTAGTCTTAGAATTTGAGTTTTTATTACACTTTTCTTTTTTAAGGAAAACGAATTAAAGTTTGATTTTTTTAGGAGTTGGATTTAAAAAATTGTTATATATATATTTATATTTAAAAAAGAATTGATCAAATTGAAGGAAAATAAAGTCTATAGCCAAATTTGGGAGAAAACAGTGACCAATTTTTAAAAAATTGAAAGTTTGGTGACCATAAGGTAAAAACGAGTGGGAGGGGATTTTAATGAGTGAAATTAACCCATTTTGTTTTGAGTATAAAGCCTATTGTCTTATAAACACTTTTTCCCTCATTTTTTAGATCCAAATGGATCAAACACACACACACAAAAACAAAACCCCTTATTGTTCTTGGTGTTCTTCAAGAATGAAGAACACCGATGAACAACCATCATGCCGGCCGCCGCATGTCGGCGGTGGTACCTCCTTTATATATATATATATATATATATATATATATATATTTGCAAGATAACTCTAAAAAAACACCAAAAATCAGCTTAAATTCAAAAAAACAAAAAAAATCAAAGTTCAACAACATCTCCTGCAATCAAAGGTATGAACAAAACCCAACATATATTTAAATTTGAAACAAAAATAAAAATAAAAAAAGAAAAGAACAATACTGAAATGAAGAAGAATTTGCTTGCTTCTTATTCCAAAAGATTCGAACACAATGTTGCAGATTCGTACAACTTCTTAGCGGATTTCTTGTGAATTTTCGGGGTGAAAAATACAATGGGGTGGGGGGTTATATAGTTTTTTTCTAGCCTATAATACATGGAAAATGGGAATCAAAATCTCTTAAATCCGGCCAAATCATTCCCCTAATTGAAGTTTCGGTGTTGACTTGCCTTATATGTCAAAATCAATCCGATTTGGCTTGAATTTGAGCAATTTCGGATGATTTTTTCCATACTTTAAACTAGGGTTTAATCCTTTTTTTCTCCTTCATTTGCAGGTGACCGGACGGCGGCGGGGGAAGGTGATGGCGATGGCATTGGTGGCTCCAGCGAGGGCTTGTCGTCCTCCCAGCACCATCGGCGTCGGCCACCGCGACGCAGGAGGCGGGGAGAAAGGGCAACAACGGCTGCCGTTCAACCAGAGGGGTTTGGGGGAGCCAACCTCATGCGTGTGGCGGCGCGGGTGGATCTCCTCACCCTTTTTTATTCAATCTGGTGCCTTGGATCCTTTTGCCTTAGATTCAACGGCTCATATTAAACCTGCACATAAGAGGATAGAAAAAGGTTAATTGGGTTTGTTGTGCCAAAAATGAGTTTTTATTGTATCATATATTTAAAACAAGTGGGCTCATTATTAATGGACACCTTATTTAAATCAAATGGACCTTTTATATTTTTATATTTTTTTGTTTTTTAGGGTTTTAGTTCTAAAAATTATATATAATAATAATAATAATATAATTATATAAAAAGGTAAAAACCATAAAAAGTGAAAATTCAGTGACAAACATTATTTTAAATTTAAATGGTCCTTTTATTATTGTTTTTAAAATAATCATTTTTTGGTTTTCAAAACTAATACTACAAATAATATATACATATATACAAGAGAAAGAAAAGGAAAAATAAAAGGCTCGAGTGAAAAAAATTAGTGACAACAGTTGTCTCTTCATTGCTTATTCCAGTGAAACAGGGATATAGCAAAGAATATGAGGCACTGATTTTCACCAATCACCGACTTGCTGCTCGACTTTGTTCTCCTGATGCTCGAACATATGGGTGAGTTTCATTCTCCTAATGCCTGAATAGATAGGCGGGATCCATTCTTCTTGCGCTCGAACGGACATGCGAGTTCTATTCTCCGAATGCTCGAATAGATGAACGAGTTCCATTCTTCTTACGTCTGAACGGATAGACGAGTTCTATTATTCAAATACTCGAATAGATAAGTAGGGTTCCATGCCCCTTACGTCCGAATGGATAGACATATTTTATTCTCCGAATGCTCAAATAGATGAGCAGGTTCTAATCTCTTTACGTCCGAACGAATAGACGGGTTTTATTCCCCATGTGCTCGAATATATGAGCGGGTTTCATTCTCCATATGCCTGAACGGATAGGCGGGTTCTATTCTCAATGTGCTCGAATAGACGAGCGAGATCTATTCTCTATATGTCTGAATGAATAGACTGGTTATATTCTCCCCATGCTCAAATAGATGAGCGGGTTCCATTCTTCATATGCCTGAACGGATAAACGGGTTCTTCTGCTGAAGAGTTTTTGTATTCCTGCAAAAACCTGATATATGATGCAATTATGATGGGAATGCCCCCAAGGATGTCTAAAACATGAATGCATGCCAAGTTTCATTGTCTTTTTTTAACTCATTTTAACCCAAATAAATAGCCATCTCTGTTGTCTCTGCTTTGCCACCCATTATTCAATTAAATAGTCATTTTTTGCTTTACCATTCTCATTCTTTGTATCTCTTTGTGACATTGAAAACATCTGGTCTTCGTACGCGGATGCCCCATGTTTCCACAAATTTCACTATCATTGTAGTTGATACATCAATATGAGTGAAAGGCCTTCTTGAGCAACTCTTAAAGCTTTAGATCTTCAGATTATCAATCATCTTCAATGCTTATTGTGAGTTTTCAAATTATTGCCCCGACAGGGCACCTCATAGGGCTTGCATATACATCCTTGCAACAAAGCTTATTTTCACCTTGAATACCTTCGAATGATGCTGGTGCTTTAATTTCTTTCTCTCGTGCTCATCAGAATCAAGGATCTTGAACCCCTAGACAACATAAATTGCCCCAATTGGTGGCGTAATTTGCCTCCTAACACAACTCTATCTCTTTTCGTGTCTTAGGGATCTTATATCTTGTGTGCAGATATTGCTTGACAACACTGTCCACTTAAAACTCTTCAGCACATTCGCCATTCTTCTTCTATTTTTTCTTTACCTTCTCATGTAAGGTGATGCCCTCGTTCAAACTGAAGTTCAATTGCCGGCCATTTTATTATGCAATGGCGAAATATTTGTTCCTGGTTCCCTATGGTTGGGATCAATAGCAAGAAATCTTTTGCTTTTCATGAATCTATGCCAGTCTACTTGTAAGATGCAAGAAAAGGCTAGAAATGAGAATTAAAAGAAAACAAACATGACAAACATGGAAAAGAGCAAAAAAAAAATCAGATGCCCCAGAATTCATAGTATGAATGATTCATGGATCCATCAATCGGATAGTGCCCCACTTTTAGGTGGCTCTCTTTAACTCACCCGCTCCTCAAATTTCAATTTTCTCACTTTTCTAATCTCAATCAGACATTAGAAGTTTGAGGTCCCTGAAAAAAGGTTAACTCAAATAGGCAGAATGTGTTCTGAAAACAAACTCATTTTTCTCAGATATTCATGTGTGATCCAAATGGTCTTTAAAGGCTTGTAACGTAGGCTAGGCTCAGGTTACAAAAAAGGATATATAGGCTCAAATATATGTTTTAAGGGTGATTAAACCAAGGATCAATCATTCTTGATGAAATCTTTATTCTTTAGATCACTCTAGACTGTCCATTTTGGGTTTTCACCCCTAGAGTTCATTTCTTTTTGTGGCACATGCCTCACTTGAATGATTTGTACATGTTTTTCTCTTGTTTCAAATTTTTTTGTATTTCAGCTTTTTTTTCTTTTCTTTCTTTTTCTCTTTTCTTCTTTCTTTCCTTATTTTTTTCCTTTTCTTTCTTTTTATTTTTTCTTTTTTTTTGTCCTTTTCATATCAAATTTAGGATATTTGCTTGATTAGGGTTAAATCACAAGAAAAATGCCAGGCTCAAAAGAGGACATCAATGGAAATTTTATTTTCTTATCCGTGAAGGAAAATGAAGGAATGCCGAATGTCATCTCATACACAAATATCATCGAAGAGAAGTCGTCTTCAGTTGGTAGATGTTTTAGAGTTATCACTTCATTCAAAGACCCTAACAACAATGTCTGAGAGGAAAATCACTAAAATCTGTATATGGGATCTCCCCATTAATCTTGAACACACTTTATTGCCCCTCTATCTCGGGATTAGATTAAAAAATCATTCATACAATCAATAACAAGGGATTTGACAAAAAGATGTATGTTTGAAGAGAAATAGATGAAAAATGAAAAGAAAACAAAATTGAGAAATGTTTGCCACTTGAGAAAATAAAGGGAATGCATCTTTAAAACAAAGTAGATTAACATTGAAGCCCTTACAAAAGATCCCTAATGCTCGTGGGCAAAAGCAAAAGGGTTAGTTCTAAGTGTGACCCCAACATTGCCTTGGAAAATCCTCTATTATCCAGGCATTATTCTAGGAAGACATCAATGAATTCCAGCCAAGCATGCTCACATCTACTCCATGACAAGATTCCATTGCTGGGGTAGTTAGGCTTGCAAGCGCTCGTCATGTTTTCCTTCCTTGAGTCTCCCACTTTTGATGGCCGCCAATATTAACTCTCCGCTCATGACTATGTCCGTGAAACCCTCAGTGGCATGGTTTAACATATGGTCGTAGGAGGTACCATTTAAGGTTTTCACAAACATTGGAGTAACCTCATTTTCCAACAACGGAGGTTGTACTTGGGCTGCCACATCTCACCACCTCTGGGCATACTGGCGGAAACTCTCATCAAGCCCTTGTTCCATATTATACAGTAGAATCTTTCCTGGGGCCATGTCCGTCACATGCTCGTATTGTTTGAGAAAAGCTCTTGACATATCTCTCCAACTACGTATGTTGACCCGATTTAATTGGGTATTCCATCGGGTAGCAGGTCTTGATAAACTATCTTGGAAATAATGGACGAGTAGTTTCTCATTTTCCAAGTACAGTGCTATTTTCTGACAGGACATGGTCAAGTGCGCCCTAGTGCAAGTGGTCCCACCATACTTCTCGAAGTCGAGAGCTTTTAATTTTAGAGGTACCACCAAGTTAGACATTAGACTCAACTCTCTAGCTTCTACATCACCATAGATATTTCCTCCTTGTAGAGCTCTGATGATCTCTTCGAGCTTGTCACATCGATCTTCCAACCTCTCATTCATCCTAGCCCTGTCAATTGACTTATTGAGAACCTCGATGCCTTATTTCTCCCTATGATGTATTCCAGTCTTTATTGGAAAACAGGCTGAGCTTTCTGTTATATGGATCTTGGACCTCCCATTCAGTGGAAATGTCTGTGTGGTCATCTCAGGTTGGGGTGACGAAGTATCAACTGCCTTTCCTCTTTTTGGGTCTCTAAATCTCAATATATCCGCTATTTGGCTGACAGTGCTTTTCTGAGTTTGTGAAATTTCTTTTTTTAAGGCTTTTTCTAATTTATCGAGCCGATCTTGAGTGCTCTTGTGGCTTGTTTTTAGAGTTGTCAATCTGTAGTCATAGCTCGAGTACCATACTTGTACAGAATCTTGCTACTTGAATGGAATATACCATAATTAATCTTTTTATTAGGTGTGTATGTACGCAATGGTATAAACAAAAACTAATGCGGACAAACAACGAACCAAAAGATGCGAATGCATGAATGCAGGCGAAGGGCTATCGATTCTATAAAGTAACTGCTCGTAGAACTAGCTCTTTAATGAATGAAAAGATCCTTATTACAAAATTTTTGATGTATCTACGAATATTTGTCTGCTTGAACACCCAGCTCCCTTATTTCCTCTATCAACCATATGAGCCTTGGCCCCACTTCTTCGACTGGCCTGACGTAATGGCGTAGGGCTGTAGCTTCTATAGCTAGCATCATTACATATTTGGCCACGTCTTGTACTTGGGTCATAATGGTCCTATCGAATTCATCATGCTCCTAGAACCTTCTGACGTCGTCCCTAAGCCGAGTGAACCAGTAATCATTGCCCCCATTAATGGCATCTTCAAGGACCAAAACCTTCACTCTGTACTCATGGATAGTGTTTTCCATAGCTTCCACTTGCTCCTTCAGAGTTTCATTTTCTGCTTGACTAGCCTGAAGCTCAATATATGCGTGATGGTTCTGGAATGCATTGAGAGAATGGCTCAGTTCTGCCACCTTGGCTTGTAACTCAAAAATAACAGATTGACTCTGTTTCAACCTCTAATGGGTTACATCACACTAAGATTGCAACTCACACATGCGAATTTTGTTTTCATAGGCTTTTCTCTTCCATGCAGCCACATTTTTTCTCTCCTTCTTAAGGGTTCTTTTGTCTTTCTTATTTTCGACTGCTTGCTTATCTTTATTTCTTTCCTTAGTAAGGGCCCGTCTGTATTTCTCAATTTCATGCTTGTCACACTCTTTCTCTTTTTCAAAAGCCTGCTCTGTTTCTCGCTTCCACTGTTCCGAAGTCTTTCTCAAATCTGCATTTTAGATCGTGGCTTGAAACTTGAGAAAATCAACTCTTTGTATCTCAAACTTTCCCTCTAGGTCCTTGTACATCTTTACTACCCGATCTGTCTCTCCTTTGTATTTTTCTACCTCTAAGCTTGCCTCATATAGGTCTCTCGCATGTTGCTCTTTTAGAGATTCCATATTGGCCTTGGTTCTTTTGAGCCAAGCCCTCAAAACGTCAGCTTCAGATGGGATCACCTTCAGATGCTTTTCTATAGGCTTGGCTTGGCCGGTAGGTGGTAGAATCTTGTCATTCACCCTTGTGCGCCTCCATTCATCATAGTTGGGGGTAAGCATACACTTGTTGTCGTGTTCCACTTTCATGTGGTAGCAATGTTTCCATGAATTGTTGATAGCTTGAATCTTTTCTTTGAATTCTCCTTGAAACTCGAATTTCATTGAGTCAAGGCCCGCAGTGAAAGGAACAAACTGTCGGAAGCTATATTGCCGCGATACCAACAAGGGAGCACAACCAATTTCACCCCATAAGCCTAGCAACATAAGATGATTATAATCCCTACACTTATACAAAACCTTGGTGTGACCTAACCATAGAGCCCTCCAGACGATGTCTTGATCACGACGGTCTTGGAAAATATCTGTCCATTTTTTCCTCTTCATTACCGGCCATTTTTCTTTCTAAAACTCCCGTAGTAGAGAAAAGTTTAAGGATAATATGTTGGGTAAAGTCAAAGTTGGGCATTTCTAAAAGTGGCTAAGGGCCCAAACCTAGAGTAATTGAGCACATCATCTGAAACGCACGTCTTCCAGCTTCTAGCGCACATTCAAAGAAATAAAGGTCTCAGCAAGCACTGCTAGCACCGAGTTGGTCCCTCTCTTCAACTATTCAAAAATATCTAACATGGCTACATCGATGTTACCTAATACTCTTGGGAAGATAACCAAGGCGTAAATTGCTACTGCTAGCAGATCTACCCTTTTTTCTTTATCAGGATAAGTGGGGATTATGTTTCGGATACTCTACCATAGGAAGGAAAAACTACCCCACTTTTCTGTATTAGACCTTTAACAAATCCATCTCCCATACCGGCAAAAATTTTAAGCCTCAAGTGGGCGTACTTGTTCTTAGATGGCATAGCATAGACTCGATCCCTCTTCATTTCACGCAACTTAAACAGTGAAGAATATTCTTCAATTGTGGGCATCATATCCTCACCATTGAATGTGAAACAACAATACCCGGGGTTCCAGAACTGGATTAGCGCTTTGAAGAACGGTTCATCTAGCTTCACATACAACAAATATGTTATGTCGCCATAGGTGTCAAGGAAGAGTTGCTTAGTTGAGTAGTCAAAACGTTCCCATATTTCTCGTAGCTCCTGAACATTATTCTGTTTGACACTAATGTGGGTATATTCTGAAGTTTCTGTCACATGGTCACTTGTCAAGCTGTCCCCATACGCCTGTTGGTTGACTTTGGACCAGTGATACACATTCGCATTGTCCTCTTCTTTCTGAAGAAGTCTTCCATCCATAACCAAAAGCTTTCTTAACTAAGCAAGTGTCTTAAGAATCAACCCCTTCTAAGTATGAAATGATGATGAATTAGACAAATATGCAAAACAAACAAGCAAGAGAGGGACAAATGATTAGTACACTTAACAGAATAGAGATAAAACATAAAAGTTCCAAAATAATTTCTTTGTATGAATAGTAACTGGGCAGTGGATTCCAACATTTCTGGACATGTCTCCACGGACTATCTTTACGAAATGATTTTGACCAAACTCCAAAACCTAGGTTTTTCTGCATGGCTCTAATGGGGTGGGCTTCTAGGTTCTCATACATGTTCGTTTCTAAAAGGGTTCCCGAATTGTCCTCGCTGTCCCCTACTAAGGGTAGCAAGGTCCCTGATTCTCGCCCATTATAGTCTTCAAACGAATCAGGTTCAACTCAGGGGACCCACTCCTATGCCCGTATGGAGGATCAATATCCACACGAAGACATAGAGCGTGAGTCTCGGAGGTACTTACTAGGCCCATACGGAGAATCAGTATTCCCACGAGAGCAATAGCATTCCCCCCCACTTAAATGAATAGGACGAAGCTCGGGTTTAGAGCTTAGAGTTAAGTCTTAAATGCGTAAAATGGAATTAAATTCATAAACAGACAATTAAGTTAAGCTTTACGCGAGTTCACAAATTCCGACATTAAAACAAAGTGTAATCGACTCGTGGACAGACTTTTTTTTTGTAAAAACAAAACGTTTTCCCCACTAGAGTCGCCAAACTGTCGTAACCCTTTTTTGAGGTGTTTCGACTTTTAAAAAACAAAAACAACAGAGTCGCCACCAATCTTTAAAAAGGTGTGATTAGATCACCTAAACGGTTTATTTTAATAAAATAATTTTATTTTATTAAAACAATATTTTCGGTCTGCAAAAACATAAAAAATGGGTTCGGGAGTCGGTTACGCGTGGGGAAGGGTTAACACCCCAACGACGCCCAAAAACTGGTACCTTGTCGATTACAAAGAGTTTTAAAAGTTGGATTTTTGCGAATTCACATAGAGCTTAAAATTATTGTCCGTTTATAAATTTAATTTCATTCTAACTGCCTCACTATTCGAAAAATGAACTCGAATAACCGCTAACACTTCTGGCGCTAACCTGTCATTCCCGTTTAGTAAGACACTGCATTAATTAAATTTCACTTTCTTTAGCAAACAAACAAAGAAACATTTAGTTTGTTGAATTTTTTTATTAATTCCAAATTAATGTTTATTAGCCTAAATATTCTAAATATTTTAGCTATTTGGGTTAAATTTTAATTAAGTGTGCTTTATGATTTTTATTGTGAATAACGTTTTATTCAAGCAGAAAGTCTCTAACTAGGATTTTAAGACCCTATTCCTAAGGTTACTTAGACTAAAGGGTATAATATGAACAAGATAAATATATATACAAAGGTAATTAAATTAGATATGCACAAAAATTGAATTAATTTAATAAATGTAATGATAAAAATTAAGACATGAATTTAATTTACAAAATTAACCCTTATTTTTAGAATTTGAGTTTTTATTACACTTTCTTTTTTAAGGAAAACAAATTAAAGTTTAATTTTTTTAGGAGTTGGATTTAAAAAAAATGTTATATATTTATATTTTAAAAAAAGAATTGATCAAATTGAAGGAAAATAAAGTCTATAGCCAAATTTGGGAGAAAACAATGACTAATTTTAAAAAAAATTGAAAGTATGGTGACCGTAAGGTAAAAACGAGTGGGAGGAGATTTTAATGAGTGAAATTAATCCATTTTGTTTTGAGTATAAATCCCACTGTCTTATAAACACTTTTCCTCCTTTTTTTAGATCCAAATGGATCAAACACACACAAAAAACAAAACCCCTTATTGTTCTTGGTGTTCTTCATTTGAAGAACACCAATGAACAACCACCGTGTCGGCCGCCTACCACTGGCGTCGGCCGCCGCTTGTCGGCGGTGGTACCTCCTTTATAAATATATATATATATATATATATATATATTTGCAAGATAACTCTAAAAAACACCAAAAATCAGTTTAAATTCAAAAAAACAAAAAAATTAAAGTTCAACAACATCTCCTTCAATAAAAGGTATGAACAAAACCAAACATATTATTTAAATTTGAAACAAAAAAAAAGAACAATACCGAAATAAAGAGGAATTTGCTTGCTTCTTATTCCAAAATATTCGAACACAATGTTGCAGATTTGTACAACTTCTTAGTGGATTTCTTGTGAATTTTTGGGGTGAAAAATACAATAGGGGTGGGGGTTTATATAGTTTTTCTCTAGCCTAGAATACATGGAAAATGGGAATCAAAATCTCTTAAATCCGGCCAAATCATTTCCCTAATTGAAGTTTCGGTGTTGACTTGCCTCATATGTCAAAATCAATCTGATTTGGCTCGAATTTGAACAATTTAGGATGATTTTTTTCCATACTTTCAACTAGGGTTTAATCCCTTTTTTCTCCTTCATTTGCAGGTGACCGGACGACGGCGGGGGAAGGCGATGGCGGCTCCGGCGAGGGATGGTCGTCCTTCTAGCATCATCGGCGTCGTCCACCGCGGTGCAGGCGGCATGGAGAAAGGGCAGCAGCGGCTGTCGTTCAACTAGGGGGTTTGGGGGAGCCATACCTGCGCGCGTGCAGCGCATGTGCCAGGCGCGGGTGGCTCTCCTCACCCTTTTTTTATTCAATTCAGTCCCTTGGATCCTTTTGCCCTAGATCCAATGGCTCATATTAAACCTGCACATAAGAGGATAAAAAAGGGTTAATTGGGTTTGTTGGGCCAAAAATGGGTTTTTATTGTATCATATATTTAAAACAATTGGGCTCATTATTAATGGACACCTTATTTAAATCAAATGGACCTTTTTATTTTTTTATTTTTTTTTATTTTTGGGTTTTAGTTCTAACAATTATATATATAATAATATAATTATATAAAAAGGTAAAAAACCATAAAAAGTGAAAATTCAGTGACAAACATTATTTTAAATTTAAATGGTCCTTTTATTATTATTTTTAAAATTATCATTTTTGGTTTTCAAAACAAATACTACAAATAATATATACATATATATACAAGAGAAAGAAAAGGAAAAATAAAAGGCTAGAGTGAAAAAAATCAGTGACAACAGATGGCATGATATAAGGTACTGGAGTGCAGCCAACGGTCTTGCAGGAATCTTGCATGTGCTCCGCCATTTCCCTCTTCTGGAAGACAATGCGGCTGATGTCAAAGGAACTTTAAGATACATGATGAGTAACAGATTCCCCCATAGTGGAAATTACCCTTTGAGTGAAAGGAACCCAAGGGATAAGTTGGTGCAGTGGTCTCATGGTGCAACCAATATGGTAATCACTCTAGCGAAGGCATCACAGGTTAGCACCTAATGCAAACATTAATCGGCACTTTCAATGCACTTCGATTCATGATTCTTGCTTCGTTCTTGAAGGTGTATTCAAACGAAAAAGAATTTTGTGACGCCGCTATAGAAGCAGGGGAGGTTGTATGAAAAATGGGTTAGTTAAGAAGGTGGGACTAACTGACGGTATCGCCGAAAACGCCTATGCTTTCCTTTTACTTTATCGAGTCACCGGTGAGATCATTTATGAAGAAAGGGAGCCGATCATGGACTCGGAGTCGATCATGGCTATGCCCTTTTCCAAGGACTTGCTGGGACAGCTTGCCTCTGGTTCGATCTGCTTGCACCTTAGAACTCTAAGTTCCTAGGATATGAGCTCTAGGAGAAAATGATATATCAATCATCCAAGTAGTGCTGTAAGCCAGTAATGTTAAGAATGAAGATACGATTAGTATTTTCTTTTTTCTGATGAACGATGTGATTAGTATCTTTAATTACCTGAGTTTATGTGAGTTTGAGTTGGGTGAACCTGTACCTGCAGGGTAAATATTTTGAAGCGAAGCATCTAAAGGGAGATGCCTTGGTAAAAAAAGTTTTTAAAATAATTTAAATATACGATGAAACATAACATGTGTTCCTTCACTTGTGGGGTGAGAATTGTGCGGTGAGAATTGTGCGGGACGAGGATGATTTTGTATTTTCCATCCAGTCCTTAACACTTGCGGGGATAGTTTTGGGGAATTTTTATTACATGCTTCGGAGATTTTTTCTTCCTCGTCCCCATACCATCGAATACCCACAGTTTTCAGAAATCCATATACCCAAAAAATAAATAAAATTTATTAATTTACCGACCAAAATATATGGTCAATTTCAATTTACAAGTCATATAATACACTTAGAAATATCTAAATCTTAATATATTAAATACTCAACATCAAATCTCCAAAATTACAAATATAAATAATAAATAGCAAACTATTTAAAAGCTAAAATAACAACTTAACATGCAACAAGTAGAAACTAAAAAGGGTGAACTATTAGGACGTCACTCAAACTTAAAAAAGTTTAAACAAAAGGTACAAATATCTCGATGAACTGAAATATTGATAATAAGATAGATTATACAAGTAAATGAGAGTTAAGCATATATTTTTAAAATTTTGTAAAATATTAGAGATCCTTACGGATATTTTTCGGAGATCCTCACAGTTATTTATACGTTTACGGTTCGGTTATTCCCACGGTTCAGATATATCAATCCCCGTCCTCATCCTTATTTGAGCTTCGGTGATAAAACTTCGCCCTTTCACGTCGCCATGAGTGCAGATTTCAATTATTCCTTATCTCTGTCAGTTTGGATCCTCACATTTTTTTAATATTCCCCACCCAATTTCAACCCCTATTCACTTGATGTAAAAATAGTTTCATTGACATCACATGAGTAAACTTTTTTACCTTTATTTATATATAATTTTTTTATAAAATAAAGAAGAAAAATATTAACATATGCTTTATTAAAAAATCCTTAAACCTAATCGGAAAAAGGAGTACACATGTTAATAAAACAAATAACATTAAAATAGTCCTCGTTCAAAAGTAGCGCAACTAACAAAACAACATCCACAACTAACTTATCAATATCTTCATGCATGAGAGACACCAAAGTAATTGATCGACGGGTGTAATAAAACACTAGTTTCCAACAAACCAACCCTAGTCGTCCTTGCAAGGCAATTTGTCACTTTGTTTCTCTCTCGACGAATATGTTGCAATTTAACTTCCACTCACGATTCCTCAATTCCATAAAATGTCCACTCCGATCGAAATACCCCAGTTTCAGGACATAGGATGCGCAACATTTCTAGGCTACCAAGTTCAAGAACTACCTATTGATACCATGCGTCCCATGCAACGACAAGTCTGACATAAGCCTCCCACAATTTTACATCTAAGTAGTTTGAATTTCTCCGTTTTTCAATATTTATATTTTGTTTCCCAAATCTCAATTTGTATATGATAAATTGGAAAAGGAAATATAGTTGTTGCCTGCAATTTACTTGCAAGGTTTTTTCTTGCACTAACGAGAAGATAATTCGAATGGAATCAAAATTATTCATCATAATCACTATGCTCAAATTCACACTACAGCAAAACATGTCTATAGCGGCACTTTTAGCGGCGTTTACTAAGTAAACGCCACTAATGTTGGACATCTCACGGTGTTTACATAAGAAACGCCACAAAATGCAAAATTTGTGGTGTTTCAAAAAAAGCGCTGCAATAATCATGTACCTGTAGTGGCATTTTTACTAAAGACACCGCTATAAAATGGTATATAGTGGCGTTTGCTAACAAACGCGGCTTTTTTTGGGTTCATATATAGTGGCGTTGG
Organism: Hibiscus mutabilis; assembly: GCA_019671005.1. NCBI lineage: Eukaryota > Viridiplantae > Streptophyta > Magnoliopsida > Malvales > Malvaceae > Hibiscus > Hibiscus mutabilis. Next base: position 21,435,538 of record CM033725.1, read on the forward strand.
TTTAAAATGCTGCAATAGATACCACATTAGTGGCGTTTGGTTCAGAAACACCGCAATAGATATACATTTAGTGGCGTTTTGTTATTAAACGCCGTAGTAGGTTTTAGGTTTACTATAAGTTATTCTTCCCAAATCTGGCTCATACAACTACATTCTAAATTTCCAGCCGCCTCACACCTCTCCATTCTCTCAAAACAACAATCTATCGAAAGCGACGAATTTGCGCGCTTTGCCGAAACCTCCCACTCTTTATAATTTTAGAGTGTTCTTTTTTCTTTTGATTTTCAAATCTACACTTTCATAGCATTCCTCAAGCAAAATGGCCGATGATTCCACTGCTTCCCATCGAAGAGACCCCATTAAGTCCTCAGGTTCCGTCGCCTCTCTTCCATTCTAGGTTTTTCTCTAACACGGTAAGTTCCTATTTTAATCTGGGTCGTTCTTTTTTTATTTTTGGTACAGTTGGGAACGTGGCGGCTCAATGACGACGACGAAATGCGGTGACTGTGGGGAAAGAGAGAAGAAAATCGTTGGTTCGAGCGAAACAGTTGTGTAGAGTGGGAACCACCGGTGACGGCGATGTTCCTGTCGAGGAAAATAATATGATGACTGATGAAGAAGGGTTTCTTTTAGATGCCCAAACTTCTTCAGCTGTCGGAGGGTTAAAATCCGCCGTTGCTTACCAGTATGTTTATTAGTAGTTTAATTACTAGTTATAATATTGCATTTAGTAATGTTTGATTGGGTTGTATTTATTGTAATTTGTGGTATAGTAATATGCAAAATTATGAATCTATTGTTTAGGGGAAAATGTTCAATGCAGAAGAGGGTAAATGCTCTTCCTGACCTAAGGCGGTTATTGTCGAAATCGGAGTTCCCTCCAATTGAAGCTGCCCTTAAAGCTGGAGCAATTCCTTTGCTTGTTCAATGCCTTTCGTTTGGTTCCCCTGATGAACAGGTTGAAAGGATTCGAAAATTTTTTGCTTTAGCACTCTAAAACTGCAAATAGTTGTCTTTTCGTAGTACATTTCTTGTTCATATATTTGACTGTTTTGCTTTGCTGATGTTTAGAGTTTTTTAGCAGAGTTATTATAATCATTTAATTAGATCGTATTAGTTTCCCATTTGTTTTATGTTCTCTTGATTAAATTGCAGTTGCTTGAGTCAGCTTGGTGTCTTACAAATATTGCAGCAGGAAAACTGGAAGAAACGAAAGCTCTTGTGGAAAGACTGGCAACATTAAATAGTTTGCAACTGCTCATTCCGGTAACATATGAAATTAGTTATGAGTTATACTTGCCGTTGTTTCTAAATGGCTGATGGTTCAGAATGAAAGCAAGCTCATGAAAATAAAAGTAAAAGTAAAAAAGAAATGCAATTCATCCAAATCCCAAAACCATGCCTAGTATGGGGTTCTGAGTTTGGGTTTGTTTGGTGCAAGTGTTCTCTCATGTAGTATCCATTTTCAAGGAAGGTTCTTCGATTGATCACTGAAATTGAAACACAAAAGTAATTTTGTATTTAAGGCTAGTTAAGCCTCTAACTTCATTAAAGTAATTTTACTGATGTATTATTTTTTCAATGCCTTTGCCTTGGAATGAAGTGTTATTTTTTCTATGGCTAAATTCTAGAAAAGATGAATATGATTTATGACCATTACTGATGTAGTCAAGATTATAATCTTTATGCTTCCAAATTAGCATAGAACCTTGGAACTATAGGCCATAGGGTTATCTTGTTAGGCTGGTTTTACCAATGCCTTTACTGGGTTGTCTTGTTGGATTTGATATGAGGAACTCCTATGAATTAATTTATTTGGTGTTTGTCAGGATTTGCCATCACTGGTCCCATTGAAAAGGAGTGTGCTAACCTGTGGCCTAGAATTGCAAGTGCTACCAATGTTATTGTGTGAAAGATTTTCATGGTTTTGTTTGCTACTATAGCTTTGAAGTTATATTTCAATTACTTTTCTTGTATCATGTTCTTAGGGGTTTTGATCAGACAATGGTATATCTAGTTGTCTAAAACTTTGTTTCTAGTTCCATTTTGTGGATAGTATTACTATTACAACAGATTTAGCATGCTCACATTGCTTTTTTTAAGTTTTTCGATTTATCAATTTTCATGGTTAGAATGATTTTCATCATATCATGTTGGAAGTTATTTTAAATGTATAGTTCTGATCGTTCCCACGATTAATTGCTTAATTGAGGAAAGAAATGTGGATTGGAATTGTGGAAATTGGCATTTTCAATTATTATATAATAGTATGCTTCTTATTTGATTGTTTTGAAAACATGGTGTTTTTCGCGGTGTTTGTGTATACAAACGCCACTACAGAACAGCTATTTGCGACGTTTTTAAACAAAAACGCCACTAAAGAATATGATTTCTAGCTGGGTCTGTAAACACAAACGACACTAAAGAACGCTACTCGCGGCGTTTTCAAATAGAAACGCCACTAAAGAACATGATTTCTCGCGGTGTTTGTAAACACAAACGCCACTAAGAACAGTTATCAGCGGCGTTTATAAATACAAATGCCACTAAAGAACATGATTTCTCGCGGCGTTTTCTTCACACAAACACCGCGAACTATTGTGACGCTGATTTTAGCGGCCCTTATTGCGGCGCTTTTTTTAGCGCCAAGAGAATTTTTAGCGATGCTTTAAAACGCCACTTGTAATATCCCAAATTTTGGTTAGTGACTAAATTGTAAATTTTGAAAGTTTAGGGGGTTAAAGTATAAACATTGGAAAAGTTTGGAGACTAAAGTGTAAATTTCCTCAACAAGTAATTTTATTCAGTAGAAGAGTGAACGGATCGAAATAAGTACCTTGATATCGGTTTTAAGAATTAAGATGCAGAAAAAGCTACCGAATTTGGATCGAATGAAATTGTTAAGCGCGCTTAGGCCAAGGAAATACAAAGATGGGTAACCTTTGGGAAAGTCCCATAAAAGTGTTTCTGGTCGATATTTTGGACTCAGTAAAAGTAGAAAATATTCGTATGGATTTCAAATAAAGGATTTCTACGAGAAACCTTATGTTATGAAGATTTTCAATAATTATCGGAATAATAGACTAAGTTAAGAAATTTCAGCCTAAGTCTTTATGAAAGAAAATTTTTACGGTTTAAAAGTATCATGTGATAGATAGTGAGTTGTATTGGGTACTTTCAAAGTTTGTAAAAATCTGGGGAAAATTGAAATGGGAATTGAAGTTCAGTGACCAAAATGAAAATTTTGAAAGTTTTGTGGCCAAAGTATAAACTTTGGGAAAGTTTAAGGACTAAAGTGTAATTTCTAAAAGTTATGTAAGTTAGCCCCGTAAATGAATAGTTCACCCCCAAGAGTGACACTTTCGTGTAACCCTAATTTTTCGTACGAAGCTTATAATAATGGTTATAAAGCTTTAAAGTTTTTAGGAAGAAAATATGGAAATCGTATTGAGTGAAATTCGAATATTTGGATCGAATAAATGTCATAAATAAAAATATAAGATATTTTGGGATATGGCCGGTTGGATTGGAACCAATTTGGTTCAATTTTAATGGAATGTCAATTTTCAAGACTTGTAAATAAAGACTAGTTGGAGGGCAAATTGGACATTTGCCATGGATGGCATTTTTGAAATATTTTGAAACTTTAAGGGAAATTTTGAAAGGCCAATTACACATGGATTTGATCTTGGCCATTGAGTTTTGATGAGATTAAATCTTGGTCATTCGATGAAAAAGGGCATTTTAGTAATTTTAATATTTAAATGAATTTAAAATTCATTTATACTTTACAAGTGGCTTAATTGGATGAAATAACAAAGATGAAGACAATTCTTCATCCCAAAAATATGAAATTTGAGAGGGGAGAAGAGAGAAAAAAATTTTAAGTTCGATTCAAGCATCGAAACTCGATTTTCAGGTAATCTTTCAAACTACAAAGTTGTTCTACTCATCAAGCTCTATCTTTTGGTGTAAATAATTTGTGGAAAACATGCTTGATTGATGAGAATTTTGTATGAGAAGAAATTAGGGTTTATGGACTTAATTGGGGGTTTTGAGATTTTATGATTCCATGTTGAAATTCAAGTTGAAATCAAGCTTTTGTGGTGTTAAAATCATGTTATTGAGTTGGGATTTAAACTCTTCATGTTTTAATTATTATGAAGATTATTAGGGTTTATGGATTCAAGTTTGATTTAGGGTTTGTGATGTTGGATAAATGATCTAGTAAGCTTGATTTGTTGTTTTGAAGCAAAACCCTAATTTAAATGTTTAGGACCAATTCAGAAAGTTTAAAAGTTGAAGGAATAAATCTGATTTTTTATGGAATTGGTGTGTATTTATGTTATTAGGGATCTTGAAGATATGAAATTGAAGTTAGAATGCAAAACCGATGCTAAATCGAGTTAGTGACTATTTTGACAAATTGTCAAAGTTAAGTGACCAATTCAGAAATGAGGTTTTAGAGAAGGATTAAATCTTATTTTTAGTTATAATGATGGAATTAAGATAGTAGTGTTGATTTGAGGACTAAATTGCAAAGTTAAGAAGCTAGAATCCTTATCTTTGCATTTTAATGGCTATTTCGGTTAAGAAGGAAAATTAAGAGAAACTATTGTGAATAATTATTTGATGAAGAAGGTGATAAGTTGATGATTTAAAGTAAATAATGGGAATAAATTGACAAATAGCAAAGTAAGGAAAAATTGGTATGAAGTTTGAAGTTATTTATGGAAGTTGTGTATGAAACCTAAATTTGGCAGTAAGTTTGAAAATTCACCATAAATTCTAAAAAAATGGTTAGATGGTGAATTTTATACCGATGTAAATATTTGTTTGTCTAGTTTCTCCTCCAACAAATGGAAACTGATTTTGAGTTCCGAGTAAAAAGATATAAATTTTTAAGTGGTAAAAGGTCAGAAAATAGCATGGCAGTCTGTTCTGGAATCAACATTGGAAATTGACTTTGAAAATTCGCCATAAATCGTACAAGTTGAATTTGGGATATTAATTTATATGGGTGAAAAGATTATTGAATCTAGTTTATTTTAGAACAAATGGAATCAAATTCCGAATTTTATATTGTTTTATAGAAATATTTCTTTGAAGGTAGTGCAAGCTGCCAGAAAATGGGAACTAAGATATTTTGTATCTAATGCTAATTAGCAAGCTTGGAAGAATTATTTGAAGTTCAAAATGGTCATTAGGGACCAGAAATGAATTTATAAAAGTATATGGAAGGAAGGGAAAATTTTTGGAAATTTTTGTATATTCGAATGATTAGTTTTGATAGCATGAAGAAAGTATTGTTAGATTTGAATCTAACAAGTGTTATTTATATTTATGTGGTTAATGAAGCCGAACACGAATCATTGAGGATTCAAGATACTATAAAGGAAATGATCGAGTAGAATTTAGTGAGACATACTATTACATGGCCCAAGTGAGTGCATATATGTTTTTAGCGGTACTTTATTTTAATGATTTACAGATTATGGCAGTATACCATGAATATTATAAAGCATATTGGGGTATGAACTGCTCCAATATAAAATGTTTACGTGACGTATGTATGGATATTATGTTATTTGCCCTTAATTGTAGGAATTGTTTTTAAGGTTGCCCTTGGTAATGTAATAATATATTACTGGATTATGGATTAGGTGATTTAAAGGCATCACCAATCATATAATTTGGTTAGTTGGTTTAAGGGCACCATCAACCGTATAAGTTGGTTTAAAGGCATCATCAACCGTATAAGTTGGTTAGTTGATTTAAAGGCATCATCAACCATATAAGACATTCTACGAGTTAATGACACTTGAAGAGTATTATAAAGTTATTGACACTTTAATGTGTATCATAAAGTTATAGGCACTTTATTGTGTCTACAAGAAATAAAAAATAGTACTTTTAAAGTACTTAATATTTACATTGGGCTATATTGAAATTGAAAGTACAATGGATCGTATTGATATAACATGTATTGTATACATATATATATATATATATGAATATATGAGATGTTGATTTTTACAGGTTACATGACAGAGGAACGACTTCGATAAGTCATTCTGTACGATTTTAAATTCTTATATGTTATATTCAGTATTTTATTTATTATGAAATTTTTATTAAAATTAAAGTGTTTTACTTTGATTTATAAGTTTTGCCTCACTAAGTTCGTACTTAGCGTGTGTTTGTTTTACACATAGATTAAGATGGAGGATTTGAAGAGGAGTCAAGCATGCTGATCAAGCTTCAATCAGCAAAATATCAGTAAGATATTCTAGCTTATAATAATCTCTAGTGGGCATGTAATTATTTAATTGCTAGTAGAGTATGATGCATTAAATTAGACTTAATGATAGATAAGTAATCAGTTTTAATGATGAATCGTATATGGATAAAGCAAAATAAGGCATTAGCATTGTAACAGAATAAAGCTAAGGTATAAAGGATAATTACTTTGCTAATAAGAATAATTGGTAATCGCGTAAAGATTTTAAAGTCAAGAAAGGGCCTAGATAGTGAATCTAGTTTTCACCCTGAATTGAACTATTGTTTTTAATAATTGTCAAATATATTTTAAAATAATTAGTTCAGGGTTGAAACTAGCTAACTCCGTATAGGTTGTGTTTTCAAGAAAGCCGAGAAAGGGTTAGATTTACAAACTAAAATTTGTAAATACTTGTACAAATACATTTATAAGTCAAGATTTCTTTAAACGACTCAGTAACATCTTTAATTTATATTTGATTTACGAGTATACGTTAAGGGTAATGGTATCAGAGCAAAGGTTTAGCCGGTTCTGGATGCTAAACCGAGTATGATATGATTTTTATTAGTAAATACATTCCCTAGGATGTCATATTACTGATGTATTGATTGTATGACTTGATGTTGCTCCTCATTAGTATAAGGTGAAATGATACTAGAATAAGGAAAGTAAAACGATAATGGATTTCTTCAGTTGACGAATCTTAGAGGTTAAGAAATGGCCCATAGAGGATATGATACAATAATTATAAGATACTCGGTTATGAAGGAGTAAGAAGAAGAAGTATCTTTACTTTAGAAATATATATGTTTGAAGATAGCAATGTCACTAGATGCCACAGATGTAATCTGGCGATATACTCAAGATAAATTAAGGATTGAAGTTATGATGGAAATAACTCAGTGGTATCTTATTATAAGATGTTTGTACTGTCAGTACATAAGGGAAAGTTGGAAAGTTAAGTATGATACTACTGAGATGATTAGAAAAGAAACTAAGAAAGAAATTGATCTGTAAAGAGATTATATTTGAAGCTCAAAAAGAAGATGTTAGGTATGAATTAGTCAGAGGTTTTAACTTCCGGCATCTGTATATAATAAAGCATTGACTGAGAAAAAAGTTTAAGTTTTGGGAACCTTAAAGGTTATGATTAAAGAGGATTTATAACTGTTTATTTGAAGTTGAAAAATGACAAAACTTCTAAAGAAGATTTGAGATGTATTAATATTGAAAAGTTAGAAATAATGTTGATACAGAGGAGGAAGTTTGGAAAACTTCTTAGAAAAGTGATAAAGAATTGGATATGGTGAATTGTTCATAAGGAAATTATTCACTGATTTTTGAACTTTGACAAGGTACTCACATTGTTTATGAGGAATAATGTGAGATCAGTGGGTTAAGCCAATATGCCAAGGGCATATTAATGGATCTTATCTTTAGAAGTGAGCAAAAGTCTATAGTATATGTACTTATGTTTTGGGGGCATTGACTGAATTTTTTACATGTCAACAATCTTGAATAAATTTAGATGTAATTAGATTTGATACATGAAGAGAAGTTAGTAGAAATATTGGTGTATGGAATTAAAGAATTAAGGAATAAGAAATTTCATTGACTAAAGTTTTGAGGAAAAATCACAAGGTCGAAGAATCCACTAGGGAGGCTGAGAAAAAAATAAGGAAGTAATATCCGTAAATGTTTGGAACAGGTACGCATTGAAAATTCGAGGATGAATTTTCTTTAGGGGGAAGAATTGTAATATCCCAAATTTTGGCTAGTGACTAAATTGTAAATTTTGAAAGTTTAGGGGGTTAAAGTATAAACCTTGGAAAAGTTTGAGGACTAAAGTGTAAATTTCCCCAACAAGTAATTTTATTCAGTAGAAGAGTGAAACGGATCGAAATAAGTACCTTGATATTGGTTTTAAGAATTAAGATGCAGAAAAGGGTACCGAATTTGGATCGAATGAAATTGTTAAGCGTGCCCAGACCAAGGAAATACAAAGATGGGTGACCTTTGGGAAGGTCCATAAAAGTGTTTCTGATCGATATTTTGGACTCATTAAAAGTAGAAAATATTCGTATGGATTTCAAATAAAGGATTTCTATGAGAAACCTTATGTTATGAAGATTTTCAATAATTATCGAAATAATAGACTAAGTTAAGAAATTTTAGTCTAAGTCTTTATGAAAGGAAATTTTTAAGGTTTAAAAGTATCATGTGATAGATAGTGAGTTGTATTGGGTACTTTCAAAGTTTGTAAAAATCTGGGGAAAATTGAAATGGGAATTGAAGTTCAGTGACCAAAATGAAAATTTTGAAAGTTTTGTTGGCCAAAGTATAAACTTTGGGAAAGTTCAAGGACCAAAGTGTAATTTCCAAAAAGTTATGTAAATTAACCCCGTAAATGAATAGTTCACCCCCAAGAGTGACACTTTCGTGTTATCCGGATTTTTCGTACGAAGCTTATAATAATGGTTATAAAGCTTTAAAGTTCGTAGGAAGAAAATTTAGAAATCGTATTGAGTGAAATTCGAATATTTGGATCGAATAAATGCCATAAATAAAAATATAAGATATTTTGGGACATGGATTTGATCTTTACGGGCAATTTTGAAAGGCCAATTACACATGGATTTGATCTTGGCCATTGAGTTTTGATGAGATTAAATCTTGGCCATTCGATGAAAAGACCATTTTAGTAATTTCACTATTTAAATGAATTTAAAATTCATTTATACTTTACAAGTGGCTTAATTGGATGAAATAACAAAGATGAAGACAATTCTTCATCCCAAACATATGAAATTTGAGAGGGGAGAAGAGAGAATTTTTTTTAAGTTCGATTCAAGCCTCGAAACTCAATTTTTAGGTAATCTTTCGAACTACAAAGTTGTTCTACTCATCAAGCTCTATCTTTTGGTGTAAATAATTTGTGGAAAACATGCTTGATTGATGAGAATTTTGTATGAGAAGAAATTAGGGTTTATGGACTCGATTGATGGTTTTGAGATTTTATGATTCCATGTTGAAATTCAAGTTGAAATCAAGCTTTTGTGGTGTTAAAAATCATTTTATTGAGTTGGGATTTGAACTCTACATGTTTTGATTATTATGAAGATGATTAGGGTTTATGGATTCAAGTTTGATTTAGGGTTTGTGATGTTGGATAAATGATCTAGTAAGCTTGATTTGTTATTTGGAAGCAAAACCCTAATTTAAATGTTTAGGACCAATTCAACAAGTTTAAAAGTTGAAGGACTAAATCTTATTTTTATGGAATTTGTGTGTATTTATGTTATTAGGGATGTTGAAGATATGAAATTGAAGTTAGAATGCAAAACCGATGTTAAATCGAGTTAGTGACTATTTTGACAAATTGTCAAAGTTAGGTGACCAATTCAGAAATGAGGTTTTAGAGAAGGATTAAATCTTATTTTTAGTTATAATGATGGAATTAAGATAGTAATGTTGATTTGAGGACTAAATTGCAAAGTTAAAAAGCTAGGATCCATATTTTTGCATTTTAGTGGCTATTTCGGTTAAGAAGGAAAATTAAGGGAAACTATTGTGAATAATTATTTGATGAAGAAGGTGATAAGTTGATGGTTTAAAGTAAATAATGGGACTAAATTGACAAATAGCAAAGTAAGGAAAAATTAGTATGAAGTTATTTATGGAAGTTGTGTAGGAAAATTAGATTTGGCAGTAAGTTTGAAAATTTACCATAAATTCTACAAAAATGGTTAGGTGGTGAATTTTATACCGATGTAAATATTTGTTTGTCTAGTTTCGCCTCCAACGAATAGAAATTTATTTCGAGTTTCGAGTAAAAAGATATGAATTTTTAAGTGGTGAAAGGTCAGAAAATAGTATGGCAGTCTGTTCCAAAATCAGCACTGGAAATTGACTTTGAAAATTCGCCATAAATCGTACAAGTTGAATTTGGGATATTAATTTATATGGGTGAAAATCTTATTGAATCTAGTTTATTTTAGAACAAACGGAATCGAATTCCGAGTTTTAGATTATTTTATAGAAATATTTCTTTGAAGGTAGTGCAAGCTGCCAGAAAATGGGAACTAAGATATTTTGTATCTAATGTTAATTAGAAAACTTGGAAGAATTATTTGAAGTTCAAAATGGTCATTAGGGACAAAAAATGAATTTAGAAAAGTATATGTAAGGAAGGGAAAAGTTTTGGAAATTTTTGTATATTCAAATAATTAGTTTTGATAGCATGAAGAAAGTATTGTTAGATTTGAATCTAACAAGTGTTATTTATATTTATGTGGTTAATGAAGCCGAACACGAATCAAAGGGGATTCAAGATACTATAAAGGAAAAGATCGAGTAGAATTTAGTGAGACATACTATTACATGGCCCAAGTGAGTGCATATATATTTTTAGCGGTACTTTATTTTAATGATTTACAGATTATGGCAGTATACCATGAATATTATAAAGCATATTGGGGTATGAACTGCTCCAATATAAAATGTTTTACGTGGCGTATGTATGGATATTGTTTTATTTACCCTTAATTGTAGGAATTGTTTTTAAGGTTTCCCTTGGTAATGTAAAAATATATTACTCGATTATGGATTAGGTGATTTAAAGGCATCACCAATCATATAAGTTGGTTAGTTGGTTTAAAGGAACCATCAACCGTATAAGTTGGTTTGTTGGTTTAAAGGCACCATCAACCGTATAAGTTGGTTAGTTGGTTTAAAGGCACCATCAACCATATAAGTCATTCTACGAGTTAATGACACTTGAAGAGTATTATAAAGTTATTGACACTTGAAGAGTATTATAAAGTTATTGACACTTCAATGTGTATCATAAAGTTAACGGCACTTTAAAGTGTCATATATGTTATAGGCACTTTATTGTGTCTACAAGCAATAAAGAATAGTACTTTTAAAGTACTTAATATTTACATTGGGCTATATTGAAATTGAAAGTACAATGGATCGTATTGATATAACTTGTATTGTATATATATATATATATGAATATATGAGATGTCGATTTTTACAGGTTACATGACAGAGGAACGACTTCAATAAGTCATTCTATACGATTTTAAATTCTTATATGTTATATTTAGTATTTTATTTATTATGAAATTTTTATTAAAATTAAAGTGTTTTACTTTTGATTTATAAGTTTTATCTCACTAAGTTCGTACTTAGCGTGTGTTTGTTTCACACGTAGATTAAGATGGAGGATTTGAAGAGGAGTCGAGCATGCTGATCAAGCTTCAATCTGCAAAACATCAGTAAGATATTCTATCTTATGATAATCTCTAGTGGGCATGTAATTATTTAATTGCTAGTAGAGTATGATGCATTAAATTAGACTAAATGATAGATAAGTAATCAGTTTTGATGATGAATCGTTTATGGATAAAGCAAAATAAGGCATTAGCATTGTAACAGAATAAAGCTAAGGTAGAAAGGATAATTACTTTGCTAATAAGAATAATTGGTAATCGCGTAAAGATTTTAAAGTCAAGAAAGGGCATAGATAGCGAATCTAGTTTTCACCCTGAATTGAACTATTATTTTTAATAATTGCCAAATATATTTTAAAATAACTAGTTCAGGGTTGAAACTAGCTAACTCCGCATAGGTTGTGTTTTCAAGAAAGCCGAGAAAGGGTTAGATTTACAAACTAAAATTTGTAAATACTTGTACAAATAAATTTATAAGTCAAGATTTCTTTAAACGACTCCGTAACACCTTTAATGTATATTTGATTTACGAGTATACGTTAAGGGTGTTACACCACTATAGGGCTAAAAAATGCCGCTAAAAACTTATTTTGTTGTAGTGTTAAGGGCTTGTTTTGCTTTTCAAATTGAAGTAATAAGTAGTTTATGTTTATATATACCATTTAAAAAACAATCACCTTAACCCCATCATGCCATTTAAAAAGACAACTAAAATATTCAGTTTGAAGTTCAAATTTTTAAAGTTTTTGTCAAATTAAACCCTCGCATGACGTTGGTGATGCGAATGTTTGGATCAGCCAGGCCCTTCATTGGCATGTGTATATTTTACCCACTTCGAATTATTATTTACCAAAAAAAACCAACCTGATCGAAAATATTAAATTTTAATTATTTTATAATTTCTTTTTCATAATCTTTAGGGTTTTTTTGTAGTTTTTAGTTTTTTAAATATATTTTTGCAATTTTAAAAATAGTATATGAATTAAATATTTTTATTACTTTTTAACACGAAAAAATAAAAATTATTGACTTAAAAATTTAAAATGGTTAATATCAGGTTAATGAGCCCGTCTTTTTTTAGTTAGTCCAATGTAACAAAAAATTAGAACTTTGAGGTTAAAAAATGAAAATTCAAAATTAAAGACTCAAATGATTTTCTTAAAAAGTTTAAGAGGAGAAATTGTCATTAGGCCTAAAAAAATATACTTACCATGTTTGGTAATTAGAATATATCTAATAACATATTACATTTAACGAATAGTTGATAGCTGATAGCATTAATTGATTTGACTAGTTGATTGAATTAGCTAATTGTATTAAAGTGTTTGATAAATTTAACTGATAGATAATAGCTGTTTGATTATTTGAACAATTATAACAACATATAATAACATGATTTTATTCAATACTTGTTTTAATAACTTATTAGTGATTTAATATTAATTAAATTATAAAAATTATTTTTTTTAAAATTATTACTAAACATATATAAAAGATGTATATATTAATTTCTTAATTATGAAAACTTTTTTATAATATGTATGTTCATCTTATGGTCCATGTTCGGGGTGCGAGAATGCCCCTCCCAACAATGTCATCTCTAAGGTTTGAACTCGTGTCTTCTCCTTGGGAGTGCAATGTGTCTTACCAATGCACCAATATTTACTGGAATTCTTTATAATTCTTTTATCCAAAAATCTCTCTGAAAAAGTTCCTGAAAGAGATTTTTTCAAATTGATAAGTTTCACCATAATCCTCTATTGCAATCTTTTATTTACCAAATATTTAAATTAACAAATATAACTGATCAATTCTCTAAATATATTTTAAACGTCTAATTTTAACTTAAAAGTTATTTACCAAACAGAGCGGTTATCAAATAAAGAAATCATGAAATATGTTTTTTTGGACATATAAAGACCAATGAATAGAAGTGAGTATGTATGGCCCAAAGAAGTCCATTGTAGCAGATTAACTCAAAGCCCAAACTTCAAAATCAGCCACCCCAGTTTTCCACGTGTATCAATCTGGTTCAACTCCGACAAACTTCTAGTCTTCCTTACAACACCAAATAATTCCTCCTTTACATATAAAATTTTGAATAAACCCTTATTCTTTCCAAAGAAACCCTAAAAAAGAGCAGCACCAGCGGCGGCGGCGGTATTACTCCCCGGAGGCGTTAGCCAAACAAACTCCTATCACACAAAGATGAAGGTTTTTTCCCCTCTTATTTTTTTATAAGAACAAAGATAATTCAATCCTTTTTGTTTATTTGTTTCAGTTCAACATTGCTAATCCAACCACTGGCTGCCAGAAGAAGCTGGAAATCGACGATGACCAGAAACTGTATTTTTTCTCTATGGATTTTAAGATTATCTATTGCTTTCAGTTTGAATAATAATGTTGAATCTCATTCCTGTAGTTTCACCAATGAGAACCTAAATGGAAAAAATGGTTTTTTTCTCTATCTACAAATGGGACATTACTTGTTAGGCTCTGTTATTCTGGTTGAAATTGAATAGTTAGAGTATTAGAGAGAATGTGCTGAAAAAGGTTTAAAACAGAAGGCTAATGAAATTTGGATGTTTGTGATATGGGACATAAATTTTATGAAGCAGTGGCAATAGGAATCAAAATGTTAATTGGGTTTTCCTTTTACTTGAAAGTTTTGTTGCCAGTTTCTTATATTATTGAAACATGGTCTGTAGTATTTGCTATATCAAAATGTTGAAGTAAAAAAATACTCTTCTACTTCATGAGATGATTGAAAATCTGTTAATGCACGTGCTGATGATTTTGTTGAATGTGTTATTAGCATGATTTTTACTTTGTATTACAAGTTGGTTTTTTTTGGCAATGCAAATTATGATTGATCTTGAGAAAATGTTCTTACTTCGAACCCCAGCCGAGCCTTTTTTGACAAGAGGATCTCACAAGAAGTCAGTGGTGACGCCCTTGGTGAGGTATGTTTTGGATTTACTTTTATCTTCTCTCTGTCTCAAATTGCTGCTAGCTTGTCTGCCCATTTTAACTCGGATTTGTTCTTCCCTTATTATCCTTTAACAGGAGTTTAAGGGCTATGTATTCAAGATCATGGGAGGTTGTGACAAGCAAGGCTTTCCGATGAAGCAAGGAGTTCTCACATCTGGCCGTGTTCGTCTTTTGCTTCACAGAGGTCTTTGGACTCAGCAAATTTGTTCTCTCTTATATCTGTGTAGAAAATTTTTTCTTTTATGAATGTTTGATTTTTTGAATGCCTGCTTTCTTCTGAACAGGTACTCCCTGCTTCCGTGGTTATGGGAGGAAAAATGGTGAGCGTAGGAGGAAGTCAGTTCGTGGGTGCATTGTTAGTCAAGATCTTTCAGTTCTGAACTTGGTTATTGTGAAGAAGGGTGAAAATGATCTTCCTGGATTGACTGACACTGAGAAACCGAGAATGAGGGGTCCAAAGAGAGCATCCAAAATCCGAAAGTTGTTCAACCTTTCTAAGGAGGATGATGTGAGGAAGTATGTTAACACTTATCGCCGGACCTTTACAACCAAATCTGGTAAGTGGCAAAATATTTATTTTTGGTTCGAGTTGTCAGAGGAGAACTTTTATTTGTGATTTAACTTTGTTGAAAAGTTTGCCCATAGATGTTACTGATGGATGCACCAAAATCAATTTTTGGAATGCAGGTAAGAAAGTCAGCAAGGCTCCTAAAATTCAAAGGCTGGTGACTCCTTTGACTCTGCAGAGGAAGCGTGCCAGAATTGCAGAGAAGAAGAAGAGAGTTGCAAAGTCCAAGGCTGATGCTGCTGAATACCAGAAGCTCCTTGCCCAGAGGTTGAAGGAGCAGCGGGAATGCAGGAGCGAGAGCTTGGCCAAGAAGAGATCCAGGCTCTCCGCTGCCTCTAAGCCGTCCATTGCCAGCTTAAATTGTGCCACAAGGTTTAGTAATTTGGTTTGTTGGTTGCAGTGTTTGGAAAGGCAAGGGAGAAGCGCGCCTAGGTGCTGAGGCGCAGCGACGCGATGCAAAAACGCCTTGTCTGAGTGTAGGCGCAGCGAGTTTGATGAAGGCGGTGGAAGGCGCTGAAGTTGGGGTTGAGGCGCTGAAGTTGCAGAGAGGTGAAGGTGAAGGTGAAGGTGAAGGAGAAAGACGAGTTTTTCAATTTTTTTGTCTTTTATGTATTTTTTATTATTTTTATTCTTTTATATATTTTAGATACCTACTCCTACTTATTTAATAAAATTCTAATTGGATCAGCTTAATTCAAGTAAAATTAGGGTAAAAAATCACAGCAAAAAATTATAAAAATGAGAATAACCAAAAGAAAACATGATAATTTATCGCGAAAAATTTTTTTTGGCTCTATCTCTAGAGTTGTTGAACTTATAGTCTTTATTTTCTTTCTTGTTTAGTACTATGTTTTATGTGCATTTATAAATTCTTTTCGATTAGTTTATAATAAAATTGAACATAAAAATTATTCTTAACACAAAATATTTTTATATGTACTCTTTAGTATTTACATTAAATTAGATGTTCTTTACAATTTAAAAAAATTTGTACATAGTTAAATTTTAAAAAGTACGTCGTATATCGATCAGGCGCTCGCCTTGTGCCTTGACTATTGGACTCCGGTCGTCTTAGTGCGTCTTGAACCTTTTTTAACACTGGTTGGTTGTTTATCATAGGACGAGGTAATGAGTTGGTAATTTGTTCTTTTGGGCATCACATAAATGTTTTGCTTTGAATTTTTGGGACATTATGTTGAGAGAGTTTTTACCTGTTGTGGTAACTTTATGAATGGTTAATTATTGATAATGTTTTAGTTTTGAAAAGCACCTTAGTTTTAGGGTTTAATGATTTAGTTTAGGTTTAAGGGTTTAGAATTTAGGGGTAATAGTTAGGATTTAGGGTTTAGAGGTTAGATTTTAGGGTAATATGTTAAGGATTTAGGTTTTAACTTATAAATTCTAACTTTAAACCTTAAATTCTATTCATGGTCACTAAATTTTAAACTACTAAACTTAAACTCTTACACTTTAAGTTGAGTCTGTAAACCCAAAAATTAAGGTGTCCGTTGAAATTAAAAGTTTCTAACCGGAATAACAAAGGAAATGGATGATTTCAAGATTAAAAGTAAGGGTAATTATTTCATATACAAATAGGAAATTTTGTTTAACAAGCATCTTAGTTTTAGTGTTTAGGTGTTTTAGTGTATGAGTTTTGAATTTATGGGGTATAGTTAGAATTTAAAGTTTAGGGTTTATAGGTTAAAATTTAAAATTTTAATTATATTACCTTAAAAATTAAACTCTAAACTTTGAATTTTAAATTCTAACCTTAAATTTTAAAATTTAACTTTAAATCTTAAATTTTAAATTTTTGTACTTAAATCCTCAAACTTTAAATTTTAAATTGAGTCTTTAAACTTAAAATTAAGATTCACGTCAAAACTTTAATTTCCGGAAGAGCATGAAATATTTTCAAATATTTTCTCTAAAAGTAATATCATACCTTTCAAATTTGACTAAATGAAATCATAAAAATAGAAGTAATATAGCCGTAGTTTCCTAGTCTGTTCTAAGATTGCTATTAAGTCAACAGTATGGAAAGTAGCATGGCCGAAGTTTTCCAGGTCCATTTGTATTCAGTCTATGAAAAGTCGACACCTAAACTATGCTGATGTGAACTTTTTCTTGATGCTTTCAAGTTACAATGGTCCTCCTCTATTTACCTTTCTATTATGTCCTATGCTTCTGACAGATGAAACTTTGTCTTTGTTAAATACGTCAGAAGAAAAAAAAAGCAGGTGAAGTGAGTAGGCTGGCACCTTCTGCACCATTGTTTCGGGGCTTAACTAAAAAACTGTCGAGATAAATAACTAAAATATTTTTTTTTTGTTGAAATAAATTTATAAAATTTTATTTTTAATTTGTTTTAAAGTTTATGAAACACTTATTTTACTCAGAAAATATTAAACATCTATTCAAAAAGTGATTATAGTTTGTGCACTTATAGTTAAATCTTGTTTTAATTACATCAATTTTGTCCTCTCGATTCCATGTAGGCTAGTCTGAAAATGGCCCCAGTTTTGGCCTATTTCCATAATTCACTAATTTATTGCCTTCGATACTCTCAAATATTCTGATCACAAGCACCCCGTTACGAAAACAAACATTTGGGTTTTTGAATTCTATTTGCTTTATGCCCTTAACATTTCTCATACATCTATTAAAAAAAAGCATTTCTCAAACATATGTACATTTTTTTTTGATCAAACTCATACATATGTACATATTGTCTTAATTCTAGGACTTCTCTATTACATCAGTGCTTTCATATGCAATAAAACATCTTCCTTCAAGATTCCATTAGTACATCCACATGTCTACTATTTGCTACCCTGCAATTGGTTCTTATATCACCAGGCTGTTCAATCTGCAAATCACCCATCTTCAACATCCCCTCGACGAAAGCCTTGAAAAATTCATTTTGGTCTTTGCTAAAAAGCCTGACATATGGTCTGGTCCGAGGAGATGTGAAAAGGGTTTGATCCGAATTGAGAAACCCTTTTCCAGCAACCAAGTCTTTGAAGTACCGGTTATCAAACATTCTAGGGGTTGCATCCAGGGGTCCGGTTACATTCTCATCTATACTGATTGGGCAAAGCTGCTCCAGCTTTTCTCTAAACCCTGGTTCGATGGCAGGGTCCGGCAGACCGGACCCTGATTGGTTGTAGAGCCTGAACATGATCGAAAAACACCTGGCTTCACCAATGGAGTGTGAACCAGAGAGGGCAACAAGGTCCTTGATCGATAGATTGAATTGGCTGAAAAGAGTGATCAAAGAAGTCGCATCTGCTCTTGGACTTGGCATTATATTGTCCGAGTCTTCTTGACTGGCTGTTAAGCTATCTTTTCTTCCCAGTCTAACTTCCCAATCGGGTCCTCCGGTCTGATAATTGTGAAGCAAATCCTCACTCTAAAACCCTTTTTTAACTAAAGAAGTAGAATTCATTGCTTGAAAAATACAAGGGAACAAGGGCTAAAATGTGGAAATATGGGTAAGAAAAGTACCAGAGCAACGGCATCTCTAGCGGCTAAGACTAAGATGTCTGCACAGGAAACGATTCCAGGGCAAGCAGTTTCCAAAGCTTGCTTGACTTGATCGACAACTTCGAAAGATCTTAGCGAGTTTATATTGGAAAGAGCTAGCTTTTCCCCAAGCATGTCCGGGGTATCATCTAGCAGTACAGAACCATCACAACCCTGAAGAAAAGAACAGAAATCATGAACAAAGTAACAATGAAAAAGGAGGTGTTTTTGTTTTTTAAGAATACATTAACGAAGCAATCGTGGAATTGAAGGCGCATGACAGAGGCAACGCTTCGTGGTTCCCTAATCAAGGCTTTCCTCATCACATCTCTGACTATGAATTCCGCCGCTGGACACGTTCCAGAGTAGAACCCCGGACGGAGTGGTTCTACAGCAGCGGCCATGGTTACTAGTTGGAGAAAGAGTAGCCAAGGAAAGAGAGACTTCATCTTTTGGGGGACACACCAATGGTGGATGGGGGATGAAAGTAGACCAATTTACGTTTTTTCTTTCTTTCTTAAATGGCCAATAAAAGAAGGGTAAATTACATAAATGACCACTATACTATGGATTTGGACTCAATTTCACTATTATACTTCTAATTGTAGCAATTAAACTACTAAATTATTAAATTAAACTCAAACTTAATAAAAATAAATTAATTATTTAATTAAGTAGTGATACATGTCAACAACTTGTTGGAAGACATTAATTATTTATATTTGATTTAATAAATTCATTTTTATCAAACGAAATTGTTCCATCTTGGGAGGGGAAGGATTCGTACCTGAATATGGCAGCAC
This sequence comes from Hibiscus mutabilis, assembly GCA_019671005.1. Classification (NCBI taxonomy): domain Eukaryota; kingdom Viridiplantae; phylum Streptophyta; class Magnoliopsida; order Malvales; family Malvaceae; genus Hibiscus; species Hibiscus mutabilis. The sequence goes on from CM033725.1 coordinate 21,454,945, forward strand.
TAGAAGCAAGGGGCTAGCCATTGCACCAAGCACAAGTTTGTGCTGTAAATCACTAATTTTAATATATGTTTTATAGTTTTCTATATTTATTTTTTTAAATTTTACATATATAATCATCGATTTTTTTAAATTTAATTAAAAAATCTAAATTAAATTATTATATATACGTTAAATTATATTTAAAAATTAAAAATTTAAATTATAATAAAATTTCATTTATCGAATCTAAAACTTCAATTAAATTATTATATATTTTTTAATTTAACAAATATAATCATCGAATTAATAATTTTATTTTATTATATATTTTTCTACATTTATTTTTTAAAATAAATATAAATATAACACAACTCATAAGATAAATTAATTTAAATTATGTTTGTGAGTTTAAATTCTCTAAATGAATTTTTAATATAACACAAATCACAAGATAAATTCATTTGAATTATGTTAATGAGTTTGGATTCGTTAAATGAAACTTTATTATAATTTAAAAAATTATTTTTGAATATAATTTAACATATATATAATACTGTAATTGAGATTTTTTAATTAAATTAAAAAATCGATGATTATATATGCAAAATTAAAAAAATAAATGTAGGAAACTATAAGACATATATTAAAATTAGTGATTTTTAGCACATACTTGTGCTTGTAGTGGCTAGCCTCTTGCTTTTTGTGCTGCCACACCTAGGTTCAAATCCCTCCCTCCTAGGATAGAGCAATTTTGTGTAAGTAGCAGGGACTAAATGCGTAATTATATAATTTTTTAACTGCCCCGTAAGCCTCTCCGTTAGGTTTTAATGGTCGCATTAAGTCCAATTTAATAGTTTAATGGTTTAATTGCTACAATTAGAAGTATAATAGTCAAATCGAGTCCAAATCCATCGTATAGTGGCCACTTATGTAGTTTACCCATAAAAGAAAGGGTATTCCAACCATTTTAACTCGGGGGTGATTCTAGGATGTAATGACTTAATTTAAATATTAAAAAATAACACAACTTAAAATATTAGAATACACGTAATTTAAAATGTTATAATATAATTAAAAGGTTATATTTTTTATAATATTTTACGTTCCGTGTTTTCATAAAATTTTTTGAAATTTGGCATAAAATCACAAATTAAGTTATGAAATTTGTCAAAAAATTTACCAACTTAAAATGTTATCGAAAAATATAACATTTTAAATTATGTGGTAAAGGTTTATGTTGTGTTTTTTCTAACATTAATGAAAAAGTTTTTCTTACAAGTGGACTTCTAAAGTTGTCACATATATTTTTAGGGACTCTAAATCCTAACTTGTAAATTCTAAATCTCAAATTTTAAATTTTGAACCATAAAATTTATTCATAAACCTTAAAATCTAACCACAAACATTAAATTCTAACCCTAAATCTTAACCTCTAGACCACAAAAAACTATGCTTTTGTGAAAAACTTGTTTTTCACCTTTAGTGTATAAAATATTTTTTCTATTATTATTTAGTGATTCAATTTAAAAGAAAATATCATACTTTGATATTTTCTTGGTAAATACTTTGATATTGTTTTAAGTTTAGAGTGTTATGATTTTTTATTAAATTTTATTTGAATGTTTATATCGATTTATACCATTTTCTCTATATTCCGTAATTAATGTTTAAACCCGAATTATTAAAGGAAAAGAATCCATTTTATATTATTAGTATCATTTATTGAATTTAATTTTTATTAAATTTCAAATATTATAATTTGACATATTTAAATTTGGACGCATTCATTAATTTATGTTGTCTCTATACTAATTTTCATTTTATGTTGGTTTTTTAATTATTTCCATATTATTTATTTGAAATTTACAGTTATTATTATTATATATTAATAGAAATATTATATTTAAAATTTCGATACGATTTATTAAAATGCTATGTCGATAATAAAAATCACTCTATTTTAATATTTTTTATATTATCTTTTTATCAAGTGAAGATTCACATGGTAAAAATTATTTTTTAAATTTGATTTATAGTAAATATAAGTGAAGATTCACCTGGTAAAAATGATATAGAAAAAAAAATTAAAATAGATGATTTTTATTAGTTTGAACCATAAATACCGTGATGGGACGAAACGGAACTATAATATAATTTTTAAGGTATTTTTTAATATTTTACAAATCAGAAGTAAATCTCCATAATTGACATCATAGCGCTACTGATTATTAGAATTTAGAAGCCTAAGGAATAAGGATTATGTGTTTTGGAAGTCACTTTTAGGGCTAGCCATACGTTAAGAGTCCGTGAATGGTGAAGTAGTTATGTAGTGGTGGGTTCTTTTTTTGGTTTGGGGTCGAAGTCCTAGAAGCATGGTCATTTTATATATTTTATATTCAATCAAATACTAACGCGTGTTATTATTTAATTGTAATATTTATTTTGAACGGCAAGTCAGTATTCAGATTACAAGAAATGGTTAGCTCAGATTTTTCTACAATCTGATATTAAAAACAGAGTACTGATTTTTCTCCATGACAAGGCAGTTTTAGTCTATTAGTCATTTCAATAACTTTTGATAGGCTCGATGTACTCCAACCGATTATGTTAAGAGGGTTAAATTTGTTTCTTGAATGAATTGGCTAAAATTAAAAAATAGTGAACAATATTGCACGATGATTTTAAAGTGATTCGACTACCCAATCGAGTCTACATTCACTAACTTAGCACACCATTAAGGATATCCTAATTCACTGCTATGAACTCTTCCTTTTGATAATCTTTACAACCCTATCTTTTCAATGACTAAGATCGAACTACTCTAGTTTTTCCTTTAGACTAAACTAGAACCTTTCCCTTTTACAAGGTAAATTTGTATAAACAATAAAACCTCACAAGGTGGGTGTTTACAAGAATGAAGCTCACAAGAGTGTAAAGAACAAAACAATGAAAAACACTCTCTATACAATATATACAAGAGAAATGAAGAATAAAAGACTTAAATGATATTTCACTTGATCATGAAGCTTGGATATGTCCTCTAACCATCTTCAAGTGTCCCAAGTCTTCTTTTAAAGTGTGAAATGAGCTACTAGCCGTTTTGTGGCCGTTGGAAACTTTATTTTCAGCATTAAATGCAGTCTGGTGCAGGACGTATCGGTACACCAACTTTAGGTATTGGTACTTGCCTTAAAATAGAAAGAGCTGTTGGGCAATTTTACACTAGGTATCGATACACGATACATGCGTATCAGTACAGACCCTTCTGTATTGGTACGGTCTGAGCCGTAGCGATACCTATTTTGGCTACTGGAAATTGGAGTTTTGGGAAAACAAAGGGGGCGTATCGATACGGGTAAAACATGTATAAGTACGGTGACGGGTATCGATACACTAACAAGTGTATCGGTACACCTGACATGTTTTTGACACTTTGACTATACAAAATCATTTTAAACATGTCAACAACCCTTAGAAAACCTTTCAAACATATTTTTCAAGTTAATGGACTTTTGAAATATTTTTGCAAATTAGTTTAAGTCCAAAAACATTTTTCATTTAAGTATATAAAAATCAAATATCTCAACAACCTTCCCTTTTTGATATAACGAAACTACTTGAAAAATTGTTTTTGTGAAAACTCTCTCTTGAGAAAATATTTAAAACTCCCATTTTTCTTTTTGAAATTGAATTTTTTAAACACGTCTCTCACCTTTTTGTTATATCAAAAATAATTTTGAAACTAAGTTTGAAATTACATTAAGTTTAAAACACCAAATGTTGAAAGGTTAAAACCAATAATTGGAAAAATAGTACCAATTGATAAAAAATATCAATTGTTGGTGTAAAATAACAATGGAGAATGAGACCCAAAAAAGTTACATAAAAGAATTTTTAAAAAGGACTCATCCTTAATCAAGCATTCCATTAAGAAATGTATGAATTTTGACACTTAAGAGAATGAATTTTACCATTTAATCAAATGAATTTAAAATCACATGAAATTTAATTTATCTAAGACTTTAAAACTTTATGCAAACATATGAATGAAATATGTTAAAACATACATGCATAAAGTAATCAAAAGCAAAATAGGCAGGTGAGTGGAGCCGTGCGTCATTACTAACTTAGAGTCTACCCTATGGGAGAGCCTTGCGGTCGAAAAAATCGACAGGTATTCCAAGGGGCCAAGATGATGTTGATGATGAGAAATAGGCGACAAAAGCCTTTAACAAACAAACTCATCTCTTCAGAGAAACTACATGCCGTGATCATTTTTTAACTGGGGTGTGAAAATAGCCTGGCGATTTATTTTGCAAAATAGGATTTTGACCCTTTTTAATTCATTTTATTTTAAAATTTTAGTTTTCTTAATAAATCAGGTTTTTCATTTAATTAACAACGCTAATTTGATTTTCCTTTTTATTTAATCTAAACAAAATATTTGGAGTCGCCACTGGTCATTTTGGTAGACCGGACACCATAAAAACAACCAGAGTTTCGTTTCTTTAAAATTTGGGTTTGAGAGTCGGTTACGTGCGGAGAAATATTAGCACCCCACAAACGCCCGTTATCGGTACCTTTTAATTTTACGTGGCATTTTAGTATTTCAAATAGCATTTCGAATTTAATTTAACTATAATTATCAACTGGATTTTAATTCCAAATGGAGATATCCTTTTATAAAGAAATATATCTTTAGAACGAATATGAGATTAGAAGCATCCAGTTACTTTAGGGCACCTCTATTCATATTCAAAAATATATCCCAACATAAAAGGTTTGAATGCATGACCAGTTATTATCTTGTCGGTTTTAAGCTCTAACTTAAAAGACTCTAATTAATTAAGTTGTTTAAAGGCTATGCATATTATTAAATTTAGGGTGTTTATGAAATAACACTCAATTACTTGGACACTACTCATATTAAAATCCTAAATTGAACAATATTTCTAAATTGATTAGTGAATCTAGTTAATTAAAGTACTAGCACTAATTAAAGCTTTAATTTAATTAGCTAAGTTAATTTTATATTCTAAGTTAAAATGAATATCAAATTTTCTACTTAAAAGCCCCCTTGAGTAACATCTAATTGCAATGAGACATTATCTAACTTAGGACTTCAAAGCTTTCCTTTCAATACTCATTTATCTTCTATAATTATTTCTCCTACTTAATTATTGAATTCTTATTAAAGAACCTAAAACTATGGCTCTAACAATTATTGAATCTAAATGTTTAATATAATCTAACAAATATTTCTATATGCATTAATTTGAAATCATGCATCAATCATATAAATTAAAACATTAATTAAAGTAATTAAACAATATATAAAAAAGAGTTTAATTTTAATTTTATTAACCATAGGGACTAAAGCAAAAGAATTACAAAGTTGAAAGCCCAAACCATGAAAAACCAAGAGAAGGGCGTAGATCCTTCATACCAGACCCGACTCGGGTTTGCGGGTCGAGTTAACCCGACACCAAAACGGTGCCATTTAACTCGGGCTATAAAAGCCCTATTCCGAGCCAACTTGGCCATTTGATAACACTCCCATCTCTCTCTACTCTCTTACTTCCCAAAATCCTCTGAAATAAACATATTCTTATCCAGAAATCACTTCTCCTTAAGATCAAAAACACAGGTTTTCGGTTGAGTATTCTTCGTGTTCATCCAAGTTTGGATGAACATCAAACTTCCCGGCCACGAGCTGCCCTCAACTCCGCCACCTTGATCCAGCTTCGCCATTTTGATCCTTCTTCAATCGTTTGCCGGCCGCCGCAGGTGTCACCTGCAAATTTCTGATCATCCCCTACCTCTTTTCGGCCGCCATCCTATGCCGCCTTTAAGCCCTAAAACTCTAAAAAACCTATGATCTTCAATCCTAAACCTAGATTTAAGCCTAATCCGGCAGAATTCCCGTTATTCCCCACTTAAATCTACTCTACCCGAGATCTCTCATTTTTCAATTCCATCGTTTCTTAAAACACACTCCGGCCGTTGTTCAAGATAAGTACACCGATCATCTATGTTTTTTATTTCCTTTTATTATTTCATTTCTCTTTTTTTTTCTTAATATGTATGCTCGATCTAATGTTTCTCATGTTTCTTTTGCAGAAAATGAAAAGAATGGAGGAAATATACCTTCGATGATGGTGACAGGTTGATTGTACGGTGGTTGGCACTTTTTCGACGTATGTTCTAGATCTCGGTGGTACCTCGATCTCTAGCTCCGATAGCGGTTCGCAGCTCCGGTGTCTCCTCGACTTCCTGGTGGCGTTTGGCTTCTTGATGACCTCTTCGATTTCCAAGGTAAGGCTCATTCTCTCTCTCCTCCTTTATTATATATATTTTATTATTATTAGTTTTTTATGATTATCATTAATTATATCTGACATTATTTTTCATCCCATTTATAGGTGGTCAAATTTGTGACATACTTGTTGACGTCATTACCATGACATCATACCAACTGTTTCCAACAAAACCACTATCCTTGTGAGGCTTTACAGGCTAATAAGACGTTGGCATGTGGCATTATTTATGTGGGAAATGATTTATCAGATTCAAATTTTGTTTCTTTGATGTAAAATGGGCAGGAAAGACAAAATGTGATGATAATTTGGGCTTATATAGGCTTTTGGATATTTGTAAGGCATTTGGATATTTATGGACACTTACTATATATAAAATGGACTATTTTGAATGGGTTTTGTATTTATTTATTTATATATTTATTTATTTATCACTTATAAGATATATATAGCTATACTCGGGTAAAATTAAGGTATTGCAACTGTCTCTCTTTGCTCATTGTTGTGGAACGGAAATTGGACAAAGACTGCAAAAAAACGAATTTTACCTGAACCCGCTGATTGTTGCTCTAAGTTGTAAGTTCTTATTATTCTCTTCTTCTTCCTCTTTAGAAAGCTTGAACAAAGTTCTTATTATGAATGTCCCAACCTTTTTGCCAAAGCTGTACTGAAGTCTGAACTAGTTCTTCTTATTAGAAACCCATTCATTCCTCTTGGCAATACTGATCCACCACTTTGCAAAGGTGTCGAACAAGTAAGCTCTTCTCATTAGGAACTCCTCGTTCTTCTTACAAACATTGATCTGCCTCTTTGTAAAGGCGTCGAACAAGCGAGATCTTCTCATTAGGAACTCTTCATTCTTCAAAAGACGAACTCTTCTCATTATGAGTTCTTCATTCTTCTTGAAAATATTAATCCACCTCTTTGTAAAGGTGTCGAACAAGCGAGATCTTCTCATTAGGAACTCCTCATTCTTCAAAAGACGAACTCTTCTCATTATGAGTTCTTCATTCTTCTTGAAAATATTAATCCACCTCTTTGTAAAGGTGTTGAACAAGCGAGCTCTTCTTATGAGGAACTCTAAATTCTTTGTTGGATGAACTCTCCTTGTTAGGAGCTCTATCTTTGTTGTATGAACTCTTCCCATTAGGAATTCTTCATTCTTTCTATAGAAATTCTTCCTATCATGAGCTCTGGTTTCTTCACTAAGTGAACTTTTCCTATTAGGAGCTCTTAATTCTTTGCTAGGAATGCTGATTCACCTCATCCTTTGGGAAAAATTGAACCTATAAAAAGAAATACCATCAATTAATAAGAATTCAACTTGAAGTAGTATGGAATATCCTTAATTTTTAGCTTGAAGCGTTGGGATCTTTAGAGTCACTGCTTTTCTGCCTAAGGTATCTTGATCTTTTGGTCTGAGGTTCGCAAGAGCTTTTTTCTTTCTCTTATTCTGTTGATCAATCTCCGTGTATGTGACCTGCAAAAGTCAAATCTCTCATTAATCTTTCAACATTAATTGTAAAGAAAATGTACAATTTAGTTAAATCATTAAGAACTTCAAGTGTTTCAACAAGAAACATTAAAACTTTTAACAAATTAAACTATGAATATTCCTTATTTGAGCCTGAAGTTGATCTATATTTCTTTCCAACCTGGTAACCTGAACTTTATTCTTTTTCTTGACTCTAATGGCCCAAAAGGTTAATATTTTCTACCAATACCATGCCCCAAATGTCTTACTGTGACGCCATCCAAAAAGTTCTCATCATTTCTGGCGGTGTTGGTCTGAAGGACTTAACATCATGCTCGAAGGACTTACTAACGACCTGAAGGCTTTAGAATTGCATTGCACCTTATGTCTTGTGCAAAAAATCAAATGTTTTCATCACTCTCGAAGGTGATGGCCTGAAGGACTTAACATCATGCCCGAAGGACTTACTGATGACCAGAAGGATTTAAAATTGTAATGCATTTCCTTTCATGTGTAAACAATTAAACATCACTCCCGACGGCAATGGGCCGAAAGACTTAACATCATGCCCAAAGAACTTACTGATGACCCGAAGGATTTAGAATTGTAATGCACTTCCTTTCCTGTGCAAACAATTAAACATCACTCCCGAAGGTGATGGCTCGAAGGACTTAACATCATGCCCGAAGGACTCACTAATGACCCGAAGGATTTAGAATTGTGCTGCACTTTCTGTCTTGTGCAGACAATTAGGAAATCTTTGCTGAGATATGCCTCTTCAAACAGATTAGAATATTTGCGAAGATCCGTCTCTTCAAACTGATTGGTATTTTTGCTGAGATCTGCCTCTTCAAATGGATTGGTATCTTTGCTTCAAAAAATGTGATTGAAATCTTGGCTAGTCTTTGCTAGATCTACTTCTCCAATCTCGAAGTTGTAGATTGAAATCTTTGTCTATTTTTTGCTGATTCTTGTAAATTCTTACAAAATTCTTTGAATGCATGAATTAGTATGCTCCTATCTTATGGATGCCTAACTATATATGATGCATGAATTGTGACAATCGAGGACCACTTGAATAAGCTCTAATCTTCTTTACTTCTCTATTGAGTTTTCTGCTTCTGTTGCAACGGTACCTCATCTCTTTAGATTGTTCTTATCAGATTCTTGCTCAACTTGATCTTCTCGTGATTTGCCTTAAGCTCTTACTGTCTTCGTGCTCTGACAAAATTTACCCCAGAATTTTGTTGTTGAGCTCTTTTCCTTCTTCTTACCTCTTTAGATTGTTCTTATCAGATCTTGTTCAACTTAATCTTCTTGAGATTTGTCTTAAGCTTTTACTGTTTTCATGCTTTGAGAAAATTTGCCCCAGAATTTTGTTCTTGAGCTCATTTTCTTCTTGAACATAATTTGACTTCTTTAGTGATTGAATTCTTTCAGGCTCTGCATCATCTCTTATCTATTCTGATTTGAATTTCTGAGCACAATGATGCCCCACTAATCTCTTTATTTCTTGCCTCATCATGTTGAATTTGCCCCTCTTTCATCATTTGGGGCGAGCAAATGCCTCAAGTCCCTGAACTTTCTTCAAGTCCATTCTTTAATTTCAAAAACCAACCAAAACTTCATGGTCGAAACTTGCTTTAGGTTCCTGAACTTTCTTCAAGTCCCCGAACTTTCTTCAATTTCATTCATTAACTTCAAAACTCCATGGTAGAAACTTGCTTTAGGTCCCTGAACCTTCTGATATGTGCATTCCTTGTTGGGCCACGCCAATACACCCCATGGCGCAGTGGAAAAATTATTCGGCGATTACCACCAGAGATCCATGTACGAGGAACGGATCGTGGTGAATAAGGGTGAAGAATTACCTGTTTAAAATATGGAATTATGAATTTGGAGGAGATAGATATCCAATCATGATTCCACGATGTTGATTCCTAAGCCGCAACGATAACGCTTCGACCTCTACGTAGTTCACCCAATTGAAACGAACATATAAAACTCTCTAAACTATTGAGAGGGTTTTTCCAAAAGCATTAATGATTGCTAGATCTTTCATGTCTTTATATAGCCTTTGAAATCCTAATTCAACTCATATTAGGATTTCAATATATATATATATATGGGATCCAGTTACATGGTGTAAAACTCATTTAGTTTTACACTAATCCATGGCCATTGGATGAGTGAAATGGATGGATGAGATTAACAGTAGAAAATGTGAAGATTATCACTTGGAAAAAAAAGATAAGAAAATAATCTGAGCCATTTATTACCCTCATCCAAAGGTCCAAAAATTGTGTAAAAGTAATTAAGTTTTACACAGTGTAAGTGGATCCTAACCCTATATATATTTAATATATATATTAAATATATATAATCCAAATTCAACTTAATTAGGATTTCAATATATATATTAAATATATAATCCCAATTCAACTTTAATTAGGATTTCAATATATATATATATATATTAAATATATATAATCCCAATTCAACTTTAATTAAGATTTCAATATATATATATATATTAATTTAAATTGAACTATATTATTTATATATATTAAAAGATCCACAATTACATAATTATTTTTTAATATTTATCCAATAGTTAAATTATATATATATTAGATACTAAATTTTCTCCGGATTTAAATTAAAATGTTCGAAATAAGGTCAATCCACATTACCCCTTTTAATACCCAAAACCTTACCTTCTACCCTAAGCCCAAAATTTCATGGCTCATTATATATGATTTTACATAGAAAAAAAAGTATAAAAAATAATAAAAATCCCAACTCCTTCCTCATTAAGGCTTGACTACCATTGGTTGAAAAATACTTGGTGCCCAATGTCTTAATTTTTATTGGTTCTCATTTTAAGAGAATAAACCACACACACGCACGCGCAGGCACACGAACATGCCCAAGCACACGCGCGCGCGCACACACGTGTACACACACACACAACCACTTCTTCATTTTCTTAAGACCACCGAACACCCAAGCCCCCAACTCACTCACCATTCGATTCCCTTATCCACCATAATTTTTCCAAATTGAAACCATTTTCCACCATTACTAAACCCTTGAATCGAGCTTCTCAACCCCAACAACAACATGTGAAATTTGGTGGATCTAGTATAAATATTTGGGTTTTTGGTATTCTCTTTCCTTATTTTTATTCATGTATAATCTTTTTTCATAATTCAATAAAAATATGGATGATTTTATTGGTAACCTTTGTTGTTTATTTTAGTTTCTTTCTTATGTGTTCTATTTTTTTTTTGATTTTTTGCTTGTGATATGTATGTTAGAATGTTGTTTAATTTATTATTAGCTTGTATGTATATTTTGTTATCGGGATTTCATATTATCCCTTTTATAATATAGTTTATAACATGAGGTATATATAGTTTGTATATTTTATGAAATATGTGGGTCGATATGTACATGCTTTTTATATACATATTGTAACATGTGATATTGGTAAGTATATATACATATTTGGCTACTGCCCCAATTGAAGTCATGGTTTATGTATGTGTATACATGTTGTAGCTAATGGATTGAAAATTGTGTGTGGTTACTGCCTTGCGTTGTACGTGTATATGTGTGTTTGATACCCATGTGCCCTTGTCTTTTGTGTTTTCATGTTTATTTGCTTTGTTAGATAGCTAGACCTTAGAATTTAATTTGATATATTTAAAACATGCCATTGGCTTAATGGAGTGTATGTTTAAGTTAATTAAATTAAAATTGGATCTAGGGCAAGTTTCTTGAGCCGTAGTTAGATTTATGGTTCGAATTAGTTTAGTGAGTTTAAATTTATCCTTGGCTTATTGGGATAAATGTTAAAATTCATTAAACTAGTTGAACACCTCTTAATTATCCCTTAGGATAAAATTGACAAGGGACTTAGATGGACACTTAATCCAAATCGCGATTAATTAATTTGATTCGTTTTAAATAGAATCATTGACTTATTGGGATTCCAGTTTAAAATTAATCAAATTAATTATTGTTCAAGATAATTTGTTAATTATTAGGAGTTTTTAGGGTTTAATTAATTTAAGGGTAATATTAAACTAACCTAGTTAATAGTTAGATCACCAATTGGTTGTTTCATAATTTGGGCCTTTTACGTTAGGGCTTTAATGGGCCTTTTGTATGTTTATTTCTAAGTTCTTATTTGACATCCATTTTAATTGTCATTCATGTGACTATTTTTTTATTTGCATATTAATTAACCTATACCATAAAAGAGGTATTTATTAATTCCGACATTTGTGTCGTAACAATCTGAGCTTAAAGGATGTTGACCAGATATTTGAATTAATCTGTACCGTCCCCAGTTAAATGATAATTAAAAATTTACAAAATCATCACATCATACTTAAATGCTTGCACCATGCATAAAAGTGATGTACGAAAGCTGAACCATAAATTAACACGACAATCAGGCTTATTTGATGTCGGTTTAATCTACGGTTCGATGTATCGTCAACCTTATTAATTAAATGTACAATTAATTTGAACTAAACAACTTGATGAAGCTCGTTCGATTAAACTCAATTTTTCAATTAAGTACGCCAAATTAAATTCAATTTAAATTTTAATTAATTTTCATCATTTTAAAAGCAACAAATATTTTGGTACCAATTTCCGGACGTGATGGGGGTGCTAATCCTTCCCCACGTGTAATCAACTCCCAGATCCTTCCAAAATAAATCTCTGGTTTCTTATGCTGTCCGGCCTAACTTATCCAAGTGGTCGATGGCGACTCCAAGTGTTTTCAAAAGAATACAAATTTTCAAAAGAGACCCCTTTAAATCAAAATCACAAAGAATGATTTGGGGATAATCCGTAGCACCCGAACCTATATTTTAAAACCTAAAAAGAAAAGGTCGCTACATATATGTATCAAATATATATTAATTTAACTAAATTCATGTACACAAAATTGTACATATATAACTCGTTTAATATATGCTCATTTCAACCGTGGGTGTGACCTTGTAGGTTCATGTAACGTTAGTAATAAATATTAGAACATTTCTAATATTACAAACAATGAGTGACATCTCGCAACATGTCATTGTCACCTAAGTTACAAGAAATCATGATTCGATATAATTTTTCGTGATTAACTCTTTTTCATGTATTACATCATTTTGTCCTTTATATCTAGATTGGACACAAGTCATGGAACAGTCACACTTGTATAGTCCATCTAATATTTCTTGATATCTTAAGTAGACTATTATAAATGAATAACTATGATATCTCATATCCATTTATTCGAGCATGGCCATGCATTTCTAGTCTCACTCAATCAAGTGACCTGCGATATTACTCCTATTATGTAGGAGGGACAAATCCTATCTTGATCAACCATATCCCACTACATAGATTGTGATATATCCAATATCAGTCTTTATAGAGTACTCAATTACGACACACGTTTGACTATGTCAAAATATGTCACTCACGATGTTGAAATAATGATGATCTCAAGTATGAGGATCATACATGTAGTTACCACTAAGAGCAATGTTGTGTCTGTCACATAATAATCCAAGAAACATGCTCATAGTGGGTCAGTCTAGTATGTCGTTCTCTAACACATACTTATGTATTGATTTTGACATCTCCATGTCAATGACAACACTTTGTCATCAATCAACTACATATTAGTCTTAATGCATTATTGTTGTCCATTCCCACAATAATACTTGACTAAGAAAATTTAGAATAATCATATTATTCTAAGGACTTTATTATAATTCAGTTTATTTATGCACACAGAATTGTAACAGAAAATAACAATGGCAATCGCTCTTTATGAATGAACAAGGTAAAAAAAAATGTCATTTACAATCATCTTATGATTGGTCTTTGGGCATACTCTAACAATCTCCCATTAGCACTAAGACTAATCACTCATGTATCTAATACCAAGTGACCTAGTGTGACGATCATGCTTCTGCTGCGTCAGAGGCTTTGTCAGTGGATCGACAATGTTATCATATGTTTGTACTGTACATATTTCCACATCTATTTGATCTATAATTTCTCGAATGAGATAGTAACACCTAAGTATGTGTTTAGATCATTGGCGAGATATGGGTTTTTTTGCTTGTACGATGGCTCCGTTGTTATCACAATGTAGATCTATACCATTCAAAATGCTTGGCACAACCCCTAGTTCAGATATGAACTTTTTAATCTTAACACCCTCTTTTACATCATCGCATGCTACAATATACTCGGCTTTTGCTTTAGAATTAGCTATTATATCTTGCTTTGAACCTTTCCAGCTTACAGCGCCTCCATTAAAGCAGAACACAAAACCCGATTGCGATCGTGAATCATCCTTATCGGTTTGAAAGCTGACATCATTATACCTTTATACTTAGCTCTTCCTCACCTCCTTATATAAGGAATGTATCCTTAGTTCTTCTTAAGTACTTAAGGATGTTTTTAACTACGACCCAGTAACCTTCACCGAGATCTACCTGGTATCGACTTGTCATACTTAAAGCGTATGATACATTTGGACAAGTACATAGCATGGCATACATGATAGATCCAATTGCTGAAGCATCTGGAATCTTACTCATTCGCTCTCTTTCTTGAGGTATTGAAGGATACATTTCATTCGAGAGTGAAATTTCATGTCTCATAGGTAACAACCCCTTTTTAGATTCTTCTATACTGAATCTTTTTAGTACTTCTTCTATGTATTTATTTTGACCCAGTCCTAGCAATCGTCTCGATCTATCTCTATAGATCTTAACTCCTACTATGTATGTTGCCTCACCCAAGTCTTTCATGGAAAAACATTTTTCCTAACCAAGTTTTCATAGACTGTCAGCTAGATATGTCATTTCCTATTATCAGTATGTCATCCACATACAATACCAAGAATATGATAGTGCTTCCACTAATTTTCTTGAAAACACATGACTCAACTTCATTTGTGATAAAATCAAACTCTTTGATTGCATCGTTAAAACGAAGATTCCAACTTTAAGAAGCTTATTTCAATCCATAAATGGAAATTTGTAGCTTGCATATTTTTTTGGCATCTTTTGGATTGAAAAAACCTTCAGGTTGTGTCATGTACACATCCTCATCTAGTTTTCCATTAAGGAAAGTAGTTTTAATATCCATTTGCCTTATCTCATAATCATAAAGTGCAGCTATCGCAAGTAAGATCCGAATGGATTTAAACATAACAACAGGTGAAAAGGTTTCATCATAGTCTATACCATGAATTTGACCAAAACTCTTAGCGATTAATCGCACTTTGTATGTTTGTACATTACCATCCACGTCGATTTTATTTTTGAAAACCCATTTGCACCCTATGGGCTTAATCCCTAGAGGTGGGTCAACCAAGGTCCAAACTTGGTTTTTTTGACATGAAATCCATCTCGAATTTCATGGCCTCTAGCCATTTCTCAAAGTCCGGGCCCACACTATCGCTTCTTGATAAGTTCTAGGCTCATCTTGATTCATGAAGAGAACATCACCATGCAATGTGACACGAAATCCATATTTCTCAGGCGTATTGCATTCTCTCAAAGATCTTCGCAGTGGTTGTGTTTCCAAAACTGTTGAATGTTCCTCAACAACTTGTAGAACTTGTTGTTGTTCAATCTCTTGTTCAATGATATGTGGTTGATCTCATATTTCATATAGTTTAATATTTCTCTCACTTCCTTTCTGAAAACAAATTATCTTTCTAGGAATATTCATGTTTGAGCAACAAACACTTTTTTTCTCGTAGGATTGAAGAAATAATATCCTTTAGTTTCTTTAGGATAACCCACAAAATTACATTTATGAGATTTGAGTTCGAGCTTTGTAGACATCTTATGTTTAACATAAGCTTCACATCCCTAAATTTTCATAAAAGACATACTATGATGTTTCCTAGTCCATATCTCATATGGTGTCTTTTGAACTGATTTAAATGAAACACCATTTTGTGTGAAAGTAGTTATTTTTAGCGCATGTCCCCAAAAAGAAACTGGAAGATCATCATGACTCATCATTAATCGAACCATGTCTAACAGCGTTCGATTTCTTCTTTTTGGAAACTCTATTCCGTTGTGGAGTACCAGGAGGTGTGAGACAATCCCACATTCCTTAAGAAGGTCACCAAACTCTAAGCTTAGGTATTCTCTTCCTCGATCTGATCAAAGTGCCTTAATGCTTTTTTCTAGTCAGTTTTGTACTTCATTTTTAAATTCTTTAAACTTTTCAAGGGCTTTAGATTTATGATGCATTAGGTAAATGTACCCATATCTACTAAAGTCATCTGTGAAAGTAATGAAGTATTGAAAACCTTCTCCTGGCTTGTGTATTCATGGGTCCACATACATCATTATGTATTAATCCCAATAAATCACTTGCTCGCTCATTTTTACCATTAGAAGGAGCTTTGGTCATCTTTCCCAATAAGCAAGGCTCACATACATCAAGTTGTTCGAAAACAAATGAATCCAAAAATCCATCTTTATGAAGTTTTAAAATGAGTTTTTCACTTATGTGACCCAAGTGACAATGCCAAAGATGAGTTTGATCAAAGTCATTTGTTTTGATCTTTTCATAATTATGTTGTAAATGGAATTCTCTTGATCCAAAATATAGAGGCCATTTATTAATTGAGTCACACCATAGAACATTATCGAGATAAAAGAACAACATTTTTTCTTAATAATTATCTCAAAACCAATTTTGTCTAAACAAGAAACCGAAATGATGTTTTTAGTAAAAAAAATAACAATCCTCTAAACATAAATTAAGTCCACTAGGCAATGATAAACTATATGTTCCTATAGCTAATGCAACAACTCTTGCTCCATTACCAACCCATAGGCCCACCTCTCATTTTCTCAAATTTCTACTCTTTTGTAGTCCTTATACAAATGTACAAATATGAGAACAACAACTGGTATCCAATACCCAAGAAGTAGGTGTTGATAAATTAATATCAATAACATAAATATTCGAGGCGGACGCTCTACTTTCATTTTCCTTCTTGACTTTCAAGATAAATGGGGCAGTTCTTTTTACAATGACATGTCTTATTACAAACGGAAACATTTTCCTTCTAGTGACCAGCCAAGGTAGTTTACGCTGTTCAACTTGTCCTTCTTAAATAGTGACCACAATGATAATAAATTTGTATAATAAGTCTACAACAATAAAATATGAATTTTGAGTACGTTTACCATGTTTGCTTATAAAAGGACTTGATACTCCCACTATTTTTATTAAAATTAATAACCCTCAAATATTAATGTTTAAAATACTTTCTGTAAGGTTTTTCTAGTGGGTAAGGATCTAAATTTCACATTCTCTTAAGTCAGCTTTGGCTTATCTCTTAAGATTATGATCTATCTAGGTAAGCAACACTTGCTAATTACATCTCATGTAACTCTTTCATTTGGTGAACAAATCTTGTTCATAACCATCCTATGATTATCCAAATAACTAAAATTTAGGTTTTTAATCCTATTAGAGTAACCTAGTTAAGTCTTTAACCAATGTTACAACCAACGAATATCACTTGCTTATTCTTCGCTTTAGCATAACCTACATTGTATCGATCTAGACTTTAATGAGGGTTAACATTGGGAATCAATAAAAGACTTAATATTATTTTATTGAGGGGTTTCATGAATATTATCTCACCATTTAACATTTGATCTTATCAATTAACTAGCATGCATCTCATACATTCATTTTATCACATATATGAAAAGTATTAAATATGAATGCAATAGTTATAGCCCATGTCCTAAGGTGGCACGTCCCAAGCCAATGGGAGAACCAAATTATTCTAAGGATAAAACACTTCTCAAGCATCTTTCTATCGGCCCACACTTCTGTTCCTCTGGTCTATGCTTCTTCGTATATATTACAATTTCAGAAACTCGTTTTACATACGAGGGAGTAAGATGAGAAGATAATTACAATAGAAGTAGAGAAAGACACGACACACATGCCGTATTTATAAAATTTATAAATAAAACTAAATGGGATATTGGGCTATAACCATGCATTCCAAACACCATGCATATCAAACATAATAACGACGCGGTTTGTTATTAAAGTCTTACCAGATTGTTCCTACGCATGTGTCAAGCCCCTTGTGAGGTTTCAATGGCCCCATAGCCGCCGGCGGGGTTGCCGCTGCTTGGTTAGCTGCAGGGAAATTTTTAAAGATTAGCATTTTAATTGCTGTGTAAAAACCTTACGATTTGATAATTTTTATCAACATTATCGTGTTTTTCAAGATTTTAAAATCCACAAAGTTTTTACTGAAACAACTCTTGTTACTTTCCCGCACGAAATCTATAGACTAACCATTAGTTTAATATATAACTATAATTCGTGTATGTTAACATTTAACATCTAAAACCCTAAAACTATATTTTGAATATGTTAACAATTAACATATAATATTTCAAACACTATCGACAAATATCCTGATAATTAACTCTTAATCATCGATCTTAGGAACATCTTTTAACTAGATTAACATATTAACTGTGATTGAATAGATTTGCTCAAACAAATATCATATATTCACTAAATAAATCAAAATAACATGTATCTCATACAATTACATCACCCAAGTAATTAAAACCCGAATCCGTATCGTACAAGTGGCTCTGATACCACTGTTGGGTCACGTCGGTACACCCCATGACGCAGTGAAAAAATTATCCAGCGATTACAACCAAAGATCATGTACGAGGAACGAATCGGAGTGAATAAGGGTGAAGAATTACCTGTTTAAAATTTGGAATTCTAAATTTGGAGAAGATAGATATCCAATCACGATTCCACGATGTCGTTTCTTAAGCCGCAACGATAACGCTCCGACCTCTACGTAGTTCACCTAATTGAAACGAGCATATAAAACTCTCAAAACTATTTAGAGAGTTTTTCCAAAAGCATTAATGATTGCTAGATCTCTCATGCCTTTATATAGCATTTAAAATCCTAATTCAACTCATATTAGGATTTCAATATATATATATATATATTAATATATATAATCCTAATTTAACTTTAATTAGGATTTTAATATATATATATATATATATTAAATATATAATCTCAATTCAACTTAATTAGGATTTTAATATATTTATTAAATATATATAATCCAAATTCAACTTCAATTAGGATTTCAATATATATATTAAATATATATAATCCCAATTTAACTTAATTAGGATTTCAATATATATTAATATATATAATCTCAATTCAACTAATTAGGATTTTAATATAAATATATAATACCAATTCAACTTTAATTAGGATTTTAATATATATATATATTAATTTAAATTGGATTATATTATTTATATATATATTAAAAAGTTATAATTACAATACTTATTTTCTTTTAATATTTATTCAATAGTTAAATTATATATATATATATCAAATATATATTAATTTAACTAAATTTGTGTACAATAAGTTTTTAACATATATAACTCGTTTAATATATGCTCATTTCAACCGTGTGTGTGACCTCAGAGGTTCATGTAACGTTAGTAGTAAATATTAGAACATTTCTAACATTACAAACAATGAGTGACATCTAGCAATATGTCATTGTCACCTAAGTTACAAAAATCATGATTCGACATAACTTTTTTGTGATTAACTCTTTTTCATGTATTACATCCATTTGTCCTTTATATCTAGATTGGACACAAGTCATGGAACAATCACACTTGTATAGTCCATCTAATATTTCTTGATATCTTAAGTAGACTATTATAAATGAATAACTATGATATCTCATATCCATTTATTCGAGCATGGCCATGCATTTCTAGTCTCACTCAATCAAGTGACTGCGATATTACTCCTATTATGTAGGAGGGACAAATCTATCTTGATCAACCATATCCCACTACATAGATTGTGATATATCCAATATCAGTCTTTATAGAGTACTCAATTTCGACACACGTTTGACTATGTCAAAATATGTCACTCACGATGTTGAAATAATGATGATCTCAAGTATGAGGATCATACATGTAGTTACCACTAAGAGCAATGTTGTATCCATCACATAATAATCCAAGAAACATGCTCATAGTGGGTCAGTCTAGTATGTCGTTCTCTACACATACTTATGTATTGATTTTGACATCTCCATGTCAATGACAACACTTTGTCATCAATCAACTACATATTAGTCTTAATGCATTATTGTTGTCCATTCCCACAATAATACTTGACTAAGAAAATTTAGAATAATCATATTATTCTAAGGACTTTATTATAATTCATTTATTTATGCACACAGAATTGTAAATAAAAATAACAATGGCAATCGCTCTTTATGAATGAACAAGGTAAAAAAATGTCATTTACAATCATCTTATGATTGGTCTTTGGGCATACTCTAACAATCTCCCATTAGCACTAAGACTAATCACTCATGTATCTAATACCAAGTGACCTAGTGTGACGATCATGCTTCTGCTGCGTCAGAGGCTTTGTCAGTGGATCGACAATGTTATCATATGTTTGTACTTGTACATATTTCCACATCTATTTGATCTATAATTTCTCGAATGAGATAGTAACACCTAAGTATGTGTTTAGATCATTGGCGAGATATGGGTTTTTTTGCTTGTACGATGGCTCCGTTGTTATCACAATGTAGATCTATACCATTCAAAATGCTTGGCACAACCCCTAGTTCAAATATGAACTTTTAATCTTAACACCCTCTTTTTTACATCATCGCATGCTACAATATACTCGGCTTTTGCTTTAGAATTAGCTATTATATCTTGCTTTGAACCTTTCCACGACCGAGCGCCTCCATTAAAGCGAAACACAAAACCCGATTGCGATCGTGAATCATCCTTATCGGTTTGAAAGCTGACATCATTATACCTTTATACTTAGCTCTTCCTCACCTCCTTATATAAGGAATGTATCCTTAGTTCTTCTTAAGTACTTAAGGATGTTTTTAACTCTGACCCAAAGAACCTTCACCGAGATCTACAGTATCGACTTGTCATACTTAAAGCGTATGATACATTTGGACAAGTACATAGCATGGCATACATGATAGATCCAATTGCTGAAGCATCTGGAATCTTACTCATTCGCTCTCTTTCTTGAGGTATTGAAGGATACATTTCATTCGAGAGTGAAATTTCATGTCTCATAGGTAACAACCCCTTTTTAGATTCTTCTATACTGAATCTTTTTAGTACTTCTTCTATGTATTTATTTTGACCCAGTCCTAGCAATCGTCTCGATCTATCTCTATAGATCTTAACTCCTACTATGTATGTTGCCTCACCCAAGTCTTTCATGGAAAAACATTTTTCCTAACCAAGTTTTCATAGACTGTCATCTAGATATGTCATTTCCTATTATCAGTATGTCATCCACATACAATACCAAGAATATGATAGTGCTTCCACTAATTTTCTTGAAAACACATGACTCAACTTCATTTGTGATAAAATCAAACTCTTTGATTGCATCGTTAAAACGAAGATTCCAACTTTAAGAAGCTTATTTCAATCCATAAATGGAAATTTGTAGCTTGCATATTTTTTGGCATCTTTTGGATTGAAAAAACCTTCAGGTTGTGTCATGTACACATCCTCATCTAGTTTTCCATTAAGGAAAGTAGTTTTAATATCCATTTGCCTTATCTCATAATCATAAAGTGCAGCTATCGCAAGTAAGATCCGAATGGATTTAAACATAACAACAGGTGAAAAGGTTTCATCATAGTCTATACCATGAATTTGACCAAAACTCTTAGCGATTAATCGCACTTTGTATGTTTGTACATTACCATCCACGTCGATTTTATTTTTGAAAACCCATTTGCACCCTATGGGCTTAATCCCTAGAGGTGGGTCAACCAAGGTCCAAACTTGGTTTTTTTGACATGAAATCCATCTCGAATTTCATGGCCTCTAGCCATTTCTCAAAGTCTGGGCCCGTCACTGCTTCTTGATAAGTTCTAGGCTCATCTTGATTCATGAAGAGAACATCACCATGCAATGTGACACGAAATCCATATTTCTCAGGCGTATTGCATTCTCTCAAAGATCTTCGCAGTGGTTGTGTTTCCAAAACTGTTGAATGTTCCTCAACAACTTGTAGAACTTGTTGTTGTTCAATCTCTTGTTCAATGATATGTGGTTGATCTCATATTTCATATAGTTTAATATTTCTCTCACTTCCTTTCTGGAAAACAAATTATCTTTCTAGGAATATTCATGTTTGAGCAACAAACACTTTTTTCTCGGTAGGATTGAAGAAATAATATCCTTTAGTTTCTTTAGGATAACCCACAAAATTACATTTATGAGATTTGAGTTCGAGCTTTGTAGACATCTTATGTTTAACATAAGCTTCACATCCCTAAATTTTCATAAAAGACATACTATGATGTTTCCTAGTCCATATCTCATATGGTGTCTTTTGAACTGATTTAAATGAAACACCATTTTGTGTGAAAGTAGTTATTTTTAGCGCATGTCCCCAAAAAGAAACTGGAAGATCATCATGACTCATCATTAATCGAACCATGTCTAACAGCGTTCGATTTCTTCTTTTTGGAAACTCTATTCCGTTGTGGAGTACCAGGAGGTGTGAGACAATCCCACATTCCTTAAGAAGGTCACCAAACTCTAAGCTTAGGTATTCTCTTCCTCGATCTGATCAAAGTGCCTTAATGCTTTTTTCTAGTCAGTTTTGTACTTCATTTTTAAATTCTTTAAACTTTTCAAGGGCTTTAGATTTATGATGCATTAGGTAAATGTACCCATATCTACTAAAGTCATCTGTGAAAGTAATGAAGTATTGAAAACCTTCTCTGGCTTGTGTATTCATGGGTCCACATACATCATTATGTATTAATCCCAATAAATCACTTGCTCGCTCATTTTTACCATTAGAAGGAGCTTTGGTCATCTTTCCCAATAAGCAAGGCTCACATACATCAAGTTGTTCGAAAACAAATGAATCCAAAAATCCATCTTTATGAAGTTTTAAAATGAGTTTTTCACTTATGTGACCCAAGTGACAATGCCAAAGATGAGTTTGATCAAAGTCATTTGTTTTGATCTTTTCATAATTATGTTGTAAATGGAATTCTCTTGATCCAAAATATAGAGGCCATTTATTAATTGAGTCACACCATAGAACATTATCGAGATAAAAGAACAACATTTTTTCTTAATAATTATCTCAAAACCAATTTTGTCTAAACAAGAAACCGAAATGATGTTTTTAGTAAAAAAAATAACAATCCTCTAAACATAAATTAAGTCCACTAGGCAATGATAAACTATATGTTCCTATAGCTAATGCAACAACTCTTGCTCCATTACCAACCCATAGGCCCACCTCTCATTTTCTCAAATTTCTACTCTTTTGTAGTCCTTATACAAATGTACAAATATGAGAACAACAACTGGTATCCAATACCCAAGAAGTAGGTGTTGATAAATTAATATCAATAACATAAATATTCGAGGCGGACGCTCTACTTTCATTTTCCTTCTTGACTTTCAAGATAAATGGGGCATTCTTTTACAATGACATGTCTTATTACAAACGGAAACATTTTCCTTCTAGTGACCAGCCAAGGTAGTTTACTGCTGTTCAACTTGTCCTTCTTAAATAGTGACCACAATGATAATAAATTTGTATAATAAGTCTACAACAATAAAATATGAATTTTGAGTACGTTTACCATGTTTGCTTATAAAAGGACTTGATACTCCCACTATTTTTTATTAAAATTAATAACCCTCAAATATTAATGTTTAAAATACTTTCTGTAAGGTTTTTCTAGTGGGTAAGGATCTAAATTTCACATTCTCTTAAGTCAGCTTTGGCTTATCTCTTAAGATTATGATCTATCTAGGTAAGCAACACTTGCTAATTACATCTCATGTAACTCTTTCATTTGGTGAACAAATCTTGTTCATAACCATCCTATGATTATCCAAATAACTAAAATTTAGGTTTTTAATCCTATTAGAGTAACCTAGTTAAGTCTTTAACCAATGTTACAACCAACGAATATCACTTGCTTATTCTTCGCTTTAGCATAACCTACATTGTATCGATCTAGACTTTAATGAGGGTTAACATTGGGAATCAATAAAAGACTTAATATTTTATTGAGGGGTTTCATGAATATTATCTCACCATTTAACATTTGATCTTATCAATTAACTAGCATGCATCTCATACATTCATTTTATCACATATATGAAAAGTATTAAATATGAATGCAATAGTTATAGCCCATGTCCTAAGGTGGCACGTCCCAAGCCAATGGGAGAACCAAATTATTCTAAGGATAAAACACTTCTCAAGCATCTTTCTATCGGCCCACACTTCTGTTCCTCTGGTCTATGCTTCTTCGTATATATTACAATTTCAGAAACTCGTTTTACATACGAGGGAGTAAGATGAGAAGATAATTACAATAGAAGTAGAGAAAGACACGACACACATGCCGTATTTATAAAATTTATAAATAAAACTAAATGGGATATTGGGCTATAACCATGCATTCCAAACACCATGCATATCAAACATAATAACGACGCGGTTTGTTATTAAAGTCTTACCAGATTGTTCCTACGCATGTGTCAAGCCCCTTGTGAGGTTTCAATGGCCCCATAGCCGCCGTCGGGGTTGCCGCTGCTTGGTTAGCTGCAGGGAAATTTTTAAAGATTAGCATTTTAATTGCTGTGTAAAAACCTTACGATTTGATAATTTTTATCAACATTATCGTGTTTTTCAAGATTTTAAAATCCACAAAGTTTTTACTGAAACAACTCTTGTTACTTTCCCGCACGAAATCTATAGACTAACCATTAGTTTAATATATAACTATAATTCGTGTATGTTAACATTTAACATCTAAAACCCTAAAACTATATTTTGAATATGTTAACAATTAACATATAATATTTCAAACACTATCGACAAATATCCTGATAATTAACTCTTAATCATCGATCTTAGGAACATCTTTTAACTAGATTAACATATTAACTGTGATTGAATAGATTTGCTCAAACAAATATCATATATTCACTAAATAAATCAAAATAACATGTATCTCATACAATTACATCACCCAAGTAATTAAAACCCGAATCCGTATCGTACAAGTGGCTCTTGATACCACTGTTGGGTCACGTCGGTACACCCCATGACGCAGTGAAAAAATTATCCAGCGATTACAACCAAAGATCATGTACGAGGAACGAATCGGAGTGAATAAGGGTGAAGAATTACCTGTTTAAAATTTGGAATTCTAAATTTGGAGAAGATAGATATCCAATCACGATTCCACGATGTCGTTTCTTAAGCCGCAACGATAACGCTCCGACCTACGTAGTTCACCTAATTGAAACGAGCATATAAAACTCTCAAAACTATTTAGAGAGTTTTTCCAAAAGCATTAATGATTGCTAGATCTCTCATGCCTTTATATAGCATTTAAAATCCTAATTCAACTCATATTAGGATTTCAATATATATATATATATATTAATATATATAATCCTAATTTAACTTTAATTAGGATTTTAATATATATATATATATATATTAAATATATAATCTCAATTCAACTTAATTAGGATTTTAATATATTTATTAAATATATATAATCCAAATTCAACTTCAATTAGGATTTCAATATATATATTAAATATATATAATCCCAATTTAACTTAATTAGGATTTCGATATATATTAATATATATAATCTCAATTCAACTAATTAGGATTTTAATATAAATATATAATACCAATTCAACTTTAATTAGGATTTTAATATATATATATATTAATTTAAATTGGATTATATTATTTATATATATATTAAAAAAGTTATAATTACAATACTTATTTTCTTTTAATATTTATTCAATAGTTAAATTATATATATATATATCAAATATATATTAATTTAACTAAATTTGTGTACAATAAGTTTTTAACATATATAACTCGTTTAATATATGCTCATTTCAACCGTGAGTGTGACCCTGTAGGTTCATGTAACGTTAGTAGTAAATATTAGAACATTTCTAACATTACAAACAATGAGTGACATCTAGCAATATGTCATTGTCACCTAAGTTACAAAAAATCATGATTCGACATAACTTTTTTGTGATTAACTTTTTTCATGTATTACATCCATTTGTCCTTTATATCTAGATTGGACACAAGTCATGGAACAATCACACTTGTATAGTCTATCTAATGTTTCTTGATATCTTGTGTAGACTATTATCAACGAATAACTATGATATCTCATATCAACTTATTCGAGCATGGCCATGCATTTCTAGTCTCACTCAACCAGAGATTCTGGGTTTGATCCCCAGCAGAGTCGCCATGCTGTAGCGACCTTATTCTGAGCATTACTTTGATTCAAAACTAGAAACTACAGGTAAGTCCAGACTGGTCCAATTGTTGAGTCTCCCCCGGGAAGCAAGGGTGGACTCCGACGAAGAACCTGCCGCTTTCTCCATCCTCAGTTATTACATTAACATACATTCCCTCTAACACCTTGCTGAACCTTTCCTCGTCACTGAGCTTGGCGCCCTCCAAACTAGCCTCGTATAGCCTTTGTCCCATGTTGATTATCCCTCCAGACAAAAAAACTTTTTTTTATGTTGGGATATGTCATAGGCTCCCACGGGATGTCCCCACCCTTGAATCTAGCCTTCCTTTGTCCCTCTCTCTTCTTCCATTCTAATTTCCTTTGCTAAAAATTGGGTTTATGGCCGATCCTGAATCGATCTTTCTTACCGATGACACTCTTAGCGCGTAAGCACCCATGTAAGTTTCTTCTGAGTCCTTTACCCTTCTTATCTTCTCGTCCCAAAGTTTGCCAAAGTCATTTTGGTGCAATTTGACAACCTAGGGCGTGGGATCTTGTTTCCTTCTGCCAAAAAAGTGGAGTTCACAAACTCTAGGGCCCTAAAGAAGCATTTAACAACATCCTCGCCGGTTTGGATGTCAGGAGCATTAATGGTTAAGGAAGCAAAGATGTCCTATTCGACTCCCACACTTACAAACTTACCATCGATAACAAATTTCAATTTTTGGTGTATGGATAAAGGTACGGCCCCTGCTAAGTGAATCCATAGCCTCCCTAATAGACAATTATAGGTTGGCTGAATGTCCATTACCACAAACTCAACGACATACTCAGTAGACCCAATTAGCAAGGGTATCTCAATCTTCCCGATAACGTCCCTTTGAGTGCCATCAAATGCCCTAACATAGTTTTGTCACGAATTTATATGTGAACTTTCTATTGACAACCTTTGCAAAGTCGCCATTGGCAACACATTAAAAACGGACCCGTTATCGATAAGCACTCCCGACAAGACATATCCTTTGCAATGAATGGTAATGTTCAGAGCTTTGGTCGATCCCATGCCACTGTCCAAAATTTCATCATCACTGAAAGTGATATAGTTTTCTACAACAATGTGACCCACTATCTGGTCCAATTTGCTTACCGAGATGTCATTTAGGATGAACGTCTGGTTTAACACCTTCAACAATGCACTTCGGTGTTTCTCTGAGCTTAATAATAATTCTAGCACAAAAATCTGTGCTTTCTATTTTTGGAGTTGCTCTACGATACTATACTCAATGTGTTTTAGGAACCTTAAGAATTCATGCACTTGTGTCTTGGTTACTAACTCAAGAATCTTCAAGGGCAGATCTTCTCCAAAACAATTTTCAGGCTTGGTTGTTACTGTTTTGCCTTTGTCCTTCGGCTCCTCCATCTCCTTGGATGTTTTTGGTGAATAAAACCTTCCGCTTATTGTAAAATGCCCCACCTCATTCACCATTTCAGCTAGGTCCTCCTTCTCTATGAGTCTTTCTTGTGAATAACACCTTCCGCTTCTTCGGTACTGATATGTGAGCAGTATAGCTCCATGGAACCTTTCAGGTTTCTTTGAACGAAAAGAAGGTCGGAGCTGAAATTCAAATATTTGGAGTTACCTTGGAGCTTTCGTCTCGGGATGAGTTTTCCTCCTTTGGTTTGAGCAATATGATAAAAGGCCTATCTACCCCATACTTGATTTTGGGGCTGTCTGATGTGCACACATATAGCTCTTTTCTTTCCTCTTCCTTCTCGAAGAATTTCATCTCCTTATTATCCATCATCTTCTGGATCACTTGTTTAAACTCCTCGCAACATTGAATATCGTGCCCTTCTTCTTGATGAAACTCACAATATGGTCTACACCCTTATGGCACAATTTCCATGCCCCGATTAATTAGGCGTGCCATACATAACTGTTGGAATACCCATCTCAAAGGGGATTTGACTTTAGACACCTCTGTCTTGGCCTTTCTAGTGTACTTTTCCCTGATTGCATTCACACCACGACTCCCATGATTCGGTAGTGGATTAGTGGCCACATTTGGTTCATTTAGCTGCAATACCCCAACCTTTATCATGTTTTGCACAAACTTTTTAAATGCAACATAGTTCTCAATTGAGTGCCCTGGGACTCCGGCATGGTGCTTGCAGTGCGTTTTTTTGTCATACCATGCAAGGAATGGTGGTTTGAAAGGGGTGACGTAATAGGGCCGGACCAAGTCAGCTTCATACAATCTTTAATACAATTTGGCATAAGACACGGGTAGAGGAGTAAAAGTCATCTTCTCACTTTCCTTCTTCGAGGCTCTGGTTTCTTTTTTATTCAAGCTTTACCCCTTGCCGTTCATGACTTATGGCGAAGAAATAGTGAAACTCTTTGGGGCTACATACGTGCTTGTGGTATTCACCTCGTTATCTTTCCTCTTGTGGTTCTTCCGAGAACTCTCTCCGCTATTGATCCTTCCACTCTTATGGGCACTTCAATCGACTCCCCGGTTCTTACCATGTCGATAAAATTCTGGGTGGTGTTATTTATCAATCGGTCAAATAATGTGCCATTCAAAGTATTGACAAATAACGGTGTGACCTCGTGTTCTGGGATTGATGGTTGGATTTGTGCGGCTACATCATGCCACCTCTGAGCATACTGGCAAAGACGCTCATTCGACCTTTGCTCTATTCCCTCTAACATGATTCGGTTAGGGGTCGTGTCGGTTACATGCTTGTATTGTTCCACAAAAGCCTTTGAGAGGTCTATCCATGACTTGATGTTGACTCGACTAAGTTGAGTGTACCATCGAGTCATGGAACCAGTCAAGCTATCTTGAAAACAATGAATAAGTAGATTCTCATCATTTATAAAGGCGGCCATCTTTCAGCAATACTTGGTGATGTGGGTTGAGGGGCATGAAGTTTTGTCGTACTTGTCAAAATCATGAGCTTTGAATTTTGGTGGTAGGATCAAGTCTGCCACGAGGCTCAAATCACTAGCATCATTTCCTTGCCCATCCACCTCTTGCAAAGTCTTGAATTTTTCTTCAAAGGCATGAAATCTTTCTTCATACTTATTTTCCATCTCGGCCCTAATCCTTTCCTCCACCTCATTCATCAGGTTTAGGTCTGGCACCTCATTCTCATAGCTTGCCCCCAAATCGATAGGTTGATTTGCTAATGCTCCTAGGTGGTGGCTAGTAGATGCCCCCGTAGGATGGTTAGCGGCTACCCCTACTATATTGATATATACTTTTTTTTTAGATCTGGTACTTTTGGTTGAACCCTCATATGAGATTCGATACCCTCATGTTCTTCGATGTTCGAGCTATCAACGGAAGATCCTTCCTTGCCTTTCATCTTTAGTAGCAAGTCGGTCATTTGAGCAACGAGTGAGACCTGAGGCTGCATGATCTAATCCTTGATATTCTGTTCAATCCCATCCAAACGAACCTCAAGATCCTTCTAACCTTGTTCTACCTTAGCCATCATTTCTTCCTTTGCTCTTGACTGCAAACGGGTACCATACGAGTGCAGAATGGTTGTAGAATAATTGTGACTTAAAGAACCAAAATGCTTTCTTTTTTTCTAAAATAAAATCCTTTTAATTAAATATAGCAATTTAAATAAAGTATACAAATAAACATGTTATGCATGAATGCAAAGAGTGATACTAAGTTCGGCAAATATCCTCATTAAACGACTTTCATTAATGGAAATATTGTCTTGTTACAATGATTAAAGGAAACCAACTACGCGTATGGTCCTAAGTTAGCACCCAGGTCGACAATCTCCCTCAAGATCCAAACAATCTTTTCCCCTTCCTCGGATTCGTCATCCACGCAGTCGTGAAGCTCGGCAGCATCTTCCGTGAGAAACTGTACCTTTTGGGTGACCTCTTGCATCTAAGTCGTCCATTGCGCCAATTCCTGCTCTTGTCTCCAAATAGTGATGTAACGTCCTCAATCCGGCTCAGGAGAAAATTCGGAGTTAAGAACGTTACTACAGAGAAAACCGAAAACCAGAATCATAAAATTTCAAAATTTCTTTTTAACTGACCATAACTAACATTATGGTTTCATATCACTTATAACTTTCTTGGATTCTACTTCCTTCGAAGTATTAAATCATTATGAACATAGATTACAGCCTCAAACAATTAGCTACACATCATAGTCACTTGAATCACTTGTGCACATTTTTATTCCAATCACATCCTATACCATTAACATAATTAATAGACCTTAATATGACAATCCGGGATTAACTTATACATACATGGCAATTCGATTATACATCATTATACTCTAATATATCATACAATGATTTACTGATTCGTTTTGTTAGCTAAGGACCCAATTGAACATGATATCAGGTTAGGATAAGACTTATAAATCAAATATTATACCTTTATGATTGTCCTTCAAGTATCCATTCGAAAGGTACGTGCACAATAATGCTCACATTATAATATTACACATTAAAGGATTATACAATACATAAAATACATTTCTCATAATGGACAAGTATTATACCACCATCCTAGGAGTAAACTATCTAAGATAGTTTCCAACTCTACAGGAGGTTCGAACCAAGACTTGTAATTCTCAACCACAATAGAAATAGACCCACTTCATTATCCTGCAATGCATGACGTGGAATGCATTACGCTTACTTAGCCAAAGTGAGGTAGTAATATCAAAGCATTTATACATAAATCTTAAAGAATCATGCATCCATATACACAATCATATATTAATGCATGTTGTCATTGTCTTAACTTAGCTTATAGATTTTATACTATATAGTAGCTTATCCAAGCTTCCTTTTACAATAAGTTGATCTTGTTAAGATCAACTTGGCACATTGAAGTCTTTTTGAGACTTGGTAATTATTCATAAATTTTTGATTCCTTATTAACAATGTCAAAGCTTTCAAAGTTGATAGAGCTACTTAGAGCTTTCAGGGATTATCCCAGCTTTCAGGCTTTCTTCAGAATTTACAGAGCTTATTAGGGCCTTCGGGGCTTTCCATAATGCTATCCATATCTTTCTGTTTTCTTATTTGTTTTCTCATTAGGTTCGAGTCTTTTACTTGTTTGCCTTGGATCACTATTGGTGATGAATAACATTAGTTCAGGCGATACTTAGCTCAGAGCACATAGCAGGGGCTAATATCGAAACATATCAAGAGGGTGTCCCCTAAGCATTTGCTTAAACAAGAGTACCAAAGGTACTAAAGATCATTTGATCTTAATAACAAGAGACAGTAGTCCAAACATTTCAGGCACCATCCAATAGATCCGAGGTCTTCCATTTTTCGAGGCAACTTATATGTTTTATCTTAATTTTGTCATTCGGGAAGTTGCTTATTGTACAAGTAACTTTACTTTTAAAGTTAACAGGGATTTCTTAGGTTACAAGTAACCTTGCTTATTTCTTTATTTCAGTAGCTTATAATATCATTCAAGCTTCCTTACTTCTTTACTCTTTAGAGTTAACTGATTAGTCTTTTATTGTAAATCTTATTGCCATTAGTTAATAAGTTAATCCAGGCTTCCATGGCCAATCATTCAAGCATAGCAAGGCATTTTAAACACAACAATTGCAATATCATTCAAATTAAAATATGAATGTCATGCTATGAATGCATGCTCATCATCAATTAGCTCTATTTGAGCCTTTTTACAATGTGCATGTAATGCATCTCATTCATAACCAATCAAAACATAATATTAACACATTAGACATCGTGATAACTCTGCGTTACCCGAGACACAAGTAACTACACTCACCTGTTATCCCAACATTATGGGATACCAGAAGCACAAACAATCCTAGCTTCCAACCGACTTCTTTTAATGTCCCATAGCAAGGTGCGTACCTCACAAGAATAACACATCATTAAAAACTAATTCGATTCATTCCATTCACAAACAATCCCCTTTATTTAAATACCCAAAAACAGTCCATATACTTTCATAAATGCCCAAAATAGTCTTATTTACATTCATATACGTCTATACATACAATTTAGTTCATTAATGTACTTAACTGAGCAAAGCAATCCACTATGCTTGTTTATACATACAAAACAATCTAGCTTTTCATACATATATATTTTATACTCGAAACTGTCCATTAATCACATGTATAGAAATACACAAGCAAAACAGTCCATAGCATGTTCAATTATATTCGAAACAGTCCATTAATCACATGTATACAAATACACAAACAAAACAGTCCATGGCATGTTCAATTATACTCAAAACAGTCCATTAATCACATGTATACAAATACACAAGCAAAACAGTCCATGGCATGTTCAATTATACTCAAAACAGTCTATGTAAACATGTATATACAATCCATGGCAGATTTAACATGTACACAATCATTCGTTCAAAACAGTCCATTTTTATACATGTATATACAATTCTGGGCAGATTTAACATGTACACAATCATTCGTTCAAAACAGTCCATTTTCATACATATATATACAATTCTGGGCAGATTTAACAAGTACACAATCATTCATTCAAAACAGTCCATTTTCATACATGTAGATACAATTCTGGGTAGATTTAACATGTATACAATCATTTATTCAAAACAGTCCATTTTCATACATGTATATACAATTCTGGGCAGATTTAACATGTACACAATCATTCATTCAAAACAGTCCATTTTCATACATGTATATACAATTCTGGGCAGATTTAACATGTACACAATCATTCATTCAAAACAGTCCATTTTCATACACGTATATACAATTCTGGGAAGATTTAACATGTACACAATCATTCATTCAAAATAGTCAATTTTCATACATGTATATACAATTCTCAACAGATTTAACATGTACACAATCATTCATCAAAACAGTCCATTTTCATACATGTAGATACAATTCTGGGCAGATTTAACATGTACACAATCATTCATTCAAAACAATCCATTTTCATACATGTGTATACAATTCTAGGCAGATTTAGCATGTACACAATCATTCATTCAAAATAGTCTATTTTTCATACATGTATATACAGTTCTAGACAGATTTAACATGTACACAATCATTCATTCAAAACAGTCCATTTTCATACATGTAGATACAATTCTGGGCAGATTTAACATGTACACAATCATTCATTCAAAACAGTCCATTTTCATACATGTATATACAATTCTGGGCAGATTTAACATGTACACAATCATTCATTAAAAATAGTCCATTTTCATACATGTAGATACAATTCTGGGTAGATTTAACATGTACACAATCATTCATTCAAAACAGTCCATTTTCATACATGTAGATACAATTCTGGGCAGATTTAACATGTACGCAATCATTCATTCAAAATACATACATATAATTCCTTAATCATACCAGATTTTGTCTCAATAGGAAGAGGAAATAAAAAAGTTACCTTCTTATGAATTTTTGCTGAGCTTATTTTACATATTCCACTATATCATTTCCAATCGAATGAGCTTCCCCTTTTCCCTCTTTCTATCATTGTTTTCTTCTATGAAAAAGAAGATGATCCTAATAGATTTTAATTTTCCAACTCCCTTAACACATGGCTGGTCATTCTCTAATCTCATTACACATGGTTTGGTTCTCATTTGACATGTAGACTAGACCTTATATTTTCCATAATTTAGCATGCAATCTTTCATTAATCAATATGTCACATTTTAGTCCTTTACACTTAAGGTATCTTTTCTTTCACTCTTCCATTTTGATCCTTAGTCTATTACAATCTATTCTAATTCAAGTATATATATTTGAATCGATTTATGTCACCTAAATAAAATGGTAACATTCCCATTAATGTCACACTTTAATCTAATTACAAGCTTATTTCATCTCAATGGAATATTTAAGTTCAAAGATAACTAATTATGATTGACCCGATTTTAGGGGTATTACAAGTACAACCAGTGAAATGTAGTTGCTCCAAGGCCGGCCTCGAATACACTTGGATCGCTCCTCTAAGGCTTGCTATACGGTCATTGAGTTGTTGAACCTCGGTTTCCAAATTTTCAACACGAGCATTCAAAGTTTGATTCTTTGAGTTGCTAGCTTTTAACTTACTGGTCGAACCCTTGTGCTTGAAGAGAGACTTTTCCAAACACTTAACCTGATCTTCCAAGGCTTCATTTTGGTGTTGTTCATTCACGAGCTGTCTTGAGTGAGAAGTGCGAAGGTTCTTCATCTCTTGTGTTAAAGTGAGCACTTGATCCTTGTGCTCATAATACATCCTTTTTTAGTTCTCGGCTCTTGCCCTCTCCTCCTTGAGTCGAAGCTCTAACCCCTCGCTTGGTCTACCTTCTACGACTCTTTTACTCTTTTTTAGCCTTTTATGTTTCTGAATCTCTTCCTTCTCCAACTTGAGCTCGAGTTCCAACTTATCTTTCTTTCCTTATAGGCCTTTAATCACCCCTCCAAACCGTGTCTTTTCCAATTCGAAGTCAAACTTTTCTTGGTTGGCTTTCTCTTCGAGCTTGAGGTACCTCTTTTGCTCCTCTTCAAGCTACTTTCTCATCAACTTGGCCTCGGTAGGAAGCGTGGCCAACCTCTCCTCTATAGAACTCCTTCTATTAGGATTCAATTGAGGAATATTATTGTTGGCTGGCTAAATCACCAAGCTTCATGCCCGGAGGTGACCATATAAGGAGCATTCATGATCCTAACCCGTCTTGCGTTGTTCCAAGTTGAAGAAGCATTATACACCACCGCCTTGTAGCCTTTCTCTTTCTCATAATTCATGTTGAACTCATTTAAACCTTTGGTGGCCGTCACAAATTGCTTTGAACCATACTGTCTCAAAACTAGAAGAGGCGCGTAAGTTGTATGCCCTTAATTACCAAGTAGTGGTACCCAAGAGTGTACTCCGCATCTATAGAGGATATTTTTTACCAATAACCATAGAGCTCTCCAAACTATGTCCTCCTCTCTTAAATTTCGAAGAACATCTAGCCAAACTCCCTCGGATCTTTGTGTTGGCCAATCCCCATTTCGCAGGAATTCCTCCAATGGTGAGAATTTGCCATCATAGAGAGGTATTGAGAAACTGACATCTGACCATAGGTGACTGTAGAACCAAGCGGTCAAAAGCTATGGGCATCATTGGAAGCGACCTCCACCATTCTCCCTACAAAACCTCAAAGATCAAAAAGTTTTGACCAAAATTACGGGTACCGGATTGGTCTCGCCGCTCAAATGATCAAACAAGTCCAAAACGACGGGTCGATAAGCCCTAATTCTCAAGGAAAAAACACCAACTCATAGATCAACAATGCAAATAGGTCCTACTGAACTCGACCCACGGGACGTACGGAAGCTAAGGCTAGGATTCCCTCCCACTTAAGATATTCTTTCTTATTCCAAGTGGTGACCTGATGTTCGACCCAAGATAACAACGTGTCCAAGAATCTACTAAGCTTGCCTTAAAAGGCTTTGTTCTTGTCAGGTTTGAAGTAGACCCGATTCTCGTCGATCTTGTTGCAATTCATGAGATCTTGGTATTCTTCAATTGTAGGAGTCAAATCAAAGTTACCTATTGTGAAACAACTGTAAGTTGAGTTCCAAAACCCCACCAAATCTTGTAGTAGTGCTTGGTCGATCAAAACATCTAGCAAGTATGCAATGTCGCCATACTCTTTTCTGAAAGCATTTCTCGTTTCAAGATCCCAATTGTTTCATACCGGTTTTAGCTCGGACACATCTTTGAACTCCGTATTCATGAATGTTTCAGTTTCCATTGCTGACATGAACTCGACAGAAATGCTATCTCCATCATGAAGTTGCTCTCCTTCTGACCATCTTTGCACATCAGAGTTCTGTTCATCATTGCTACGAATCAAATCTCCCATTGATATGGTCTTTAATTTTAGACTATTTCAAATTCAATGTGCTCTTCATGATATGAAAAAATATGCAAAATAAAAGGGTAAAAAGGGAAATGGAGGAGACAAAAAGAAACGCGTTAGTTATAAGATAAACAATGTAACGAAAACAAGAAAAGATAAATGTGAACGAATTAAGCAAAAAGGCAAACAAAGAAAGAAAACGCTAACCACATGAATTCTAGTTCGCTAAGGTTATCCGCATGGCTCTAATGGGGTGGGCTTCCAAGATTCTCACACATGGGTTCGGTTCTAAATAAGGGTACCCGAACCTATCTTATTACCTACTAAGGCAACAAGAACCCCAATTCTGGCCCCTTACGAGCTTGAAAATTGGTTTCGGTTCGAGGGAAAGCACAACCTAATGACGTGGAGGGCTGCTCACGTGTCAAAAGGTATGGATTCTAGAAGTGAATTACCGAATCGTGGAAGGCTACTTACGTGGGTATGTGGAATTTCACCCCTACTTAAGGGACGAAGCTCGGGTATAGAGCTTGGTGAACATGGTGCAACACATGTCGGTGATTCCTTAGAAATTAGAAACCGACCATCACAGATAAAACTATAAATGAAACTAGAAACCGACCACCCCTTTTTCGTATTGGTCACTACTCGCCAGCAGCCGGGGAACCAAAAAAAACACAAAATGCTCCTTTGCCTTTTAAACATAAATCTGACTTTGCTTTTTTGAAAACCAAACCTCTTTCTCTTTAAAAACCCTAAAACTGTATCGAGAATCTCCTTTCTTTTAGGATTGAAACCGAAACCAAGCCCCCCTTTGGTTACTCTTCTTTTCGACTCACCATTAACAGCTGTAAGACCCTAAAATCTGGCCTAGTCGGAATTGGGTTCCGGTGATCAGAAACCCTACATAAAAATGTTCAAATATTGTATTGATACTGACCATGAGGTCAATTGTATCGGTGATGGACTCTAATTGAGTCAAATTACTGTTTAATGACCTTAATGAATGTATTAGAAACTTTTTAGTAGCTAAATTATAGAAATTGGAAGTTTAGGAACAAAAGTATAAGGAAATGAGAGTTGAGGGACTAATCTTGAGATTAGCCCCTCTTCAATTATAAATCCCATACCTGGGATTACCGGGAGAGTTTCCTTCAATGGAAGGAAACCTATTGCTATTAACATAAGGAAAATAGCAAATAGTTAGGGATTGGAAACCTTACTTGAAACACTCCCCAAGCAAGCATCTCACCAAGCTATCATCTCCTACCTAAGCAAGCACCTTCATTGGAGCTTGATTTCAAGCTTGACTTTTCTTCAATTTATTGTTATCAAATCATTGCAAGTGATCATGTAAGCTATAATCCCCAAACAACCCTTGAATTCCATGGGTATATCAAGCTTAATCACAAGCTAGGGTTTGGTCATCCATAGAGTTTGATAGCTAATAGCTATTTTAAGCTTCGATATTGATTTTGTTATCGTTATATTGATTTTGGTATCGTAATAATGAATCTAACCGAATCCTATTGTTTTTTACCTAGCTCAAGAAGTTGGTAGAGATCATCCACCATCAACAAGAAAAGCTCAGAACAAGAGGATTGCTATCCGAGAGCCTTGAAAGCTTCAAAATATCATGGTGAGTGTAGTCAGAGTCTCGGGATTAGGCTAGGTGCCTTTCTCAGCTTAATCGTTAATAGAATTATCATTACTAACCCTGTTGTTAAGGATTATTGCATCGAATCACTTATCGGACATTATGGTGAGCATTGGTAAGTTATCGCATCAAGTATTGGACATTGTCATCATTATCGTTATTGCTATTGAACATTAGACATAGGTATCGCTGTTGTCATTGAGTATTGTTATTTTCATTAACATCGCCATTGTCATTGAATCATGAAAGTATGAGACATTGATATAGAGCATTGATATAGCCATTGTCATTGATTATTGAAGTCAACATCATTATTTGTTATCGAAACATTGCAAATGAAGCATCGATCATTGTTGATGTCATTGAGATCATTGGACATTGCCATTGTTATTGATATTATCATTGAACATAGACACCAGAATATTGTTTATTGATAAGAACATTGAACATGGCTATTGATATTGAACATGAATTATTGATACTGTCACCGGACCTTGGATTCGAAGGGCATTGGATACAATTGGCATGCCATAGAATTCATGAGCTCAGTGTACGAGTGGAATACTGTCCTAGGGCTACGACCTATATTGATTTGGCAACGCGGAGGGATGTGTTGTGATATTGTTCATATTGGCGAGGCGTAGGAATTCGCGTATCCATTATCCGAAATTGATCCAAGGGTTATTGATGAAATATGGATTTATTGTTATTGAACATGATCATTGCATTGTTTCCATGGATCTATTGCATTGTTAATGTAAAGATAGGAGTTGTAATACATTTCCATGACATAATGTTTATTTGTGACTACCTCACTAGGCAAAGTATGCCTAATGCATTGCATTTTATCTATTTCAGGTTAAAAGATTCAACGTTGGAGATCATAGAAGTTGTTGCGCTGTACAAGTCATAAGCAAGACTAAAGTAATGTATATCGAGCCTATGAAACCTAGTAGGGTGCCAAAGTACCTAGAGCAGTCATATAAGGTCCTTTTGATAGGTATATTTTGTGCTTGTGGGATGTTAGTGCATATGGCTTAAAATGAACTTCTCACTTGGCTTAAAAAGGACTAAAAGTGCATATTTGGCTCTATAAGGTGAAAACATAGTAAATGGATTCAGATCAACACGAAATTTGGTATGCTAGTAGTTTATATACTTTAAAACTTACTGGTAAAATTTTATTACATTTGGACATTGGTTGATAGGTTAAATTGAATAAAAACTAGCAAAAATTTGTCATTACAGGGCAGGGGTATCGGTATGGTTGATGGTGTATCAATACGGCCTTGCACATTTGGTCAGGTCAACGATGGTTAACAAGGAGCATATCGATACGGCCTAGGCGTATCGATACAAATTTTGGCTTCTGAAATTTAGGTGTAAAAATGGTATCAATACGGGGTCAAGGCGTATCGATATGCGGTCAACGCGGTCAACTAGTAGTGGTACGGCCCTCAACCATATCGATATGGGTCTCTTAAATTGAATATGAAATTTGGGATCTAGGCTAAAGTGTACCGATACGGGCATAAGGGTATTGGTACGGTGATAGTTAAATCTGTTAAAAGATGAAGAACCCAGCTTTGTATTGTTCACAGTATGGTCACTGATTAATGCATGGCTTAATTGAATGGGCAAATGAACTCCGAATAATATGAAAATTTGTATGCTCACTATTTGAATGATGAATTTCACTTTGATAATGTTAATTTCATAAAAGGACAACTAAAATACTAAAATTATGATTAAGTCCCTAAAACTTGTAAATGTTATAACTTGGTCCTAATTGGATAATAATGGACTCGCAATGGATTAATTGAAATTTTGTATTACTCATTCTTAGATGTGGGGCTTATTATCATCACTTATTGTATGAAATTATCGTACCGGTCATCGTTTAGTTCACTGGTAGCATACCCCGACCCAGTTTTCGACCAGGCTAGGAAGAGGGTGTTACATTTGTGGTATCATAGCTAGAGTTTAGTCGATTCTAGGACTAAATCGAAGCTTATTTCATTGTTATTGTGTTACTTTACCATCTAGGAGTTGTACATTGTGTATGTTGTGACTTGTCGACTAATTCGATCTGTTTATGTTATAGATATGTTTGAGACGAACGAGGCTCACATTCACAAGCATGCCACCAGCTCCTCGACTCATGGCGAGGAAGTAAGGGGAGGGGACTTACCGAACCCACCTAATCCCTCACCTTAGCATGCCGAGCCAATAACGCTTGATGTGCAGGCAGAATGTTATCGGAACATGGCTGGCATATTCAAGCAATTCATGGCATCTATAAGGGCTGAGATGGTGGTGCAACCGACCCCACTAGTTGTCCAATATACTCGAGCCCCTATTGATAAGTTAGCGTCACTCCGAGCCTACACCTTCACCGGATAGGATGATGACAGTCCTGAGACTACGAAATATTGGCTGGACAACACACTAAGGATTCTGAACAAACAACTACAGTGCTCGAATGAGCACAAGCTGGAGTGCGCCCTTGCATTGCTAGCTGATGAAGCATTGCAGTGGTGGGAGACCACTATTCTTACCGTCCCTGAAGAATCAGTTACTTGGGAGTTCTTCCTTCAAGAATTCTGAAAGAAGTACATTAGTGAGTATTACCTCGGAGAAAGACGCATTATCTTTCTCCACTTGAAGCAAGGCGGTCGACCTGTTGAGCAGTACATTCATGATTTATGCAAGCACTGCCGTTATGGTACAGAGTACATCAAGAAGGAAGAAGACAAGTGCATGATGTTTATTGCTGGGCTTAGTGATGAATTACGCCCTATGTTTACTACCTTGGGGATCAACAGTTTCCAAGATCTTGTGAACTGAGTAAGGCCACTAAAGCTGCACAGAATACCTTGAGTTCAAGTGGAACTAACAGGATCGAAAAGAGGTTTAGGGATGATTCCTGACCTCCTAGGTGGAATAAAAAGAGTAAGAATCAAGGTCCCCAAGAAAAATGTGTATTTTCAACCTTCCCGTTCTGAGAACATCGAAAAACCTCAAACGGTGACCTAGTCTTTTGCCAAGACGGCCTCAGTTGAAAACACTAGAGGCTCCAACTGAAATACATAGAATCCAGTTTGCAATTACTGCCAGAAACAACATCTAACAGGTCAATGTCGTAAGAAGACTGGGGCATGCTTCTATTATGGTGAACAAGGTCATTTCATTCGTGATTGTCCCATGGGTGCAACCTAGTCTCCAGCTACACCGGAAAGTACTGCATCCCCTACTCAGTCCCTCCGAGGTAAGGGGTCAAGACAAGGTTCGTCAGGAGCTTCAGGGAGATTTAGTGACTCTGGCAAGGCACCGAGTAAGCAAGAATCCAAGACTCATGCTTAGATGTACCATGTAAGGAGTAGGGAGGAGAAAGATGAACCTGATGTCATTACAGGTATCATTGAACTGTATTCCTATTCCTTATATGCATTGATTGACCCTGGCTCAACTCATTCTTTTATAAGTACTGAACTGGCCAATAAGTACGGAATGACTAGTGAGCCTATAGCATCGAGAATTTCTGTAACTAATCCACTTGGTGATTGTGTCACCATAAACTTTGTATGTAAGAATTGCCCTGTGGTGATTCAAGGGATTCCTTTTTTGGGCAACTTGTTGCCTCTATCGATCCATGAGTTTGATGTGATACTGGGTCTAGATTGGCTTAGTGAGCATCAAGCATGGGTATATTGTAATAAAAGAAGATTGTATCTCTGAGGCCTTGGTAAGGAGAGCATTGTGTTGATGAGTTCAAGAATTCCTTCCTTGTATGCCTTGACAATTGAAGTTAAACATGGGCCACAGTTATCAGATGTTGATGCTGAGTGCGAGTTTCTTGATGTCTTTCTTGATAAACTTTCGGGTTTACCCCTAACCCGTAAGGTTGAATTTAGCATCAACGTACAACCTGGAACTACTCTAGTATCCATTGCACCTTACCGAATGACAGCCATTGAACTAAAAGAGTTGAAGGCCCAGATTCAAGATTTGCTTGATAAAGGCTTCATTTGACCTAGTTCTTCACCTTGGGGAGCTCTGGTTCTCTTTGTGAAGAAGAAAGATGGTTCCATGAGACTATGTATTGATTACTGACAGTTGAACAAGGTAACCATCAAGAACAAATACCCATTGCCAAGGATTGATGACCTATTCGATTAGCTCAACGATGCCACTGTGTTTTCCAATATCGATTTGAGGTCTGGTTATTATCAAATGAGAGTTAAAGAATGTGATGTGCCTAAAACCTCCTTTCCTACGAGATACGGTCACTACAAATTCTTAGTGATGCCATTTGGGCTAACCAATGCACCGACAACTTTCATGGACCTAATAATTAGGTTTTTAGACCCTATCTCGACAAATTTTTGGTTGTGTTCATTGATGACATCCTAATCTATTCTAAGGATGCAGTGGAGCATCGTGATCACCTCCGCATTTTGCTTCAAACCCTCTGGGAGAAACAATTATTTTCCAAGTTCTTAAAATGTGAGTTTTGGCTTACTGAAGTTGCCTTCCTTGGGCATGTTGTATCGGCCTCGGGCATTCAAGTAGACCCGAAGAAGATTCAAGCCATTATCGATTGGCATCCACCAAAGAACATTGGCGAAGTAAGAAGTTTCCTTGGTCTTGTTAGCTATTATAAGAGATTCGTCAAGGGATTTTCTATGATAACAGCCCCTCTGACTAAGTTATTGAGGAAGGAAGCTCCATTGTTTGGGATGCAGATCAACAAAGGAGCTTCGACCAATTGAAACAAGTTTTGACTCATGCACCAGTTCTAATCCAACCCGAGTCAGGTAAGGACTATACAGTTTATAGTGATGCATCACATCTCGGGTTAGGATGTGCATTGATGCAAGAAGGCAAGGTCATTGCATATGCATCAAGACAGCTCAAGCCACACAAGATGAATTATCCTACTCATGATCTAGAATTGGCTGCAGTTGTCTTTGCGTTGAATATTTGGAGACATTATCTTTACGGGAAGACATGTTACCTCTATACCGATCATAAAAGTCTCAAATATCTTTTAACTCAAAAAGAGTTGAATCTTCGACAACGGAGATAGATGAATCTCCTCAAGGATTATGACCTTATCATTGACTACCATCCGAGAAAGGCAAATGTTGTACCTAATGCACTCAATCGCAAACCTCTGTCTGGTAAGTATTATTATTGATCCTTAAGTATAATGAAATGATTTGTACACCAACTTATTACAAGTCCTTGTGCTGTAGCTCCTCAAGCTATCAACGCCCACTTTCGTCTTATGATTCATCGCTGCTTTGTAGCTGAGATTCAAGTTCAGTCTACCATTATTTCAAGGATTCAAGCATTGCAAAGACAAGATCCTAAACTTCAAGCCATCATTTCCAAGTTACAAGATAACCCTAATTTAGAATGAATTCTAAAAGACTCTTATGTTTTCGCGACCAGGTTTGTGTACCTGATGATGAACTTCTTTGCACTGATATCCTTAAAAAAGCTCATTCGAGCTCTTTGT
Organism: Hibiscus mutabilis; assembly: GCA_019671005.1. Lineage (NCBI taxonomy): Eukaryota > Viridiplantae > Streptophyta > Magnoliopsida > Malvales > Malvaceae > Hibiscus > Hibiscus mutabilis. Next base: position 21,498,263 of record CM033725.1, read on the forward strand.
CTATTCACCCGAGGTCAGCAGAGATGTACAAGGACCTACGGGAGCTTTATTGGTGGCCGGGCATGAAACAAGCCATAGTTGAGTTCGTGTCTAAGTGCCTCACGTGTTAGCGTGTTAAGGCTGAACATCGTGTCCCTACTGGATTATTGCAACCTATTGATTTGCCGCAATGGAAGTGGGAGAAGATCACTATGGACTTTGTCAGTGGTCTGCCTCTGACTCCTACTAAACACGATGCTATGCGGGTCATTGTGGATCGTTTAACCAAGTCAGCACATTTCTTACCGATTCGAATGGACTATGGTCTTCCCAAACTAGCTGACTTGTATATCAAGGAAGTCATTCGACTCTATGGAGTACCTCAATCTATCATATCCGATCAAGATCCCCGATTTGCATCTCGGTTCTGAAAGTCATTGCAAGGAGCTCTGGGCACCAGAGTTAATCATAGTACTTCCTTTCACCCTCAGTCTGATGGCCAATCAGAACGGGTAATACAAATTTTGGAGGGTATGCTGCGAGAGTGTATTATTGATTTTGGCAGGTCATGGGAGAAATCCCTACCCCTCATTGAATTTGCCTACAACAATAGCTACCAAGCTTCCATCAAAATGACACCGTATGAAGCATTGTATGGGAGGCGTTGTTGAACTCCCTTATGCTGGTCTGAGCTCGGTGAAGGCAAGATGTTGGGCCCTAAATTACTTTGGCAACTCCAATTGTTCCAGCAATGCCATCAATCAGATTCCAGACCAATGAAAGGATCGAAGATATCCGACTTCCACCACCATTCCTACAAAGGTTGAAGCGACAAAAGAAAGAATATCAATTCAAGAAGTTTCTTGATATCCTAAAGCAAGTCCATATCAACTTGCCATTGGTGGAAGCAATTGAACAAATGCCAAACTATGCCAAGTTCCTTAAAGACATTGCGTCCAAGAGAACAAGGTTAGGAGAGTTTAAAACAATTGCCACAACAGAGGGATGCATGGCCATGTTGTGCAATCGTATGCCACCCATGCTGAAGGATCCCGGAAGTTTCACAATACCCTGTTCCATTAGAAACCACTATGTCGGGAAAGCATTATGCGACCTTGGGGCTAGCATAAACTTGATGCCTAAATCGGTTTTCCAGAAACTAGGAATCGAGAAGGCAAGACCTACAACAGTTATGCTACAGCTAGACGACAGATCCTATGTGCATCCAGAGGGAAAAATCGAAGACATACTAGTAAAAGTTGATAAATTTATTTTTCCACTGACTTTATTATTTTGGATTGTGAAGCAGATGAGCATGCACCTATCATTCTCGGGAGACCATTCCTAGCAACAGGGAGAACATTGATCGATGTTGAAAAGGGAGAACTCGCAATGAGGGTGAATAACCAGCAAGTTAAACTAAATGTGTTCCAAACACTAAGGCACGCCAATGATCCAGAAGAATGCCAACTTCTTCATGCCACAGCAGAGTTTAACTTTGACGAGGAATTTAGTTGCCTCGGTAACTACATTGCCGATCAAGAGAAACCTGAGGAGTATGAAGAACCGGTCGATGAGGAGCATTCAATAACAAATTTCGATGTAAACTCTAGGGCCTTAAAAGGAGCATTCAATAGCATCCTCGTCAGTTTCGATGTAAGGAGCATCAATGGTTATGGAAGCAATGATGTCCTTTAATGCTCTCACACTTACCAACTTACCATCGATAACAAATTTTAGTGTAGGGATGAAGGTACGGCCCCAACTGAGTGAATCCACGGCCTCCCTAACAGACAATTATAGGTTGGCCGAATGTCTATTACCGCAAACTCAATAACATACTCAATAGGCCCAATTCGCAAGGGCATCTCAATCTTTCCAATAGCGTCCCTTTGAGTGCCATCAAATGCCCTAACATAGTTTTGACACAGCTTCATATGTGAACTGTCTATTGGCAACCTTTGTAAAGTCACCATTGGCAGTACACTCAAAGCGGACCCGTTATCGATAAGCACCCCCGGCAAGACATACCCTTTGAAATGAGTGGTAATGTTCAGAGCTTTGGTCGATCCCATGCCACCGTTTAGAATTTCACATCACTAAAAGTGATATAGTTGTCTGTGGCAATGTGACCCACTATTCGGTCCAATTTGCTTACCGAGATGTCATTTGGGACGAACGTCTAGTTTAACACCTTCAATAGTGCACTTCAGTGTTTCTCTGAGCTTAACAATAATTCTAGAACATAAATCCATGCTTGCTGTTTGTAATCACTCATTTTTATCCGATGTATGAATGTTGTGTTAATCTATTTTAGTTTAAAAATTAATAAATTATTGTTACATGTATACGTATTATATTATGTGTTCATTACTATACGTGTAATTAGTGTGTACGTAAACTATGTGTATGAGTATATATGCATGTATGTTTGTATATTATATTAATGTGATACCTATGTGTAGTTTGCATGTATGTTTATGTGTGTGTACGCATATATTATTATTATTACTATTGTTATTATTACTATTATTATTAATGCTATTGGGCTAAAATTAAAATAAAATAAAAAAGTATATTAAAATCCAAATTAGATATCCAGTCCAAATTACATAAAACCCAAAATTAATGTTTACATTGGGCCCAATCCGGCCCCAAACCCTAACCCACATCCTAAAAACCCTAATCCATATCAAATAATGGAGCCCTAATACCCTCACTTTATTTTGCGCAGCTGCACGAGGACCGTTGGATCAGATTTAGATCCAACGGCCACGGTTGAAGCATGAAGACCTCTCATCTGCCGCGCGTAAGCCCACTTGCCATCCAGCTGACTTCTACATGCGCGTGTGGAGCATGCACTGGCCTTTCAGATCATCGTATGCCACGTGGCATCATCGGGTGCAACCCCGCCCGTTCAAGCACGCATCTAGGCCGTTTGATCATCAAACCATCTTAGCCGTTGGATCAGATCTGATCCAATGGCCAACAATATTTCTGGCTAAGATAGCCTTTTCGTCTTCCAGATGCCAATCCACATGGTTGCCGCCGTACACTGTCCTTGTACCAGTCCTCCAACCACCAAGCATGGCCGGGCATGCCAAAGACAGAAAGAAATGGAAAGGCCTCAGAATAAAAAAATCAGATCCAAAAAATATCTTATGTATTAGTTTACCAAACGAAAAAGCCAGAGAGATATATGTAACTCGAGAACAAAGTCAAAAGTGTTTTTTTTTCTTCAGTTTTCTGAAATACAAACAAAAAAACAAAGAAGGTTTCAGGGTAATCATCTTTTTCTTTTTTCATGCATGCATAAATCAAGAACCATATAGGAAAAAGTAAAAAGAAAAATTTCTTTACCTGAGTCAGTTCGAATCTTGTCGGCGATGAACCCTCGGGGGTAAGCCGTTTCAGGGAGGGTTATTTTGGTTTTAAAAGAAAGGTTTCGGGTAAAAGGGGAGTGTGTTCAGAGGGTATTTTTTGTTCAAATGAGTGGTCTGGGTGGCCGGAAGTGCTGGTTTGGGAAGGCTCGAGGCGGCCGTTAAGGCCGAGCCTCGCCTGAGACTGCCTAAGCACGGCGGCATTGAAGGGTTTTAGATTTTGTGGGGATTGTTTTCTGAAAAAACAGAGAATATGAGAGTTTTCTCTCTTAAGGGCTAAAAAATGAGAAAAGAAGGAAAGAGGGGGCCGATTATTGGTTTTATAGAGGGGAAATAAAAAGGAAATGGGTAACTATCATCATAAATCCTCCCACATTCTAGAAGTTTTCGTTTCTGTCTTGCCCCTTAGGTAATTTGCAAGCCTGGTCCTTGTAGCTTTTCGAAGTCTTTTAATTTGGTCACTAAATTAAATTGAAATCAGCATTTTAATGGTAAAATTACCTCCCCAATCCCACCGCGTTTTTGAACTTTTCATTTGAAGCTTCCCCCTTGGTTTTATTGCACGTTTGGTCCTCTTGCATTTTACCCATTTTGCAATTCCCCCATTTAATGTACTTTTTATTTGTTTAATATATGTCTTCTAGTTATGTTTTTATTTCGTTTCAACCCCTTTCCAGTTTTAAATATTTATATCTTTTGTTTTTTTCGGCATGTTTATTTTGTTTTTTTCTTGAGAATATATATGCTTCTATAGTATGTTTTTAGGTTTTTTATGTGTACATTAATATGGATTGTACCGCGCTTCTAGCTTATTAATTTGCGTTGTGCTTTTGTTTGATTTATTAATTATGTTTTAGTTTTTTAGTTAGTATTATGTTTATTTGTTTGCATGATTGTTATGACCATTGTGTATTGTGGGTTGTATATTGGTTGTGGATAACATGTTTATCACGTGTCATGCATGTCATGTATACCATATTTGTGTTTTAATGTTTTAAGCATGTTAGAGTTAATTTTTTAGTTTTAAAAGTGTTTATTTCTTGTTCATGTTGCTTTGTTTTTAACATGATATGTTATTTTTTTGTTGCTCATGTATTTTATTGTTTTCGTTTAATATTGTGATATCCATGTTTTTTAGGTTTTTAGTACCATGTCAATGCAAATGTATGTTTCCAAATTATTTCTCTAAGATTGCATATCAAGATATATAAATTGTCAATGCGGTGCCCTTTTATCCGAGCGTAAACGGGGCTAGTATCAGGCGTAGTGATGGTGGTTGGGCGTTTACTCTCGGATAACGGGGCCTTTAAAATTTACCCGCACTTATAACCAAATTTTAAATTAATCGTCACTTTAATCTGGAAACTCTAATATTAATAAAGCGGTAATTATTAAAGTACCAATTTTGGGCGGTGTGGTGGTGCTAATCCTTCCCCATCCGTAACCGGCTCCCGAACCAACAGTTTTTAAATCGATGGTTTTACGGTGTCCGGCCTACCTAAGTGGCCGGTGGCAACTCCAATTTCTAAATAAAATACGGTTTCTTTAAAACCCACGAAAGACATTATTTTCAAAACAAAACAAAATAAAACTACGTTTTTAGCGTAAGAGGACATCGCTACATATTGCGACTCTACTGGGGACGGTTTTTTGTTTTTCAAAAAATAAAGAGAGTCGAGCTTGTTAATAATAATTATCGCTTTATTAGAAATTCTGGATTAAAGTGACTATTAAACTAACATTCGGTAATAAGTGCACATTTATTTTGACGTATTTAAAATATGACATATAAACCCATTTTTTTAAGTGGGGGAATACGCTAATGCTTTCGTGGAGATATCGTTCTCTCGTGTAGGCCTAGCAAGTACCTTCGGGGCTCGAGCACCTTATGTTTTCGTAAGGATGTCGTTCCTTCGTGCAGGCATAAGAGAATGGGTCCCCCTGAATTGAACCCGGTTGAAAGGAGCCTATAATGGGTGATGATCGCGGGCCTTGCTACTCTTAGTAGAGGACAGCGAGGACAATTCGGGTAACTCCTAGCACCAACACTGCATGTAGAGAACATATAGAAACCCACCCCTTTAGAGCCATGCGGATAACCTATGTGTTTTAGACGGGATGTAAATAGGGTTGTTTTGTGTGTTTATCCTATTTAATTCGTCCTTTTATTTATATATTTATTAATTTTATTCGACACTGACTTGTTTTATTTTTTGTTTTTTATTTTTCTTTTTTTGCATACATTATTGCATTTGCATTACATAAAGGTACTAGATTAAGTGGTTTACCCGATCAGAAAGTCTTTCACCATGGAAAAAAGGTATCTTAGGAAAGAAGAGCTTAACTTGTCAGTCAGGCATTGGTCAGAGGTCAATCAGAAGGCCCAAGGGGACAGTTTGCCAAGCGAGCGCATAATAGCAAGGTACACCTACGTGAGTCTTCAACAGAACGACTTATGGGATCTTCAAAGCATCTGGGAAGGATGGGACTGAAGACTACAAGACATGTTCTGTGATAATTATGGCGACATTGCACAGCTGTTATACGTTCGAGTCAACAACCCTTACTCCGATCTATTTTTCACTTCTGGAATCCTACTTTCTGCTGCTTCACCTTCAATGGACAGAACATGATGCCTACAGAAGAAGAGTACACTGCCTTACTTAATCAGAAGAACGTTCAGGAAGATTGGATCTATGCAAAATCGCCGAGGAATCAGAATTACACTACAAAGCTCAAAACCTTTGCTGGGATGAGTGATGATTGAGTTAATGGCCTGATTCGACTTTGAGGAGACAGTACAGTCTTTGCATAGGAGAGTATTCGAGAAATCATACCCGCACATCCAGATGAGGGGAAGAGGATAGACCTATTTGCCTTGGGAATATATGGTTTGGTAATCTTTTCGAGAACTCTTGGAAACATTGATGTAGCCATTCTAGATCTATTTGAGCGTATGAAACGGAGGGTGAACCCAGTACCAGCAATCTTGACTGAGACCTTCATTTCCTTAAATGCCAGTCGAAAGGACGAAGAATGACGTTTTCGAGGATGTGCACAACTGTTACAGTTATGGATTCAGAGCCACATGTGGAAGACACCAACGAGGGTCCTACCGGGGATATCCTTTCAAGGCTTTTCGCCCTTACACGAGTACTTAGCAAAAGAGTGGCGAGAAAACTTGAAGACGAAGAAATGGTCTAGTTTCTTCAGGAACATTCAAGATGAAGACATAGTATGGAGGGTTATGTGGCTCGGTAGAGTTAATTACTTCTTGTACAGTTACGGTGATTATGACTGGTTGATGATGTTGGGGCTGCATGGTGGGATTGCTTGTGCTCTGCTTTTGGTGTCCCAACAGTTCGGATCACGACAATTTTTTCCCAATACCGCCGGATTGAGCCGAAGTGAATTTCCTTTCAAAGGTGAGTTCAAGGAAAAAGTTCAGACTATCATGAGGGCTTGGGACCATTGTTACCGAATCAGAGTGGAAGAAGACATCGAGCGTATGATCACCCCGTACTATGATCTTTGGAGACGTTTAAAGATCAATGATAAGATTCCAAAACCCGATCAGGGACCAGCTGTGTCACTTGGGGAGCTTATGAGAGTAGTACCGTCTAAAGCTAATATTTTACGAAATGAACTCGAAGAAGTCAAGAGGAAGATGGAAACCCAATAGACTCAGCATGAGGGTAAGCTTTATAAAGCGAGTTTAGAAGTCGACGAGCGGGACAGGATCATTAGGCAATTAAAGAAACTGAATGCGGATTTGAGAGAGAAGAACGCTCTTTACCAGGAGGATACCCTCTTACTCCAAGCGAAAGTAAAGAAGGCCAGCCGGAGTCAGTTCATAGCAGTGGAAAAGGAAATGATGAATGGTATTCGTTTGGTGGAAAAAGAACGAGAGATCGGCAAGCGAGCGATCGAGAAAGAGATAGAAAGCTGCAGGTTAGCTACTGAGGAGGAAAGGCGGTCTTTCAAGGAGGCCATCGATCAAGAGAATGAAAGAACTAGGCAAAAGATCAGCAAAGGAAAACAAGCAGTCAGCTACAACAGAGAGAACACCGCCGCTTGGAAAAGAAGGTACATGGGTAGCAGGAATAGACTGTTAGAGATGCAAAGATTGTACGACGACACCATACAAAGCCTGAACCAGAGCCAAAGTCAGAATGTCAAGTTAGAGGGAAGGTTGGCAGGATTAGAACACTCTTTTCAGACTTACCGTCAGAGGAATTGCTTCATCGAACTACAAGAAAGGGAGCGTGAAGTTGGCATGTTGCGAGCCTGGATTGAGTCGCTTGAAACAACTGTTCAGGATTATAAGGAAAGAATCAGAGTATTCAAAGAAGCTGCAGCCGGAGGAGACAATTATTGGCAAAGAAGACTGCGTGATGCTGCCCAGATGGTGTAGGATAGAGACTAGTATTATGTGAACCTAATGGTGGACATACATCGAGTTGCAAGGCATGTGAGTGACTTAGCTGCCAAAGCCGAAACTCTCCGACCTTTCGTAGCCGCAGGCATGGAAGAAGCACCTAGATTCATCAAGCTGCTCAGGGCTATTGGAAAGTTAGGGGATAGAGCTAGGGCTTATCTGTAGGACTCCGTGTTGTAATTAAAACTCTTTTGTATTAGGAACCCTCCTTTTGTAATACGAACTCTATTGTAATCTAGATCCTTTAATTCCCGTAAAAGTAGTTCAAAAGGGTGATTACCAGCGGAGTCAGTACCTTTATTTGTATACATTCCTGAATTACATCATGACATTTGCATCATTATACATGCATTTATTTTCTTTGCAATCATATTAATATTGTAAATATTATGGCAGTGTGAAATTAGAAGTTAAGCCGCAATCATTCATCATCCATACCTTACCCAACTACAAAGCAAACTCATAGAAGATAGGATAATCAGCATAGAGAAAGGACAGAGAGATCTGGAAGCAAGGTTTGATGAGGCCCAGAGAAGCCTCAATGACCAGATTGCTCAGTCACAAGCGTCGATAGTGTCTGACATAACTGCATTGTTGGCTAAGAGCCTCAAAAAAATAGTCGAATGTGAAGTTGCTCAAGAGCCAGAAGGTACCCCAGCTCACAGTAAGGTTCAACCGGCTATGCAAAATCTGGCCAGAAGGGTATATATTGACCCTGCTGGGATGTCTACTAATCTTCAGGTAGGGGCATCTAAGAATCAACCCATTGACACAGAGGCACTCTACGAGGAGAAGGTGCCAAACCTGAACTTGGTCGAAAAGATCAGGACAAAGGTAGAAAAGAAATGGGATGAGAGGTTTCGCCTCATGGAAGAAATATTTAAAGCCCTACAAACTAAAAAAGAATCGAGAAGCGATGCCAGTGACTTAAGTTTGGTATCCGACCTTGTCCTGCCACCAAAATTTAAAACACCAAAGTTCGACAAATACGATGGAACCACGTGTCCTTCCGCACACATGACAATGTATTTCCAGAAGATGGCGGCCTACCTCAAGGATGAGAAACGTTTAATTCATTGTTTCCAAGACAGCCTGACTAGGGCGGCACTGTGGTGGTATACCAAGTTGAGCCGAGCAAACATTAAAACCTGGAAAGATCTTTCAAGAGCATTCATGGAGAAATACAAGCACGTGACAGACATGACGCCCAGCTAAATTATGCTATAAAGTATGGGGCAGAAATCCAACGAAAGTCTGTGACAGTATGCCCAGATGAGGCAAGAAGTGGCCGCCCAGATTCAGCCACCCATCCCCGAACATGAAATTACACCTTTATTTGTTAATACTCTGAAGGGGACACAATTTGATCGCCTCATTAATAACACAACTCAGAGTTTTGCAGATTTAATTAGGACCAGTGAGTCCCTTGAATTGGAAATCAAGAGCGGTAGGATTGACAGCGGGGAAAGTTCTTGGAAGTACAACAAGAAGAATGAGGTGAACACTGCCAGTACTTACATCGCCCCAAAGAATTTCACAGTCTCACAGCCACAGGCGTCTATTGGGAAAGCACAAAACTCAAACCAAAGAGAGGAGAGAACCCCGAGAAAGGAGAAAGAGAGGCAAACTTTTACTCCATTACCCAGTTCGTACTCTGAGCTTTACTCTCAGTTGCACAAAGCGGATTTGGTCCGTCCATACTTTGTTACTCCGTTCAAACCGCCATTCCCATCCTGGTATGACCCGAACGCGCATTGCGATTATCATGGTGGTGCCCCTGGTCATCCTACAGAGAATCGCCTTACTTTCAAGAAGCTTGTGCAGAGTCTAATCGATTCTGGGATACTGAAGTTTGAAGAACCAAGTGTAGCTGCTAACCCATTGCCTAATCACTGGAACAGGGGAGTGAATGCTATTGAGGAGTACTTTACTAGGAAGGTTAAGGAGAATGTGTCAGAAATCAAGTCTCCTTTGCGGTGGATATTTCAGCAATTGTGCATGGCCCACTTGATCGATAAGGGCATGGTAGTAGTGCAGAAGGGATGTGGAATATACTGTGAATTCCATCAGGACGGAGGACACGACATCCAACAATGCGACGAGTTTAAGAGATTGGTGAAGTAATTGATGAATGACAAACAAATAGAGTTCCTTGAAGAGCCTACAAGAAGGAAGGGGTCAGACGTACATATGAAGGGCAGCCCCAACATTAAATACAGGAGAGACATGCCTTTTGTCATCTCCTCCAGGACAGAGGGTGCAAGTTTCTCCCAAGGAGAAGCTACTAAGGTGAATCCCAAGATCATCATCTCAGCACCATCCCCGTTCCCATTCAAGGATATGCGACAAACTCCCTAGAACTATGCTGTGAATGTGTCCCTACCAGAAAAGCCAGAATCTGGTGAAGTAAAAGAACAGAAAGTTGAAGAAGAGCCTACACCGAAAGACGAGCAAGCCAAGAGTGATGAGAATGTCGGTGAGGTAGGCCACTTCACGAGGAGCGGCAGATGTTACTCCTCAGAAACCTTGAAGGCTGCTGAAGTTGCCAAGGATAAAGGAAATGATACATCGGTTACCCCCGCGTAGATATTCGGTTAGGAACCACCTCCAAAGATAAATGAACCAGTAACCAAGGCTCAGGCCAAAGAATTTCTGAAATTCTTGAGACATAGTGAATATAGTGTAGTGGAACAACTACGAAAGCAACCAGCAAGGATTACAGTGCTAGAGTTGCTCCTGAGTTCATAAAAGCACCGTGAGGCACTCTTAAAAGTGTTAAACCAGACTTTTGTACCCCAGGACATTTCTATATCGAGGTTGGACAGGATAGTGGGGCTTATCACCACCTATAACCATATAACATTTAGTGATGACGAGATCCCTAAAGGAGGAATGGGGTCTACCATTGCTCTTAACATCACAACCCACTACAAGGGGTATGTGTTACCGGAGGTATTGATTGACAACGGGTCATCACTGAACGTACTACCTATGGTGACTCTACAAAAGCTACCAATCGATGATTCTCACCTAAAGCCTTGTCATAACTCCGTGAGAGCCTTCGACGGCACACAAAGAGGAACACTTGGAAAGATTGAGGTGCCTCTATTGATTGGACCGACTGAGTACGTGATCAACTTCGTGGTGATGGACATAAAACCATCCCACAGCTGTTTATTAGGAAGGCCATGGATCCACACTGCAGAAGCCGTCCCCTCATCACTGCATCAGAAATTAAAATTTGTGATCAAAGGCAAGTTAGTCACAGTGGAGGCTGAGCAAGAGATCATTGCCTCGGTGACATCAGATGCCCCCTACATTCAAAATGATGAGGATGCTGCAGAATGATCTTTTCGAGCATTAGAGTTGGTGAATGCCACATTCGTCGCGGAAGGTAATCGGATCCCTTGCCCCAGATTATCTAATTGCACCAAGATGATCGTTGCTGAAACTTTGGGCTGAGGAGCCAAATCAGAAGAGGGCTAGGGAGAAGGTTGCAAGAGAGCCTACATAGTCGACGGCAAGTAGAATGTAGAGGTTGCCGAATGAAGATGGGAAAGGTCCCATAAAATCAATCCCCCACACATCGAACAATTCTACCTCGATGATGTTCTGGAGTGGCATCTCATGTCTTCTAGAGATATTGCCCGTCCTCTGGCAACGATCACATTGCTTGTAAAAGTCTTGGGCATCTTTGTACAATGTTGGCCAATACAACCCAGATTGCTAAACTTTGGCCACGGTACGAGTTCCTCCAAAATGTCCTACATAGGGTGAAGAATTGCATTGCCAGAATACATTCTGTTGCTCTTCTTCGGGGACACATCAGCGTATAACCTGATCTGCACATTGTTTAAACAAAAAAGGCTCGTCCTAAAAGTAATGCTTAGCATCATGGCGGAACCGCTTCTTCCCTTGGTGAGTAATACCATAAGGTAAAATACCACAAACAAGGAAATTAAATAAATCCGCGTACCAGGGTATTGCCGAGGCATGTGCTGCCGTGGCGACTGCTCCCAAAATTGCCGAGGCGTGCACGTCCATGGTTGCCGAGGCGTCGAGGGTTGCCGAGGCATGTGCGTCCATGGTTTCTGAGGCAACTAAAATTTGTTCATCTAGGAATGCATTGCATATCTCTAGATCCGCGTCCTCCTCCCTGTTGCGTTCTAAACGTGATAAGTGATCGGCCACTTGATTTTTTGTTCCTTTCCTGTTCTTAATTTCAATATCAAATTCTTGTAAAAGTAATATCCAACGAATCAAGCTAGGTTTGGCATCCCTTTTAGCAAATAGATATTTGATTGACGAATGGTCCGTATGAACAATTACCTTTGTACCAATCAAATAGGATCGGAACTTGTCAAATGCGAAAACCACAGCTAGTAACTCTTTCTCCGTTGTTGTGTAATTCACTTGAGCACTATTAAGAGTTTTACTAGCGTAGTATATCACATGGAAGGTCTTACCTGTGCGTTGGCCTAGGACTGCTCCTACCGCGAAATCACTTGCATCACACATTAGCTCAAAAGGTAGCGTCCAATCTGGTGGAACGACAATGGGTGCCGAGGCAAGCTTTTCCTTTAGGATTTCGAATGCTTGGGTGCAAGAATCATCAAAATCAAATACTTTATCCTGTTCAAGCAGATTGCACAAGGGTTTAGCGATTTTAGAAAAATTATGAATGAACCTCCTGTAAAAACCTGCATGTCTGAGAAAACTTCAAATTCCTTTAACCGAACTTGGTGGGGGTAATCTCTCGATCACGTCCACCTTGGCTTTGTCTACTTCAATTCCCTTGGATGAAATCTTGTGGCCGAGCACTATTCTTTCATCTACCATAAAATGGTATTTCTCCCAATTGAGTACTAAATCAGTTTCTTCACATCTTGCCAACACCCTCTCTAAATTGCCGAGACAGCTATCGAAGTCATTACCAAAAACAGAAAAGTCATCCATGAAGATCTCAAGGAAGTCTTCGACCATTTCTGAAAAGAGTGCCATCATGCATCTTTGGAAGGTTGTCGGGGCATTACACAATCCGAACGGCATCCTTCGGAAAGCATAAGTACCGTATGGGCATGTGATGGTTGTCTTTTCTTGATCTTCTAGTGCTCTGGCAATTTGATTATAACCTGAATAACCATTAAGAAAACAATAAAAGGGTTTACCTGCAAGACGGTCAAGCATTTGATCAATAAAGGGTAATGGGAAGTGATCTTTCCTAGTGTATTTGTTTAGCTTTCGATAATCCATACAAACCCTCCAACCGGTCACAGTCCTGGTTGGAATGAGTTCATTGTTTTCATTACTTACCACTGTTATACCTCACTTTTTTGGTACACATTGTACCAGACTTACCCATGTACTATCAGAGATAGGGATATAATGTCGGCATCAAGCCACTTGATGATTTCTTTCATTACAACCCCTTTCATGGCATGATTCAGTCTCCTCTGGGCCTCAATTGAAGGTTTGTGATCATCTTCCAACAAAATCTTGTGCATGCATACTGTCGGGCTAATTCCCTTCAAGTCGGCAATTGTCCACCCTATTACCTTTTTGTGTAGCTTCAACATCTTGATCAGCTTCTTTTCCTGCTCAGGCTGTAACTTAGAAGAAATAATTACATGCAATGTATTATCGGTTCCTAAGTATGCATATTTTAGTTGCTCTGGCAATTGTTTCAACTCAAGAATCGGTGGTTGTTGAATAGAGGGTTTTTCGAGTTTACCTTCCTTACCCGAGTAATCCAAAGGGTTCAAAGTATGTACCGGTCGACCGACTAGCCAATTTGCCTCTTCTTGTTGTTCATCATCGACCGGTTCTTCATACTCCTCGGGTTCCTCTTGATCGGCAATGTAGTTGCCGAGGAAACTAAATTCCTCGTCGAAGTTAAACTCTGCCGTGGCATGAAGAAGTTGGCATTCTTCTGGATCATCGGCATGCCTTAGTGTTTGGAACACATTTAGTTTAACTTGCTGGTCATTCACCCTCATTGTAAGTTCTCCCTTTTCAACATCGATCAAGGTTCTCCCTGTTGCTAGGAATGGTCTCCCGAGAATGATAGGTGCATGCTCATCTGCTTCACAATCCAAAACAATAAAGTCAGCGGGAAAAATAAATTTATCAACTTTTACCAGTATGTCCTCAATTTTTCCCTCTGGATGCACATAGGATCTGTCGGCTAGCTGTAGCATAACTGTTGCAGGTCTTGCCTTCCCGATTCCTAGTTTCTGGAAAACCGATTTAGGCATCAAGTTTATGCTAGCCCCAAGGTCGCATAATGCTTTCCCGACATAGTGGTTTCCAATAAAACAGGGTATTGTGAAACTTCCAGGATCCTTCAACTTGGGTGGCATACGATTGTGCAACATTGCCATGCATCCCTCTATTGCGGCAACTGTTTCAAACTCTCCTAGCCTTGTTCTCTTGAACGCAATGTCTTTAAGAAACTTGGCATAGTTTGGCATTTGTTCAATTGCTTCCACTAATGGCAAGTTGATGTGGACTTGCTTTAGGATATCAAGCCCGCTCATTCTTGGCCAGCCTGTTTAAAATTTGTATTGCTTCCTCCGACGACTTATCTAGGAGTATGCCGTTTGCCGAGGCATCTAGCATCATCCTTGTTGGTGTATTCACGGCGTTGTAAAACATTGTTACTTGAGTCCACACCGGGAATCCGTGTAGGGGGCATTTTTGTAGAAGTTCTCTATATTGCTCCCAAGCCTCATACATGGATTCATCATCTGCCTGCCGAAAAGAAGTAATGTCGTTACGAAGCTTATCAGTCAAATTTGTAGGATTAAACCGAGCAAGGAAATCACGACAAAGATCGGTCTAAGATGCTATTGATCCGGCAGGAATGCTATTCAACCATGCTTTCGCCCTATCCCTCAGTGAATAGGGGAATAATCTTAATCGTAAGACATCTGGGGTGATTCCGTGTATTTTGAACGAGTTGCAAATCTCGAGGAAAGATTTCAGATGTTGTCGTGCATCTTCAGTTGCTGAGCCGCCAAATTGACCAATTGTGTTGATCATACTAAACATTACCGGTTTTAACTCAAAGTGGTCGGCTTCAATTTCAGGTGCGACAACTCCTGGATTAAGTCCATCTAGATCTTCTTCAAGATAGTCTCGAATAGTTCTGTTTCGTGCAAGAATCACTCCTTCTCCTACTGGAACATCTTGATTCATATTGCCGTCTTGATTAGCCATTGCTACTCTTATCCTTCGTCTAAGTCTTTGTAAGGTTCGTTCGATTTCTGGATCAAAGGGATATTCTGGTGAAGTCGGTCTCGCCCTGGTCATATACCAATGCAAAACCAAAGTTTGTTAGCCCTTTGAATCTTAAACAAGAAAAGTAAAAAGAAAGTGCAAGAAAATAAAAAACAAAGTCGCTATTGCCAATCCCTTACAACGGCGCCAAAAACTTGTTGCGCGTAATAAGTGCTATGCAATTGTGCAAGTATACACGTTGCAAGTTATAGTATAAAAGATATCGTCTCCACATGGATTGGTGCCACTTCAAGAATCTAGTCTCTTGCACTGTAAAAAGTAAAAACACAAATAAAGGATTATGGGAGTTTTAACTAATAACTAAACTAGAAAGCAATAAAGTAAAAGAAAAGATGAGATCAAATGAGAGAGAGATAGGTCAGGTTATCATGAGTTGAGGTGTGATAGCCGATTGGATCGTCTTGGTAAAAGAGTGCATGGGCAACTCAGTTGCCGTGGCAACTTGCACAACGGGGTTGCCTTGGCAACTAATCGATGGTTGCCTGGGCGACTAGTTGGGCAACTACTTGGGCATCTGGGCAGCAACCTTCAAGGTTCGGCAGAGCGTTCTTCAATGGTTTCTTCTTATCCCTAAGTCGAAACTCTAGCTACTTGTGCATGCCTTGATAATACATCCCTGCGTGAATCAAGGGTGAACAACAACCAATCTTGCGCTCCTCTTAGCCGTTGAAATCCTTGACTTATTCATAAGCCGGATTAATCTTCACCATCAATAGATTGAATAAAGATCATATTCATTCGTTTCTTGAATCTAACTCTCTCGATATTAGATAAATAGATGAAGTTACGAGATCCTCTCCCAATTCACTCGCAAACAAGAATAAGAACCAAGAATGAATAAACCTTGAATAGAAAAGTGCAAACTCTTATTACCTAAACAAAATCCAATAGTTTCTCACAACCACAAAACACAATAACCATAGCCAAATAGATTTAGTTCATGGCTAGGTTCCAAAGAAACACAAGATAAATAATCCCTAGCATGAACACAATCGAACAAGAAAGAGAAAGATGAAGAATGAGGCTTGTCGAAATCCTCCTTGCCCTAGATGCTTGTCGAAAATTCTCTCCTCTTGCCCTCCTTGGAGTTGTCGAAATTCCCCTCTCTTGCTCTCTATGGATTGTCGAAATCTCCCTCTTATTTATAGGGCTAGGCCAAAGTCCTTCTTTGAGGAGGAAGTTATGTTGGAAGTAAATTATCTTTAAAGAATATAATTCTTTATTATAATTATATTCCTACTAGAACTTCTCCTATCTTCTTGGAATTTAATTCTTCTTTAATCTCTTCATGGAAATTAAATTCCTTTGGGATTAGGCTTTGCTCCACGTCATCTTGGGCTTGCCTAGTCATCAATTTCGACTACCATATCACATTTGCTCTTGTCGACAATTGCCATGGCAACTGGCTCGGCGTCTCTTTCATGTATTGCCCTGGCAACTAGCTCGGCATCTCCTTCATGCATTGCCCTGGCAACTAGCTCTAGCCCTGCTTTGGCAAATGATCCAGCACATACACACAAAACACACCAAAGCAGCATCTTTTCCCACAAAAACTACCAAGTTATGTAATCAAGCTCAACGATGGAAGGAAACATGGATTAATGCACGAATGGCTAATTATGCAACTAATATGGGCCTAAGTCTAACAATAATATGAGTAAGAAGGGTAAGAAAATAGTACTTTTCAACACTTATCAGCACCTATGTTAACTTTTTGTTTGAAATGGAAAAGATATCTTCCCCGTTTTCTCAAATGGCAAACATCTCATTTATTTCATTCATTCATTATTTATTCATATTCATTCACTTCACATAAAATCATTCTCTTCCCAATACATTCGTTCTCATTTAATGCAGGGTTCCCATAATTAACTGTATGAATGATGCTGAGTCCAATCCCGAGGTAGATTTTGAATGCCTCGAGATCTCAGCAGGAATTGAAGAAGAGGATGATGAGATAGAATGTGAGGTCCCTGTAGAGCTGAAGAGGATGATGGCCAACGAAGAGAGGCAAATCATGCCCCACCAAGAAGAAACAGAAGTTGTAAACTTGGGGACTGAAGAAGAGAGAAAAGAAGTAAAGATCGGGACTACATTTTCCTCGAAAACCAGGCGCGAACTGATAGCCCTTCTCCAGGAATTCAAGGATGTTTTCTCCTGGACTTATCAAGATATGTCGGGTTTGAATACTGACATAGTGGTACACAAACTGCCGACGAAGCCATAATGTAAACCAATACAACAAAAACTTACGAGAATAAGATCGGACATGTTGTTAAAGATCAGAGAAGAGGTGAAAAAGCAGTTTGATGCTGGCTTCTTAGAAGTGGCCAAGTAGCCTGAATGGGTTGCAAACATTTTACCAGTACCAAAGAAGGATGGGAAGGTTCGTATGTGTGTAGATCATAGGGATCTCAACTGAGCTAGCCCTAAAGACAACTTCCCTCTGCCACATATTGACACACTGGTTGACAACACCGCGCAAGACACTCATGGTTCTCATTCATGGAAGGCTTCTCGGGGTACAACTAGATAAAGATGGACTCGGATGACATGGACAAAACCACATTCGTGACCATGTGGGGCACTTTTTGTTACAAGGTGATGCCTTTCGGACTCAAGAACGCGGGAACGACTTATCAAAGAGCGATGGTGACTTTTTCCATGACATGATGCATAAAAAAATAGAGGTATACGTGGACGACATGATCGCTAAGTCCCGAATAGAAGAAGAGCACTTGCAGAACTTGAGAAAACTATTCCAAAGACTATAGAAATACCAGCTGAAGCTTAACCCGACCAAATGCACCTTTGTCGTTACATCTGGAAAACTCTTGGGGTTCGTAGTGAGCAGAAGAGGGATTGAGATCGATCCAGATAAGGTGAAAGCTATCCAGGATCTCCCACCGCCCCATACTCAGAAGGAAGTTTAAGGTTTCCTGGGGAGGCTAAATTACATATCCCGTTTCATCTCCCAGTTAACAGATAGGTGTGACCCAGTCTTCAGACTACTTGGAAAGAATAATCCCGGTGTCTGGGATGAAGAATGTCAAGAAGTCCTGGAGAAGATCAAAAGGTACTTGGCAAATGCTCCAATTTTAGTCGCGTTGGTACCAGGCAGGCCTTTAATCCTCTACCTAACAGTCTTTGTGAATTCGATGGGTTGCATATTGGGGTAACACGATGAGTTTGGGAAGAAGGAAAGAGCCATCTACTACCTAAGCAAAAAGTTCAATGATTGTAAAACGCGGTACCCTCCAATTTAGAAGCTATGTTGTGCTTTGGTTTGGGCCACCAAAAGGCTTAGGCAGTACATGTTATACCATACCACATGGTTGATATCCAAGCTAGACCCCTTGAAGTTCCTAATGGAAGCGCCGGCATTAACAGGGAGGATGGCCCACTGGCAGATGCTCTTATCCGATTTAGATGATTATGAATCGTTGAACTTTAATTTCCCTGATGAGGACTTGATGTGTATTACACCTGAGGAAAACGTTTCAGACGACAATTCATGGAAGCTTTACTTTGATGAAGCCTCAAATGCCCTCGTATATGGGATAGGGGCCGTGTTAATTTCTCCGGATAGTGTCTACTATACCTTCACCAGCAGACTAGAATTCTTCTGGATCAACAATATAGCCGAATACGAAGCCTGTGTTATGGGACTGAACGCAACTATTGAAAGAAAGATTAAGGAACTTCGAGTATTCAGAGATTCATCCTTAGTGATTTACCAGTTGTGCGGAGAATGGGAAACCAGGGATCCGAAGTTGGTCAAATATTACGAATTGATCCAGGAGCTCGCCAAGGAGTTTGAAAAGATCAGTTTCGCTTACCTTCCCAAAGAAGAAAATCAGATGGCAGACGCCTTGGCAACCTTGGCTTCCATGTTCAAAGCAAACACGGGGGCAGAAATGAAGCCCATTGAGATACAGACTTTTGAAGGGCCGACTCATTGTTGTAATATGCAATAACAGATAGATGGCAACCCTTGGTATTATGACATCTTGGAATATGTCAAGTTTCAAAAGTATCCTGAAGGGACAAATGACAATGACAGAAAAACACTCAGAAAAATGGCAGTGGGATATGTTCTGGATGGGGAGATTCTATATAAAAGAAGCCATGATCAGACATTATTGAGATGTGTGGATGCATGGGAGGCGAAGGAGATTTTTGCAGAGGTACACGATGGTCTATGAGGGACGCACGCCAATTGGCTGTCTATAGCCCAAAAAATTATGAGATATGGCTATTTCTGGTTGACTATGGAGGGAGATTACATCGATTACGCCAGGAAATGCCACAAATGCCAAATTTATGCTGACAAGATTCACACTCCTCGATTACCTTTACACACCATGAATTCTCCGTGGCCTTTTGCAGCGTGGGGCATAGACGTCATTGGGCAGATTCACCCGAAGGCTTCCAACGGGAACCGATTTATTTTGGTCGTCATAAACTACTTCACTAAATGGGTGGAGGCAGCATCTTATGCCAACATCACAAGGATGACGGTATGCAAATTCCTAAAGAAAGAGATCATTTGTCGATACGGTTTGCCAAAAAGGATTATCACCAACAACGCTTCCAATCTGAATAACAAATTGATGACGGAGGTGTGCAACCAGTTCAAGATAACGCACCATAACTCCACAGCCTATCGCCCTAAGACGAACGGGGTAGTGGAAGCAGAAACAAGAACATAAAGAAGATCATCGTGAAGACGACGGATACCTACAAGGATTGGCATGAGAAGCTCTCATTCGCTCTTTTTGCCTATAGGACATATGTTCGCACATCGACAGAGGTAACGCCTTATTCCTTAGTGTATGGAACAGAAGCAGTACTCCCTATTGAGGTTGAAACTCTGTCACTCTGGGTCCTAAATGAAGTAAAGTTGGAAGAGTCTGAATGGGTGCAAGCTAGATTCGACCAGCTGAATTTCATCGAAGAAAAGAGGCTAAAGGCCATCTGTCATGGTCAAATATACCAAAAATGGATGATGTGGGCATACGACAAGAAGGTGCACCCAAGAGAATTCAAAGAGGAAGATCTAGTACTTAAGAGGATCCTCCCGATTCAGAAAGAATCTCGAGGAAAGTGGATGCCCAATTGGGAAGGGCCATACGTTGTCAAGAAGGCTTTTTCAGGAGGAGCATTAATCTTAACCAAATTTGATGGAGATGAGTTGAAAAATCCTGTGAATTCTGATGCGGTTAAGAAATACTATGTTTGAAAAAAGAGAAAAAAAGGGTGGAGAACTCAAGGAAAAACCCCAAAAAAGGACGTCTTGAAGAAAAGGAAGGATCCGAGTCAAAAACTCGTAAAGGGCAACTCAGATAAATTTTGAGGTTGGGCCTCCGGCGAGAAGAGTCGTCCCTCGTGAGTACCAAAAGGAGAAGCTTCAGGCAAATATTCTACTCCAGTTGACGGGATCACGCATCATTCATACTGTGGATACTTGGAGGTTTTGCATTTCATGTTTTGCTTTTTCTTTTCCTCATGTTTGCCATGACCATCTCAAAATTGTTCCAAATCCTTAGTCGTAATAAAATCGCATTTTTGAGCTCATGTTCCTTGTCTTCTTATTAGTTGCCATAAACATCATGCAGATAAGTTAACATAGGCTTATGATAAATAAGAGATTTTTTAGCATTACTGTGATCTAACCCTGAAGATGCAGGTGATTAGAAAATAATATTAACATTGCCCTCTAGCTGCCTACATGATGTATGTTGAAGCGGGACGAGCAGAAGGCTTCGAGCACTAGGGTAAGATGACCAATGTCACATACCCCGCTGGTTTAAAGAAAGCATTCGAGACAACAAGAGAGATTTCCCAGGTGAAAACCCAGAAAGACACCTCAAAAAAAAGGAAAAAACAAAAAAATAATTAAAAAAACCTCTAAAGTGAAAACCCGAAAGGGAACTTTAGAACCCCAAACCAGAAATTCAAAAAAGAAAGGTGGAAGTGGTTGAACCCGACAGTGAAATGAGGCATCGCGACTAGAAGAAAAAAAAAGAAGAAAGTAAAGCGGAGAGTCAAGATTGACTGATCACAAAAGCAGGCGCATCTAGATATTGACACTCATGCATCATGAATAGTTAGACATCCCTAGGATTAGGAGCATGCTAACTCATTTTTCATAGCATTTTGTCTATTCTAGACAGGTATCTGTAGATTTAAAGAAGCATGGGCAGCCTTAGTAGCGTGAGTCCAGAGATAATGGCAGCCTAGGTAACGTAAGGCCAGATCGGTAGCCATTTTGGCGTGAATCCCAAATGTGAAGACAAAGGTTCTATATAGGAAGGGCCTATATTTTCAAGTGCCCACAACGAGGGGTTCTATATAGGAAGAATCCGTCGCTCTGAGGCTTCAGGAGCTAAAAGTTTTATATAGGAAGGGCTTGCGACTCCAGGGTGAAGACTAGCAGTTCTATATAGGAAGAACTCCCAGCCGAAGGAATTCACCCATGACACAGAAGGTTTTATATAGGGAAAACCCGCTGTGTTGGAGGCGAAGAGTCCTATATAGGAAGGGCTCCGAGCTTTACTGTCTTAGAGTGAAAGGTTCGATATAGGAAGAACTCGTAACTCCGATAGTTCAGAAGCTAAAAGTTCTATATAGGAAGGGCTTGCGGCTCCAGGGTGAAGACTAGTAGTTCTATATAGGAAGAACTTCCAGTCGAAGGAATTCACCCATGACGCAGAAGGTTTTATATAGGAAAAACCCGCGTTGAAAGCGAAGAGTTCTATATAGGAAGGACTCCAAGCTTTACCATCTCAAAGTGAAAGATCTATATAGGAAGGACTCGTAACTCAAGGCTCCAGAACGAAAGGTTCTATATAGGAGGGACTTGTAGTTCCAAGATCAGAATGTGAAGAAGTTCTATATAGAAAGAACTTACGAGCCTGAAAATTTAGCCAAGAAAAAGCGGAGAGTTCCAGAAGAACACGTGATTCCGAAGCTACAAACAGGGAAGTCAGATAAAAATGAGTGCTTATAATCTTTGCTTTGTCCCCGTTTCGCGAGAACAAGCAAAGAGGGGCAATCGTAATCACTCATTTTTATCCGATGTATGAATGTTGTGTTAATCTATTTTAGTTTAAAAATTAATATATTATTGTTACATGTATACGTATTATATTATGTGTTCATTACTATACGTGTGATTAGTGTGTACGTAAACCATGTGTATGAGTATATATGCATGTATGTTTGTATATTATATTAATGTGATACGTATGTGTAGTTTGTATGTATGTTTATGTGTGTGTACGCATATATTATTATTATTACTATTGTTATTATTACTATTATTATTAATGTTATTGGGCTAAAATTAAAATAAGATAAAAAAAAGTATATTAAAATCCAAATTAGATATCCAGTCCAAATTACATGAAACCCAAAATTAATGTTTACATTGGGCCCAATCCGACCCCAAACCCTAACCCATATCCTAAAAACCCTAATCCATATCAGATAATGGAGCCCTAATACCCTCCCTTTATTTTGCGCAGCTGTACGAGGGCCGTTGGATCAGATTTAGATCCAACGGCCACGGTTGAAGCATGAAGACCTCTCATCTGCCTCGCGTAAGCCCATTCACCATCCAGCTAACTTCCACACGCGTGTATGGAGCACGCACTGGCCTTTCGTATTATCGTACGCCACGTGGCATCATCGGGTGCAATCCCTTTCGTTCAAGCATGCATCTGGGTAAGCTGGCGATGAACCCTCGGGGGTAAGCCGTTTTAGGGAGGGTTATTTTGGTTTTAAAACAAAGGTTTCGGGTAAAAGGGGAGTGTGTTCAGAGGGATTTTTTGTTCAAGTGAATGGTCTGAGTGGCCAGAAGTGCTGGTCTGGGAAGGCTCGAGGCGGCCGTTAAGACCGAGCCTCGCCTGAGACCGCCTGAGCACGGCGGCGCTAAAGGGTTTTAGATTTTGGGGGGATTGTTTTCTGAAAAAATAGAGAATTTGAGAGTTTTCTCTCTTAAGGGCTAAAAAATGAGAAAAGAAGGAAAGAGGGGGCCGGCTATTGGTTTTATAGAGGGGAAATAAAAAGAAAATAGGTAAATATCATCATAATTCCTCCCGCATTCTGGAAGTTTTCGTTTCTGTCTTGCCCCTTGGGTAATTTGCAAGCCTGGTCCTTGTAGCTTTTCGAAGTCTTTTAATTTGGTCACTAAATTAAATTGAAATTAGTGTTTTAAAGGTAAAATTACCTCCCCAGTCCCACCGCGTTTTTGAACTTTTCATTTGAAGCTTCCCCTTGGTTTTATTGCACGTTTGGCCCTCTTGCTTTTTACCCATTTTGCAATTCCCCCCTTTAATGTACTTTTTATTTATTTAATATTTGTCTTCTAGTTATGTTTTTATTTCATTTCAAACCCTTTCCAGTTTTAAATATTTATATCTTTTGTTTTTTTCGGCGTGTTTATTTTGTTTTTTTCTTGAGAATATATATGCTTCTATAGTATGTTTTTAGGTTTTTTATGTGTACATTAATATGGGTTGTACCGCGCTTCTAGCTTATTAATTTGTGTTGTGCTTTTGTTAGATTTATTAATTATGTTTTAGTTTTTTAGTTAGTACTATGTTTATGTTATTTTTTTAACATGATATGTTATTTTTTTGTTGCTCATGTATTTTATTATTTTCGTTTAATATTGTGATATCCATGTTTTTTAGGTTTTTAGTACCATGTCAATGTGAATGTATGTTTCCAAATTATTTCTCTAAGATTGCATATCGAGATATATAAATTGTCAATGCGATGCCCTTTTATCCGAGCGTAAACGGGGCCAGTATCAAGCGTAGTGATGGTGGTTGGGCGTTTACTCTCGGATAACAGGGCCTTTAAAATTTACCCGCACTTATGACCAAATTTTAAATTAATCGTCACTTTAATCCGGAAAGTCTAATATTAATAAAGCGGTAATTATTAAAGTACCAATTTTGGGTGGTGTGGGGGTGCTAATCCTTCCCCATCCGTAATCGACTCCCGAACCCAACAGTTTTTAAATCTCTGGTTTTACGGTGTCCGGCCTACCTAATTGGCCGGCGGCGACTCCAATTTCTAAATAAAATACGGTTTCTTTAAAACCCCACGGAAGACATTATTTTCAAAATAAAACTATGTTTTTTAGCGTAAGAGGACATCGCTACACTATTTTTGGAGTTGCTCGACGATACTATACTCATTGTGTTTTAGGAACCTTAAGAATTTTCGCGCTTGTGTCTCGGTTACCGGCTAAAGAATCTTCGAGGGAAGCTCTTCTCCAAAAATATTTTCATGCTCGATTGTTACTATTTTGCCTTTTTCCTTCGGCTCCTCCGCTGCCATGGATGTTTCTGGTGAATAACCCATCCCGCTTCTTGTAAAATGCCCCACCTCATTCACCGTTTCGGTTGGGTCCTCCTTCTCTATGATTCTTTCTTCACTGAACGGCTTCACCTCTCTTTATGGTTCTAAATTCTCCAGTTTAGGTCTAGCACTAATCCTTTTTTCGTACTTCTTTCCTCGACCCTAATCCTTTCCTCCACCTCATTCATCAGGTTTAGGTCTAGCACCTCATTTTCATAGCTTGCCCCCAAATCGATGGGTTTATTTGTTGATGCTCCTAGGTGGTGGCTAGCAGATGCCCCTGTAGGATGGTTAGCGGCTGCCCCTACTATATTGATATATACTTTTTTCAGATCTGGTACTTCTAGATGAACCCTCATATGAGATTCGGTACCCTGTTGTTCTTCAATGTTTGAGCTATCAACGAAGCTCCTTCCTTGCCTTTCATCTTTAGTAGGAAGTCGGTCATCGGATCAATGATTGAGACCTGAGACTGCGTGATCTGATCCTGATATTCTGTTCAATCCCATCCAAACGAACCTCAAGGTCCTTCTAACCTTGTTCTACCTTAGCCATCCTTTCCTCCATTTCTCTTGACTACAAACAGGTATCGTACGAGTGCGGAATAATTGTGGCTTAAACAACCAAAATGCTTTCTTTTTATAAAATAAAAGCCTTTTAATTGAATATAGCAATTTAAATAAAGTATGCAAATAAATATGTTATGCATGAATACAAAGAGAGACACTGAGTTCGGCAAATATCCTCAATAAACGACTTTCATTAATGGAAATATTGTCTTGTTACAATGATTAAAGGAAACCAACTACGCATATGGTCCTAAGTTAGCGCCTAGGTCGACGATCTCCCTCAAGATCCAAACAATCTTTTCTTCTTCCTATGATTCATCATCCACACAGTCGTGGGGCTCGACAGCATCTTTTGCGAGAAACTGTACCTTCTGGGCAACCTCTTACATCTAAGTCGTCCATTGTGCCAATTCCTGCGCTTGTCTACAAATAGTGTAGGCAGCAAAATGTAGTTGTTCCAAGTCGGCCTCATATACACTTGGATCACTCCTCTAAGGCTTGCTATACAGTCCTTGAGTTGTTGAACCTCAGTTTCCAAATTTTCAACATGAGCATTCAGAGCTTGATTCTCCGAGTTGCTAGCTTTTAAATTACTAGTCGAACCCTTGTGCTTAAAAAGAGACTTTTCCAAACACTTAACCTGATCTTCCAAGGCTTCATTTTGGTCTTGTTCCTTCTCGAGCTGTCTTGAGTGAGAAGTGTGAAGGTTCTTCATCTCTTGTGTTAAAGTGAGCACTTGATCCTTGTGCTCGTGATACATCATTTTGTAGTTCTCAGCTCTCGCCCTCTCCTCCTTGAGTCAGAGCTCTAACCCCTCGCTTGATCCACCTTCCGCGACTCTTTTTCTCTTGTTTAGCCTTTTAAGTTCCACCTTCCGGATATAGTATTATTATATCTTATTATACTATAAAAAAGCAAAAGAAGTTAAAAAGTAAAAAAAGAAAGAGAAGAAAATGTGTATGTGTGCCACGTGTCACCCACGTCACCTGCACCACTTGCCTATAAAAGGCGGGTGGGGAGGCTGCCAAAGTGAAGAAAAATTGGCCATGGAATTGCAATTGCAATTGAAAACAATCGGCGTGGCCCAAGCCTTGGGGCAGTGCCCTTCGAGGCTCAAGAGCAGTGCTCTCGTCGGGGAATTATTTTTCAGACTGTTTGTTCAATCGAAGGTCTTGTTGAGGTCCGTCCGAATAAATTTTTGGGTCATGGCTAGATGATGTCGAGATTTCGCTAGGGTTCGGTCGAGGTTCTCTGTTCGAGCTTCTAGTAGGGTAAATTCTGATCTTTATCTTTGTATTTATTTTCAGTTTAGATATATATTGATTATGTTTTTGTGGCTTAATATATATTTTGTAAGCCATGTTTGTATGTGTATTTTAGGTTGTATGAATTACTTATATGAATAAAATATATTTTTGTCATTAGAATTTCATATTTACTTTTGTTTATACTTTAATTGTTCATACATATAACTATTACACCTAACGTAGACCCTATTGTTCCAGTATTCCATTGGGAGTGGCATCCCGTTCTTCAGGTGTCATCTCCTTTGACTTTTATGAATATTAGTGTAATTTTTAAATTATCATGCATTTTAGAAGTTAAAATTAAATTAACTCGAATTTTGGTTTTCTTGCAAAGACAACATTAAATCAATGCGGTGCCAATTTTGGGCGTTGTGGGGGTGCTAATCCTTCCCCACGCGTAATCGACTCCGGAACCCAAACGTTTAGAATCTTTTGTTATTTTTAATGGTGTCTGGCCTACCAAAGTGGCGGGTGGCGACTCCATCACCCTATTTTCACCATTTTTTATAATTGTTCAAAAAACCCTTATTACAGATGGCGACTCCACTAGGGACACTTTTTTAAGAGAATCAGGCCAATGTTGATTTCGTGTTGTCTTGCAAAAAAATTGAAAATTTGGTTTAATTTAACTTTTAATCCCTCAGCATTCATGCATGAGCTTTTTACTCGGGCTCCTCACCTTGTTAAGTGGGAGTGATTACTCCGCTTTGTGGGGTCTTCACCTCCGTATAGTGTTGTAATTCACTTTCGAAATTCGGTCATTATATTTTGTGGGGTTCACACCTCCGTATGGTATAAGGGTCGTATTCCCCTGAATCGATGTCCTAGCGACAGTTTGGGTACCGCTCACTCTAGAACTTAAACTGCATATAGTGGACGGTAGGAGCCCACCCATTTTAAAACCCTTAAGTGGGAATGATTACTTTGCTTTGTGGGGTATTCTCCTCCGTATAGTGTTGTAATTCATTTCCGGAATTCGGTCCTTATATTTCGTGGGTCCATACCTCCACATGGTATAAGGGTCGTATTCCCTCGAATCGATGTCCTAGCGACAGTTTGGGTACACTTTATTTTAGAACCTAACCACACATAGTGGACTGTAGAGCTCACCTTTTAACCATGCCGAAACTCTATCCGTTTAGCGGTAACCCTGTTAGGCCTTGTTTGATATATTTATGATTTTGTTTGTTATATATGCCATATATGTGCTTTTAATTGCTTTAATTCATTACCTTTATCATTTTGTTTTTTTTTGTTTATTTATTTGATTATCTTATCATACTAACTTGGTTTTCTGTTGGTGTTTATTTTTTGTTTTCTTTCCCTTTTTTCTGCATTTAGGTTGCATACCACATCATACCATGTTGATTTGAGAACAGTCTAATTTAGAGGGCATTCAACATGGGATAGAAGTCTATGATGCCAAGAGCAATAATGCTACAGTAGCGGGTTTGGCCAAACGAAAGCCAACGGAGAAAGAAAATAGTTTTACGACGAGACACATGTCAAAGCCCTCTTCAAACTGGATTTACAAGATCTACCCCGGAAGAAGACTCTTGTTCGTATTCTGCCTGTACGGGTTAGTGATCTTTCCAGAAGTTTCGGGGTACGTAGATTACACTGTCGTGAACTTTTTCAGCAATATAAGAGAACAGTGAGATCGCCCCTCAGTTCGGAAGTGACGTTAAGACATGAAATGTGAACATTGCTTCACGAAGTCAAGATGTCAAGTGGAGAAACTAACTGTTATCTGTAATTCATTATTTTAGCTTCTTGCAATCAAATATCTTCTTCGTCAAACTGGTGTCTTTCTAAGGATTGTTTACGAATCAATATCATATTTGCATTCATTGCATTTTATACATATTGTTCACTCTTATATTCTTTTATTCATGACACATTCTATGCATTGACCAATTAAATGATAAAGATTAGTCCGCATTAGTTGAAGTTTTATCATGGATGAAAAAATTGAACAAACTTAGAGATCAAGACTCGAGCAGCTAGACGATAAATTCGAGAAAGAAAGGCACTGGGCATTCTACCAAGAAGTGGGGCAAGCTTACACCACACCTAGAAGACCATAATAAGTTGACACCATGACAATAACTGGCATTTTGGCAAGACCGGCTGAAATGTCGGCATAACGTGCTTAAACACGATAAAGCTTAAAACAAATAGATAATTCAAGTATCCATCAAAAATCCATTTTCACGAATGGTTAAAGGAAAATAAACCCTTGAAAAAATCCAATGTCAGGATTGGTATAAACTGATTGTACCCAGGGGAATGGTACAACTAGCCCAGAGAAAAAGGCAACTCAAAACTGTTGATCCATGTGCATTTGGGGAAAATGCAATGGATAATTCAAATATCCATCGAAAATCCATTTTTACGAATGGTCAAAGGAAAATAAATCCTTTGGAAAAATCCAATGTCATGATTGGTATAAACTGATTGTACCCAAGGGAATGGTACAACTAACCCAGAGCAAACGACTACCGGTAAAGGCAACTCAAAACCGTTGATCCCTGTGCATTTGGGAAAATGCAAAAGAAATCCATGAGCTAAGCTATAGTCAGAGTGTAGTTATTTTTGTCATAATGAAAATTTCATTTAGAAAATATATTTGCATTCTTTGATTCTTTAAATATTTCATTCATTGCTATAAAGTGGTTTTTATTCTTCTATATACATTCACACGTTTAAAAAATGGGATATGTATATATCATTTTTATTGGGACCTTAAATCTCAGTTGCAATAGTACATTTGATTCAAAGCTAAAAGATCAATTCCAAGCAGCTTATGCTTAGAAGGAATTGAACGTTGTGAGAATATTGAAAATGCGACCCTCTGATAATCTATTTAGGTTAACAGGGGAACAAAATGAGTGTTTAGATAATGGGAAAATCATATTTTAGGAAGTTCCCTTCTCAGGCATTTGTCGTTTAAGATCCTTGAATCGAGTGTTGACCCTAAACTTCTATCCCTTGAAGAATTTCTCTTGACATCTATGAATGGGACGACAAATGGAATTCACACTTTCTAAGATGAGGAAATGATTGAAATCAAAGGCCATAAAATCAATAGAGGAAAGCGATTGAAGACTGTAACGAAAATACCATGCAGAAAATTGGAGCAATCCAGAATGAGCACAGTAAGTTAAACAGCACAATAAAGAAAAAAGAGAGAGGTAAATGAATAGTTCACCAGCATCAAAAGAGCCATGGAGGATTGATTACTTTGAAGCATAAATAAATGTCAAGGTTTAATACATATACAATAAAATAAGAGAGATTCAAGACTGAGACTCTGATTAGACAATTTAAAAAAGAATAAAAGAAGATAAAGTATTTTACATGAGCACGCATAGATCAAGCAATGCAAAAATGAAGCTTTAAGTGGAAGAAATGAGTAAGAGACTTCAAGTACTCTTGATTTTGAAGAACCTTGGAAGATCAATTATCTCTAAATAGAAAGCAAGTATCAATATCCGGCCAGAATGCATCCTAAAAATAAAAGGAAAATAGTAGCATGCCTGAGCATATTGGCATCTATGCCCGACCAGAATACGTCGATCTAAGGACACCGAAGGAAAAATGAAGTATAGGGTAAAAGCCCAAAGAAATGGGTAATCTAGAGTGACCCGAGTAAGAGAATATTTCAGATCAAATGAAGTGTGATTTTGCTTAATCATCACACATGGTCTCCAATACAAGCCCCTAAAAGACCATTTTGATCATTCATAGATGCCTAAGTTGAGTAAGATTGTCTTCAGATTATATTTCGCCTATAAGGGTTAACCTTTCTTCAAGGAACGTCAAACTTCAAGTGCCTGATCAACACCGAAGTGAGGAAAGGATGGGGCATGGTGAGTTAGTGAAATAAAGAGAGCCACCTAAAATGGGTTAGAATTTAGGTACAGGAATCTTTTTTCTCAGAATCCTAATAGACTTGAAGAGGCTACACATGTGCATATATCCTTACAATATTCAAGATATTATAAACATACTCTTTATTTGAATTAATCTTTGTCAATTTGAAACAAATATGTTATTGCATTTGATATTTTGGGGTCGAACATTAGTTTTTAAAAATATTTGGCATTTTTCTCCCAATTTCAAGATATTATTACTCATGTACATAAAGTATGCTCTTGCATCATCTTTATCATATTACCTAAAAAGCATTCGTACAGGAAATTGAACAGGTAGTTTCCAAGAAGATGACTTTGGCAAGAACTTCATGCACCTTTGCACCGATCAAGAAGACATGCGCTTGAGTGTCACCTACATTGATATGATTATCTCAATTAAAAAGGCAGAGGTCATCTGACAGTCTCAAAGCAAGATATCACTTTTTAGACTTTCGAGCCGTCGACTTTGATGGATTTCTTTTGATGTCAAGATGGGTAGAAATCAGGGAATCATCTCAAAGATTTCTAATCTTCAGCCTTTCGGGAAGTAGTGGACTCGAGGCATGATGACAACCTTACTTTGATGCCAAGATGATCAGAAATCAAGGCATTATCTCAAAGATTTTCAGTCTTCAGCCTTTGGGAAGAAGTGGAAATTTTTCGGTACCCATACCATAGGAAATGTGATGCCATTTCTAAAGATAAATGTTCTATATAGGAAGAACCCGCATTTTCAAAGATTTGAAGCAAAAGGTTCTATATAGGAAGAACCCGTAACGTTCTATATCGGAAGAACTTGTAGCTCAAAAGATTCGACGCAGAAGATTCTATACAAGAAGAACTCGCAGCGTTGGTAATCGAAGGCGAAAAAGTTCTATATAGGAAGGACTTGCAGCCCGAAGGATTTTGCCAAAGAGAAGCTAAATTCTATACGCATGCGTCTCCCAGGATCCAAACAGAGGAAAGAGTGAACCGGTTCTATATAGGAAGAACTCACAGCTCCAGGACTTTAAATCGAAGAACTTGTAACTCCAAGACTTCAAAGCGAAGAGTTTTATACAGGAAAAACTCATAGCTTCAGGATTTCAAGGTGAGAGGTTCAATATAGGAAGAATATGTAGCTCCAAGACTAGAAGGTGGAAAAGTTCTATACAAGAAGAACTTGCAACCTAAAAGTTCTTGTGACTCAAAGAGGACAAGCTAAAAAGTTCTGTATATGAAGGACTTACAGCTTGAAGGTTTCAAATGGAAGAGAAGTGAACAGTTCTATATTGTAAGAACTCGAAGCTCCGTATCTCCATACGCAGAAGTATGGCCAAAATGAGTGCTTATGATCTTTGCTTTGTTTTCGTTTCATAAGAACAAGCAAAGAGGGGCAGCTGTAATCACCCATTTTTGTCCGGATATAGTATTATTATATCTTATTATATTATAAAAAAGGTAAAAAAAGTTAAAAAGGAAAAAAAAGGAAAACGTGCATGTGTGCCACGTGTCACCCCCACCATTTGCATATAAAATGCGGGTGGGAGGCTGCCAAAGAGAAGAAAAATTGGCCATGGAATTGCAATCGGCGTGGCCCAAGCCTTGGGGCAGTGCCCTTCGAGGCTCGAGAGCAGTGCTCTCGTTGAAAAATTATTTTTCGGACTGTTTATTCGATCGAACGTCTTGCTAAGGTCCGTTCGAATAAATTTTTGGGTCATGGCTAGAAGATTTCAAGATCTCGCTAGGGGTCGGTCGAGGTTCTATGTTCGAGCTTCTAGTAAGGTAAATTCTGATCTTTATTTTTGTATTTATTTTTAGTTTAGATATATATTGATTATGTTTTTTGGCGTAATATATATTTTGCAAGCCATGTTTGTATGTGTATTTTAGGTTGTATGAATTACTTGTATGAATAAAATATATTTTTTCCATTAGAATTTCATATTTACTTCTGTTTATACTTTAATTGTTCATACATATAACTATTACACCTAGCGTAGACCCTATTGTTATGGTATTCTATTGGGAGTGGCATCCCATTCTTTAGGTGTCATCTCCTTTGACTACCGTGAATATCAGGGTAATTTTTAAATTATCATGCATTTTATAAGTTAAATTAAATTAACTCAAATTTTGGTTTTCTTGCAAAGACAACATTAAATCAACACGGTACCAATTTTTGGCGTTGTGGTGGTGCTAATCCATCCCCATGCATAATCGACTCCTGAACCCAAACGTGTAGAATATCTGGTTATTTTTAATGGTGTCTGGCCTACCAAAGTAGCCAGTGGCGACTCCATCACCCTATTTTCACCATTTTTATAATTGTTCAAAAAACCCTTATTATAGTCGGCCTTTAATCATCCCTTCAAACCGTGTCTTTTCCAATTCGATGTCAAACTTTTCTTGGTTGGCTTTCTCTTTCAGCTTGAGGTACCTCTTTTGCTCCTCTTCAAGCTACTTTCTCATCATCTCGGCCTCGGTAGGAAGTGTGGCCAACCTCTCCTCCACAGACCTTCTTCTATCGGGATTCAATTGAGGAATATTATCGTTGGCTCGGCTAAATTGCCATGCTTCGTATCCGGAGGTGGCCATATAAGGAGCATTCATGATCCTAACCCGTCTTGCGTTGTTCCAAGTTGAAGAAACATTATACACCATCGTCTTGTAGCCTTTCTCTTTCTCGTAATTTATGTTGAACTCATTTAAGCCTTTGGTGGCCGGCACAAATTGCTTTGAACCATATTGTCTCAAAACTAGAAGAGACGCGTAAGCTGTATGCCCTCAAAGACCAAGTAGTGGTACCCAAGAGTGTACTACACATCTATAGAGGATATGTTTTTGCAAAAAAACATGGAGCTCTCCAAACTATGTCATCATCTCTTAAATTTCGGAGAACATCTAGCCAAACTTCCTCGGATCTTTGCGTTGGCCAATCCCCTTTTTGCAGGAATTCCTCCAATAGTGAGAATCTGTCATCGTAGAGAGGTCTTGAGAAACTAAAATCTAACCATAGGTGACTGTAGAACCAAGCAGTCAAAAGCTGTGGGCACCCTTGGAAGCAACCTCCACTGTTCTCCCTACAAAACCTCAAAGATCAGAATGTTTCAGCCAAAATTACAGGTACCGAATTTGTCCTGCCACTCAAACGATCGAACAAATCCAAAACGGAAGGGTCGATAAGCCCTAATACTCGAGGAAAAAGCACCAACCCATAGATCAACAATACAAAGAGGTCTCGCTGAACTCGGCCCACGGGACGTATAGAAGCTAAGGCTAGGATTCCCTCCCACTTAAGATATTCCTTCTTATTCCAAGCAGTGACCTGATGTTCGACCCAAGATAACAACATGTCTGAGAATATACAAAGCTTGCCTCGAAAGGCTTTGTTCTTGTTAGGCTTAGAGTAGACCTGATTCTCGTCGATCTTCTTGGAATTTATGAGATCTTGGTATTCTTCGATTGTCGGAGTTAAATCAAAGTTACTGATTATGAAACAACTGTAAGTTGAGTTCCAAAACCCCACCAAAGCTTATAGTAGTACTTGGTGGACCGGAACATCTAGCAAGTATGCAATGTCGCCATACTCTTTTTTGAAAGCATTTCTCGTTTTAAGATCCCAATTGTTCCACACCGGTTTTAACTCAGACACATCGTTGAACTTCGTATTCATGAATGTCTCGGTTGCCATTGCTGACTTGAACCAGACAGAAATGTTATCTCCATCATGAAATTGCTCTCCTTCTGACCATCTTTGCACATCGGAGTTCTTTTCATTATTGCTACGAATCAAATCTCTCATTGATTTAGTCTTTAATTTCAGACCATTTCCAATTCAATGTGCTCTTCATGAATTCTAGTTCGCTAAGGTTATCACCATGGCTCTAACGGGGTGGGTTTTCTAGATTCTCATACATGGGTTCGATTCTAAATAAGGGTACCTGAACCTATCTTATTACCTACTAAGGCAACAAGAACCCCAATTTTAGCCCATTACAAGCTTGTGAATTGGTTTCGGTTCGAGGGAAAGCACAACCTAATGACGTGGAGGGCTGCTCACGTGTCAAAAGGAGTGGATTCCATAAGTGAATTGTCGAACCGTTGAGGGCTACTCACGTGGGTATGTGGCATTTCACTCCCACTTAAGGGACGGAGCTTGGGCATAGAGCTTGGTGAGCATGGTGCAACACATGTCGGTGATTCTTTAGAAATTAAATGAAAAATTAATTCGAAGATCACCAATTATCAAAGCCCGTGCAAACATAGTCATATTTTCAAGAAAGAATCGACCTTACTGAAGTCAATTAAAATTTCAATAATTTCCATCATTAGAAGCAACAAATATTCTTTTGTCCTAACTCTTTTTTTATTTTGTAAAAAAATTTGGTCCCTAGAGGAGTTGCCAAGCTGTAGCGACCTCTTCTTTAGCTTTTAAAATATAGGTTCGGGTGCTACGGGTTATTCCCAAATCATTCTTTTGAAAAATTGTATTATTTTGAAAACAATAAAGCACTTGGAGTCGCCACCGACCACTTGGATAAGGCAGGTCAAACACTATACGAAACCATAGATTCGTTTTGAAAGGGTCTGAGAGTTGGTTAAGCGTGGGGAAGAATTAACATCCCCATCACGCCCGAAAATCGGTACCAAAATATTTGTTTCTTTTAAAATGATGGAAATTAATTAAATTTTGAATTGAATTTAATTTGGTGTACTTAATTGAAAATTGACTTTAATCGAACGGGCTTCATCAAATTGGTGAGTTCAAATTAAATGAACATTTAATTAATAAGGTTGACAATACATCGGACCATAGATTAAACTGGCATCATATAAGCCTAACTACCATGTTAATTTATGGTTCGAATCCCGTACGTCACATTTATGCATGGTGCAAGCAATTAAGATATGATGTAATGATTTTACCAAGCTTTAATCTTACCTTAGGTCGGTAAGGATTAATTCAAATATTTGGTCAACATCCTTTAAGCTCGGACTGTTACGACACAAATTTCAGAATTAATAAATACCTCCATTTATGATTCAAATTGATCAAATATCACATGTAAAATGAGGTCATATGAATGGCAATTAAAATGAATGTCATAAAAAGGCTTGAAAATAAACACGTAAAAGCCCACTCAAGGCCCTAACCGAAAAGGCCCTAGTTATGGAAGACCCAATTAGTGATCTAATTAATAACTAGGTGAATCTAAATATTTAACTCTAAATTAGTTAACCCTAAAAGACTAGAAAACCCTAACAAATTATGAATTATCTTGTAACATGATAATTTATTCGAGCGATTTTAAACTAGTATTCCGATAAGCCAAGGATACTATTTAAAACAAATCAAGTTAATAGATCATGGTTTTAATTTAAATCTCAATCTAATCTCCGTATTAATTTAATCTTAAAAGTAATTAAGAAATGCTCGATTAGTTTAATGAATTTAACATTTATCCTAATAAGCCAAGGGTAAATTTAAATTCATCAAATTAATTCGAACTCTAGATCTAACTACGGCTCTAAAAACTAACCCTAAATTAATCTAATTGATTTAAAGATCGTGCCCTTATAAGACGAGCACATGATTTATATTAATTCAATTAATCTTTCCTTAATCTTATCTAAAGCCTAATCTAATAAGCCCAAAACCACCTAAACTAAACAAGCCCTAAGCCCAAAAGTACAATAAGGCTTAGATCTCTTAAACTAAGCATATAACAACCATATATATACTTACAAAGAAAAACTATACTTTAATTATATATTATATACTATATATAAAACAAATATTATATATATTTAAAACCATATTATATATTATAAAATCTATGTATTACATTCATTATAAAACTTATATTATATACATTTACCAAAAAACCTTGTATTATATATGTTATAAAGACTTTATATTATATTATAAAAACCCTATATTGTATATATTATAAAACTTTATATATCATATACCTTATACTATATACATTATAAAAAAATATATATTATATATAATATTAAAACCATATATTATATAAACTATATATTATATATAATAAAAACTGCATATTATATATTATATATAAAAAAATATCATATATAAAAAAACATATCGTCAAGCATATAAAAACTATATCATAACCAAACTATATATTACAAGCATGCATTATATATATAAAAAGGGAATTACAATAACCGCACATCATATTATCAACCACAAATCTAAAGATCCAACAAAACAAAACAAGAATAATAAAATTAAGTAAAGGCTGGAAAATAAAATGTATGAACAAGGGAAATTAACACTGAAATTTAGACCAAAATGCAAAGATAATAAATCAGGGGACCAAATTAAGAGAACAAGAAGACTTAATTAAAATGAGGGATGAGACTGAAAACCATTGAAGAATCACAGGGACCGAGGGAGGGATTTAAGAAGACGGAATGGCTTGTTGGTGTAATAAAACATGGCGGAGGGATTATTGTTGCGATTAAAGAAGGCAGAAGCCCTACGGGTGTGATTAACAAGACGCGGAAGGATCAAACCTGAGATTAACCCATTTTTAAAATGTTTGAGCATTATAAAAACCTAGTTTCAGCCCATTTTGCCTCTTTTGGCTAAAAAACAAGCCTCCGAGCTCTCTCCTCTCTCCCCGTATCTGATGAGCGCCATCGCTCATTGGAGATTAAACCCAAAAACTGACCACCACTTTTTCGCATCGGTCGCCACCCGTCGGCGGCTAGCGAACCAAAAAAAACACAAAATGCTCCTTTGCCTTTTAAAAACAAATTTGACCTTGCTTTTTTTTAAAACCAACCTCTTTCTCTTTAAAAAAACCTAAAGCCAAATCAAAAATCCCCTTCCTTTTAGGATTGAAAACAGAAACCAAGCCCCCCTTTGGTTACTCTTCCTTTCGACTCACCATTCACAGCCTTGAGACGATTGGAAAGCGTATCGCCGGTGAAAGAAGACGAACGACCAAGAGGAAGGGTAAACGATGAAGGTAACAAACCCTAAACCCTACCTCTATGTATGTATGCACTGGAAAATAAAAATAGAGAAGAAAGTATACCTCTAAGGCTTTGCTTTCTTTCTTTTCTCTATTGCTCCAAAAATGATTCCCCTCCCTGGTTTACAAGTGCTTTCTTTTCGGTTTTATAATCATCAAATATTATATGATAATAAAAAAATCATATAATAACCCTAAAATACTATTTTCTGCCCTCTGATTTGGAAGTATTCATGTTCATTTCTAAAATGTTGGGATTTCTGATTTTTTTGGTTGATTCCTTGTATTTTGTTAACCGCCCTGACATTCAACTTTTGTGTCTGTTTGTGTGACATGGCTGAGCGAACGATGAAGGGGACCAAGGGGAAGAAGGAGGCCTTCCATCATGGTTGTTGATGTGGATGAATAGTAATGATGTGGCATTCAGCCACTGGTTTTTCTTTCCAGTGTGGGAACAAGAAAACGGCACTAGAAGACGAAGGGTTAGGCGGTGAGCTCTATGAGCAATTGAGGGAGATGGAGGGCCTCACGTGGGCGCGTGCGAGATCTGAAAGTGCGCCTAATGGTTGCATCTAGACCGTCGGATCAGAAATTGATCCAGGGATGAGGATTGGCCTGTGCAAAGGTTGAAGTGCCGTTAGATTTAGGGCCTCTGTTTGATTGAAGTTGGGTTGTTGTGTTTAATTAACTTGGGCTTTTATTTAATAGACTAGTATGTTTTATATGGATTGAACTTTTAATTAAAAGATGGGTTTTTATTTATATGTGTATATTTATGGGCTGATATAGTTTATATATTTTGGTTTTCTGATTTTAATAACATAAACTATGATAATACTAATTAGCAACAATATTAGAACATCTAATACGATAAAAACATTTTGGGGTTTTTATAACTGGATAACAAATATGACAAAATATAATAGCATGACAATAAATAGAAACAATATATATATATATATAAGACTATCAATACTTAACTAGTAATATTTTTGGTGTTTAGGTTTTAATCATGCATGCCTACTAAAATAGATAAAGCAAAGCCTTTTATTATAAAACGAGTTAATGCCCGGGACAAAATTAGTGATTACAATTATGTAGGAGGGACAAATCCTATCTTGATCAACCATATCCTACTACATAGATTGTAATATATCCAATATTAGTCTTTATAGAGTAGTCAGTTACGACACATGTTTGACTTTATCAAAATATGACACTCACGATGTTGAAATAATGATGATCTCAAGTATGGGGATCATAAATGTAGTTATCACTAAGAGCAATGTTGTGACTGTCACATAATAATCCAAGAAACATGCTCATAGCAGGTCAGTCCAGTATGTCATTCTCTAACACATACTTATGTATTGATTTTGACATCTCCATGTCAATGAAAACACTTTGTCATCAATCAACTACATATTAGTCTTAATGCATTATTGTTTTCCATTCCCACAATAATACTCGACTAAAAACATTTAAGAATAATCATATTATTCTAAGGACTTTATTATAATTCGGTTTATTTATGCACGCAAAATTATAACTGAAAATAATAATGGCAATGCCTCTTTATGAATGAACAAGGTAAAAACAAATGCCATTTACAATCATCTTATGATTGGTC
Organism: Hibiscus mutabilis; assembly: GCA_019671005.1. Lineage (NCBI taxonomy): Eukaryota > Viridiplantae > Streptophyta > Magnoliopsida > Malvales > Malvaceae > Hibiscus > Hibiscus mutabilis. The sequence goes on from CM033725.1 coordinate 21,537,149, forward strand.
TTTGGGCATACTCTAACATTCCTGTCATTGTCTACACCATGACCCATGATGGGTGATTCCTTTTTTCGACCAAAAAACTGTTGAACAGATGAATGTCTCATACTCAGTCATATCTTTACCATGTCAGGTTGACCATTTGCATCCATGATCTTGCATTTTCAAGTTTGTCTCTAAAGCAACATAAGGAAATCTTCTTGTTCTGGAAAGAAATATCAGTTTGCTGGTCATCATTTCAATGGAGGACGCCTTATAAGGCCTAAAAAATCAGGATCTCATAAAGAAAGAAAACATAATAGGATGCTCTGGATATCAAGGGCAAAAATGTCTTAGATTCAACCCCTCATAGGTAGAATAACTTTTGAATGTTGTGTTGATTTCTGAAATTTCTCCCAAATCACTCGGTTCATACCCTATGATTACCGCATTGCTTGGTCCAGTCAGAAACAACTCCTTTTCTATTCTCTTCATTCTTTTCTATTCATAAATATGTTCAAGCTTCCCTAACTTGTTTAACTAGTAGAGTGCAGAAATGTCATTCTAAGAATAAAATTCTATAAGTGCATGTGCATGCTTCTGATTGTTACTAGATATTATTATACAAGTGTCATCAAAAATATATCTTTGACGCTTAGGTATTGGACAGGTGGAGCATAGCTCCTTTAGATTTGTCGACATCCCCCATAGCTCCAACAGAGTGCTCCGAGACTTATTTATTCAATAGTTTATTACCTCACTCTTTCCCTTTTTATTTTCTATTTTTTTCTTTTTCCTTTTTCTTCTCTCTTCTTTTTTCTTTCTTTTTCTTCTTTTCCTTTTTCTTCACCATTTTTTTCACTTTTCTTCGCACTTTTTCTTTTTTTCTTTTTTCACTCATTTTCTTTCTCTCTCTTATTGTGTTCTTCAGGGCATAGAAGACTATGCTTAGAACTTCAATTTCAAGTAACTTTACTTGGTTAAAATCGTCTAGTCCACTTCACTGTTTATAAATTTCAAAGATTTGTCATCGAACATCATCAAATGTGAAGTAATCTTCATTTTTCTTGCTTTGCTGATCTGACTAGTTTGGAATAAATTTCATCTCATCATTTTCACAACATCCAATATATCTTTGTACCAGAATTAGTGTCGCATCTTGCAATTGGCATCCAGGGGCCTACAAGAGTAAGAAGAGATATACATATATTTTATTTATTTCAAAAACATTATTCCATTGAAATGAAAACCAACAAACATGATATATGCCCTAAAAAGATCTCTACTGTTTTCGGGCCAGGAGTAGAAGAATTATTTCCATGTATTACTTCACAAATAGTCTCCACGTGGTGCAAAAACATGGGTAAGATAGACTCTTCAGATCTCCAAACAGTCTTGGAAGCATTCGTTCTGGCCTTCCAATTCCTCGATTGGTATAACAGCTTGCTCTATTCCTTTTGTCTCCCATTGATGAACTAGCTCCTGTGTCAGGAATCCATTACTAGCTTCTTGATTTCTTCTGTTAAAGGCCTACACTTCTTGGTAGCATGTCCTGGTGCCCCCATGTGAAAGTCGCAAACATTGTTTGGATCATAGCTATGGGCAGATGGCTTTGGGACTACCTTTATTGGCCTCAGAATGATATATTGTCCTTCAACAAGGTGAGGAAATAAGTCTAAAATAAGTACTCCAAATATCTCCAGATTTGTACTTGCTCGAGGAACTTTTTGTTGTCATTCTGATGAATCAACTAGCTTCTTTCTCTTGTGGCTCTGAGAGCTTTGAACATTACATTCATTCACCTATTTCTCTTGCTTCGTTTCTTGATCAACACGGTCTTCAAATCTTGATCCATTTTCCCTTGTCGGATCCCTATTTCTATTGCTTCTCCAATCAGCATGAGGTCACTAAAATTGCACCTTGAATTCGCAAGCATTCTCTTAAAGAAAGGAGATGGAAGAGTTTGATGAAACATAAGAGATACTTCTTCCTCTATCATGGGAGGTTGTACTTGGGCTGCTATTTCTTACCACCTCAATGCATAGTCTTTAAAGCTTTCACTGACCTTCATACTCATATTCTGAAGAAGCTGACAATTTGGAGCCAAGTCTATAACATACTTGTACTTCCCCAAAAATGCTTTGGCCAAATCAACCCATGATCGAATATGCTTTCGACTTAATATGTTGTACTACACGACAACAGGTCCAATTAGAATATCATGAAAATAGTGGATCAACAATTTACCATCATCTAAGTATTCTTCAATTTGTTTACAGAACATTTCCAAGTGGATTTTAGGACAGCTAGAACCGTCATACTTCTCAAAATTGAGAACCTTGAATTCGTGCAGAATAACTAGATCAAGGATTAAACAGAATTCTCTTGCATCACATATGGGATCACTAACACCTTCTCCTGCCTTAATCTCTTTCTCAGGTCTTGCACATATATCTTTCAGCTGCTTGAGTCTTGATCCTAAGATAATAGGCTTCACAGAACCTCTCTCTACATTCGGGTTAGATGCCCCGGGATAAATTGTTAAACATGGTGTAGCAGTGTGGTTCTTCACATTTTTCTGATGCTTGGCCATCCATTCTTGTGTCCCTTCTTGAGCTTTTTCAATTCCCACCATATCTTCATCCATAATATTAAATTTTCAAACGTTCATTGTTTCCCAAATTGCTACCATCAAAAACCCTAACTGCTTCAGATCATGAATGTTAATGAAATGCTATTAAATGGTAATGTTATATTGATAAATATGCAATGCATGAATGTATGAATGCATGAGGTATTGATTAAAAAAGTGATTGTCATAGAACAACTTGTTGAGCCACATCTTGTGCTTGAGTAACAACAACTTTCATGTCATTGTCTATTTCTCGTATCTTCATTCTCGATCTCTGAAATTGAACATGTCGCTTCTCCTTACTTTCTTAACAATCTTTCTTAACATCATCAACAAGATCTGTGTACATAAATGTAAGATTGAGATACTCATCTACCTTATTCTCTAGTGCTTCAGCTTCAGCTTGACTATCATTTAGCTTGATAGCGGTGTCCTCATACATCTGCATGTACATACTCATCATCTCGCATTTAGACCGACTAACCATTAGATCATCCATAAAAGTGTTATGTTGTATTTCCATTGCCCGCAGATCACATGAGAGCGCATTTGCTTGATTTTCACTTGCTTTAGAGCTCTTTTTCCAGTATTCAGCTTCACACTTCAATTCTTTGATTCTTTTCTTTGACTGTTCAGAAGTCACACCCAAACCTGCTTTCTTGAGTATCAAACGAAGTTCTTGATTATCAAATTGTAAACTTTTCAGCTCTTCATTCAACTATCTATCTCTTGCTTTAACTTGTTTATTTAAGCCTCATATTCGAACTGATGCCTTTCTTTTTGGGTATTCTTTTCTTGAACTTCATATTTATCCACTGAATCCGTATAGCTTTCTGTCCCAAATTTCCATTTCCCATACTCCAAAATAACTTGAACTCGACGTTTGAGAGTGGTGCAGTTCTCAATAGAATGTCCTTGGATTCCATCATGAAATTCACAATAAGCATTGGTATCATACCACTTTGGATACGGAGGTTGCAAAGGTGCAAGGAAAAGTAGGGTCACCAATCAAGCCTTCAACAATTGAGGATATAGTTTTTTATATAAAATAGGGATTGGATCAAAATGATGTTTATGATCTCTTGTCTTCTAACAATCAACTAAAGGGGTAATGGAATCTAAACTTTTTCTTGGACAATTGATTGACTTTGATGGACTTGAGCTTTCCTTCATTTTTTATCTCCAGGTGTTCTATTGATTGTCAGGCTTTCGGGAAATTTAGGCTTTCCATCTTCAAAACTTAACATGCCTACTCAGATAAGATCTTCAACTTTGTTTTTTAGAGCCTCGCAATCCTTGGTAGTATAGTCTAAACTTCCTTGATGGTAGTCGCATGTGGCATAGCTTTCATGGCTTTTGGGTACAGAAGACACTTTAAACTTGGATGAACTCGGACCACAAGATTTTTCTCCACTAGTATCGGAAGCAATTCTGCATATGACATCAGGATCGAATTGAAAGGTCTTTCCCCATTATTTCCTTCTTGAACTTCTTCTCGACTCATCATCACTTTCTTAGAATTTGACTCGTTTACACCTCTAGTTGGTTTATTGATACTAATGGTAACAGTAGGTGATCCTGATTGTTTATTCACGTTCTAATTTTTGTTCGATTCTTTCGATTTAGTATGCCTTTTTTCTTTCGTCATAGCAGACATCATATTCATCATCTCAGCCGTTTGCCTTTTCAATTCTTGCATCTCATTCTTGTCAACATCAGCACTAAAAAAATCTGGTGTGTGCCCCTTGGATGAACTGCCCTTCACTTTCATGACTTGTCCAGGACATTACCTCACACTTGCACTCTCCTCTATCGGGTAACGAATCCTCTTATCCATCATGATCGTCTTCTAATGATAACCACTTTTGAATCAGTACCCCTATATAATAAAGATGCGGTGCAAAAATGCTAAGCAAAAAACAAAAATAAGAGAAATGAGTCAGTATGGTGGAATAATATTGAGGGCAACAATTTAACTTAAATTTATATAGTAAAGCAGGTTATATTGAGAAGAGAGAATAACCAGAGAAATGTGTTTAAATCGGTAGCACCTGTCCTAGGTCTCTATCTGGGTCTAGTGGGGTAGGCTTCTAGATTACAAAATGTGGGTTTCATTCAAGACTCTAGGTACCCGAACTATCGTTACTGTCTACTACGACAGCAAGACATTGATTCAGGAGTATACGACCCCTTATATCAGAGGCGTGTACCTCACGTTGTATAAGGTTGGTATACTGGAAGAAAGACAAAATTCTGAACTCAGAGGTGGAGAGCCTCACGTCGGATCATGTCTCGCTCCCACTTAAAGGTGAAAAAGCCCGGGTAAAAGGCTATGCATGAATGACAGATATATCACACAAAAAAACTACATCCATTCTTTCTAAAAATCCATTCAATAATTATTGGAGAAATTAAATTCAAGTTACCATTTTTCAATGCCAAAATGCCACGTAAAATTAATTAGGTCTGACTCTCGAATATCCCTAGTGGAGTCGCCAAGCTGTCGTGACCAGTTTTTAACTGGAGTGTAAAAATAGCCTAACGATTTATTTTGCAAAATAGGGTTTTGACCCTTTTTGATTTATTTTATTTTGAAAATTTAGTTTTCTTATTAAATCAAGTTTTTTCATTTAATTAACCACGATAATTTGATTTTCCTTTTTATTTAATCTCAAAAACATTTGGAGTCGCCACCGGTCATTTTGGTAGACTGGACACCATAAAAACAATCAAAGATTCGTTTCTTTAAAATTTAGGTTCAGGGGTCGGTTTCGTGCGGGGAAGGATTAGCACCCCACAAACGCTCGTTATATACTTTTTAATTTTTACGTGGCATTTCGAATATAATTTCAAATTTAATTTAACCATAATTATCAACTGGATTTTAATTCCAAATGGAGATATCCTTTTATAAGGAAATATATCTTTGGAACGAATATGAGATTAGAAGCACCCAGTTGCTTTAGGACACCTCAATTCATATTCAAAAATATATCCCAACATAAAAGGTTTGAATGCATGACCGGTTATTGTCTTGTCGATTTTAAGCTCTAACTTAAAAGGCTCTAATTAATTAAGTTGTTTAAAGACTATGAATATTATTAAACTTAGGCTGTTTATGAAATAACATCCAATTACTTGGGCACTACTCATATTAAAACCCTAAATTGACAATATTCCTAAATTGATTAGCGAATCTAATTAATTAAAGTACTAGCACTAATTAAAGCTTTAATTTAATTAGCTAGGTTAATTTCATATTCTAAGTTAAAATGAGTATCAAATGTTCTACTTAAAAGCCCCCTTGAATAACATTTCATTGCAATGAGACATTATTCAACTTAGGACTTTAAAGTTTTCCTTTCAGCATTCATTTATCTTCTATAATTATCTCTCCAACTTAATTATTGAATTCTTATTAAAGAACCTAACACTATGGCTCTAACAATTATTGAATCTAAATGTTTAATATTATCTAACAAATATTTCTATATGCATTAATTTGAAATCATGCATCAATCATATAAATTACAACAATTAATTAAAATAATTAAACAAATATATAAAAAAAGAGTTTAATTGTGATTTTATTAATCATAGGGACTAAACCAAAAGAATTACAAAGTTGAAGGCCCAAACCATGAAAAACCAAGAGAAGGGCGCGGATCCTTCATACCCGAGCCGGCTAAGGTTCATGGGTCGAGTTAACACGGCACCAAAATGGCGCCGTTTAACTCAGGCTATAAAAGCCCTATTCTGAGCCAACTCAACCATTTGATAACAATTCCCTCTCTCTCTACTCTCTCACTTCCCAAAATCCTCTGAAATAAACACATTCTTATCCAGAAATCACCTATCCTTAAGATCAAAAACACATGTTTTCGGTTGAGTGTTCTTCGTGTTCATCTAAGTTTGGATGAACACTAACCCGACCACAAAACGCCCTCAACTCTGCCTCCTTGATCCAGTTCAGCCACTTCGATCCTTCTTCATTGTTCTCTGGCCGCCGTCCTCTACAGCCTTTAAGCCCTAAAACTCTCAAAAACCTCCGATCTTCAATCCTAAACCTAGATTTAAGCCTCAATCTGGCATGACTCCTATTCTTCCCCACTTAAATCTACTTTACCCGAGATCTCTCATTTTCGACTCCATCATTCCATAAAACACACTCCGATCGTCGTTCAAGATAAGTACACCAGTCATCTATGTTTTTAGATCCTTTTATTATTTCATTTCTCTTTTATCTTAATATGTATGCTCGATCTAATGTTTCTCGTGTTTCTTTTGTAGAAAATGAAAAGAATGGAGGAAATATACCTCTGATGATGGTGACGAGTTGATTGCATGGTGGCTGGCGCTTTTTTGACGTCCGTTCGTGTTCCCGGCGGTGCTCTGATCTCTAGCTCCAGTGGCAGTTCGCAGCTCCAGTGTCTCCTCGGCTTCCTGGTGACGTTTGGCTTCCCGGTGACTTCTTCAGTTTCCAAGGTAAGGCTCTCTCTCTCTCTCATCCTTTATTATATTTTATTATTATTATTAGTTTTTTATGATTATCATTAATTAGATTTGACACTCTCTTTCATCCCATTTATAGGTGGTCAAATTTGTGACGTCATTGTTGACGTCTACCAACTGTTTCCAACAAAACCATTATCCTTTGAGGCTTTACGAGCTAATAAGACGCTGCCATGTGGCATTATTTAGGTGGGAAATGATTTATCATATTCAAATTGTGTTTCTTTGATGTAAAATGGGCGGGAAAAGCAAAATGTGATGAGAAATTGGGCTTGTATAGGCTTTTGGATATTTGTAAGGCATTTGGATATTTGTGGACACTTACTATATGTAAAATGGACTATTTTGAATGGATTTTGTATTTATTTATTTATTTATGTATTTATTTATTTATTACTTATAAGAGAAATATATATATATATAGCTATACTCGGTAAAATTAGGGTATTACACTACTGGAAGGAGTAGAGTTCATCGAGGGAGTAGAAGGAGGGGGGACGAAACCATGAAAACTCAGCGAGCTTGCACAGCAAATAAAATCGGAGCTAAAAACGATAGCAACTAAAAAGTAGAACTTCTGTCGAAATCACCACCTCACCGTCACGAAAGTTTTTTTTTCTTCGCCCATATGTTGGCCCTTGGAGAAAGCACACCCGATGTCAGGGGTCAAAAGTCCTTATTGAACAATTGAAAAGTTTCATAAAATACCAAATCAAAATCGAAACAAAGATTAAAAAATTCAAAAAAAAAGAAGAGTGAAAGGACGGAGAAAGAATAAAAGGTGGTTGTCGCTTAACAATGGTGCCACCCAAGCACAAAAGAAATGGGTAACTTTTAGGATTGAGAGCGAGGGGTTCTTTTCAAAAAGTTTTCGGGGCAGACTCTTTTGGTTCATGTATTTTTATTTCTACTTTGTCTAATTAATGAATGGAAAAAACTTTAATACATAGACCGTGCAAACTAAATGTTAGGGGTTAGGATTGTAGTTTATGGTTTAAATGTTAGGGATTTAGGGTTTAGAATTTAAGGTTAGTGTTTAGAATTTAGGGTTTAGGGTGTTAGGGTTAAGGTATTAGGGTTAAAAATTTAAGATTTATATTTTATAAGGCAAAAATACAGGCATGTGTAAAATAAATTTTACACACACCGTTTATCAAAATTTTAACCTTATTGAATTACCAGTTTACTTTAAAAAAAAATTGTGGGTGACCAAGATGATCAAATTTTATATGGTCAGTAACTAAATAGACAAAAAAAAGGTCTAAGACACAAATCCCATCCTGAACTTGAAAACTTTGGCAAAGTTACCCAATACAATTTTTTCCCTGTCAAATTAACTCCTAAACAGACAAGTTTGATCAATTTACACCATAACTTAAAAACGCGACATTAAATGTTACCTAAGATTAACAACATTAACTTTTAATATTCTATTGACATGGACCACTAAGGTGGTGCCATTACTGAGAGAAGAGGGTTTTAAAATCCAATTTCAAAAGTAACATTGTAATCTCAGGGGGCTTTTTTGTTATATTTTAAAAGTTACAGGGTAATTTGACTAAATCTTTTAAGTTTAGCGGGGGATTTGACTGAAATAAAGGTTAAATTGACCAAAATTTTAATGTTTAGGGGTTCATTTGATTAAATTTACCAAGTCATGGACCAAATTAATAGAAAAAAATACTTTGGAGCAACTTAACCAAAATTACCAAATTCAATATCATTTGTTCTTTAAGTCAAAAAATTCTCTCTTCTAGCTTAACAGGTGGTCGAAGGTTTAATTTTCGCCCTAGGCATGAAGTAGCTTTATAATTTATGACCAGTGTCTACCCCTATATTAATATTGTATCTAAAGTTTAAGGTTTAAATTAGTTTTGTTTTAAATTCAAGGGTCAAATTAAAATTTACCCTTTTTTACTAACGTGCCACATCAAAAACTAACTGCATTTAATGTTCTAGTGACCAAATGTTATAAATTGATAAGTAAGTGATCAAAACATTATTTTTTAAAATTTGATTACCAAAAGTGAAAACCTATTAAATGGAAGTGGTCATTTCAGTGGTTTACCCATTTTTAATTTTACTTATAAAATAAAATAATTTTCAAACTCAAAATTAATGTCAGCTAAAACTTCATCTCAATGATTTTAAAGATATGAGTTCGATCAGCTTTGTCAGTGAGGTGTATGTATATTATCAAATGATTAATAAAGTATGAACAGAGACTACCTTATAATTAGCTTAGAATATGGGTTTGATTGAATACGATAATTAATTACGTTTATTTTATCAATTAAAAAATTTACTTTTAATTTGGAAATATAATATGATTATATCATGGATGTAATTATATAAATTATAGATGAATAATTTATAAAAGGCTTTAAGGGTATAAAAAGCCCTAGAACTTTTGGAAAAATTCAATTAAGCTCCTAAATTTTTTGCACCCAATTAAGTCCTTAAACTAAAAAATTGAATCAATTAAGCCCTTGAACCAATAAATTAAATCAATTAAGCACTTTGACCAATTTTGACCTTTAAATTTTGATATTTTTTTTATCTATTGGTACAGTGCATCGTGCCACAATATCTCGACTTGATGTTTGTAAAAAATAATTATTTTATTTAAAAAATCCCTTAAAAGTTCTAAAAAACTTATAAAGTTTATACAAATATTTTAAAAAATCTACAAATGCAACACGATAAAATTGTAGTGTATTTTGTGCCAATAATATCTAAAGAAAATTTATTGAGATTTAATGGTCGAAATTGATCAAAAAGCTTAATTGATTCAATTTCTTGGTTCAAGGGCTTAATTGATTCAATTTTTTGATTAAAGAAATTAATTTAATAAAAAAAATTCTCAAAAATTTAAAGGCTTCTTACCCTTAAACCTTTATGAAATTACTCCAGTTTTCAAAGGGAAAGAGAGTTAATTAATTTTGCAATATATTACCAAAAAAATTCCGTGATGGTCTTCGAACAAAAAAAGTAAAATTGGAAAGTGATAACCGGTTCAAAGATTTTCACTTAGCCGTTCTCGGCCATAGTTGGCGGTTTCTAGTGCCCCTATATAAATGGGATTAAACTCAAAGCGTTCCTTTCATTTTCTTTTCTCACTTTTCAAAATCCATTTCAATCAAAATGAGAATAATATTTTTAAACATAATCTGAATTTATTCCATTACAGGTTCAGATCTGAAACTCTCTGTTTACATTCAAAAATAGAGAGGAGAAATCGGGAAAATGGCGACAGTGTCCCCATTGGCGAAATACAAACTGGTATTCTTAGGCGATCAGTCCGTAGGGAAAACCAGTATCATCACGCGATTCATGTACGATAAATTCGATACCACTTATCAGGTAAATTTTTCCATGATTCTTGTAACATTTGACGTTTTTTTCATTGATAAATGCAGATTCAATGAACGTTTGAGTTTTTGACTATTTCTGGAAGTCCTCTGCTTCTTATTTTATTTTGAATTTGATTTAGTTTCCGTATTTGACGTTTTGATCTCTCTGTTCATTCTTGATTTCGAATCTTAATCACGTACTTGACATCGTCTCTGTTTGTTTTGTTGATGATGACCCTTATTTTAAAACTTCTCGATTTGTAATGTACGAAAGAACTGTTCAATTCTCCATAATATCCTAAAACAGATCTCCTTTTTCTTCTTGTTTAAATAATCAGTTTAGATTTCTTTTCTGTAAGATGATTATTTGTAGTTTATTGAATATGAACTTTACTTCTATCGTATAGAGTGAATACTGGAATTGAAGGGATGTTTATACGTGTATTTTCTTAAATAATTGGTATATAAATGCAGGCCACCATTGGAATTGATTTTTTGTCAAAAACAATGTATCTTGAAGATCGAACGGTTCGTTTGCAGCTTTGGTAACGTAGTTTCTTCCTTCATTACCTCAAATTTAGCAATGTAGATCTTAGATACCTTTCATCATTTTCTTTATTAGCTCTAGGTCCATTGCTATTGTATGTTCAATAAACAAGCAATCAAGCATACATAGTTCCAGTGAAATTAAGGTGTTGATTGCTTAAATTTTAGACTACAAAAGCTTACTTTTGTTATAAGCAGTTTTAGTTCGTTGTCAGTGATGGAGCTTTACATAGAAAACCATTTTTTGCTTGTTGAATCCCCAGCAGATTTTCCCCTCCATGCTGCTGATAACTTTTAGAAATCGAAACTAGTTCATTCTGTTGAGTACTTTATCCTTTTGTAGTAAATTATCTAAAACCATCAAGGCCAAAGTGCTGTTTAGCAATTGAGTATAGCATTACGTGCAAATTAATCTAAATTTCTCAGTTTTTATCTTCTAATTTCACAGGGATACTGCTGGACAGGAGAGGTTTAGGAGTCTTATTCCAAGTTATATCAGAGATTCTTCTGTTGCAGTAATAGTCTATGATGTAGCAAGTGAGTATGAACTTCTTAAAATACTTTCAAATGCGAAAGAAAAACTTATTAAAAATTAAATATACCTCCATCAAGGACATTTATTTACAATGCTCGATCCGAATTACATAAACTATTCTGATTATATTTGTATATATGATATCTCCTCGCAGATAGGCAATCATTTTTGAATACTTCTAAGTGGGTGGAGGAGGTACGTACAGAACGAGGCAGTGATGTCATTATTGTCCTCGTTGGTAACAAAACTGATCTAGTTGATAAAAGGTTAGTGATGATTTGGAAACTTAACTTTCTATATTGACTCTTAACTTAGAAAGTTAAAACCCCATTTCCAGACTACTATATTTTTCCTTGTTCAAGTAGGTAATATAATGGTGTAATTCAGGTCTAGTCCGAAAACGAAGGGAACTAAACCAAGGTCAATAACTATTGTCATGTGATAAACTTTTAGCTTTATAATAAAATAGTAAAGATAAATGAGTTCTCTTCTTTTTACTATAAATTACACTTGGAATTACTATTCTTTTTCTTTCATTCTGCATCATTCACACTTTCTTAAACAAACACACCGCTAACAGGCAGGTTTCTATAGAGGAAGGAGATAACAAAGCCAAAGAACTTGGAGTCATGTTTATAGAAACCAGTGCAAAAGCAGGATTCAATATCAAGGTGAGAAAGGGAAAACAACATTATTTGATAGGCTAATGGTTATATTATAAAGTATTAGCATTTTTTGTCTCATTACAGTAAAGATCACAATCTGATACTTAAGTTAATAAAGATAATTAGAGAAAAAAATACAGAATAAACTAGGTGAGAAAAAGTATCAATATTTAATCTTAAGAGTGTGAATAAACCGAGTTTGAATGAGAATACCTCTATTTATGTTTGATTGTTTATTTTTAAATTTGTGATCACCTTCGTAAGAAATTCAAAATTATGTTTTATTTTTCTTTACAAATATGTGTTCATATTAGTTTGTTTAATATTCGAGAATACAAATAAGCATGTCCACAAACATATAATTGAACATGTTCACGAACAATTAAAATCTATTCATGAATAATAAACAAACATACCATAAATAAATATTTTTTATTTTTTATAGGAAATTAACTTTTATATAAACATTAAACGAGTTTGTGCGTGTGAACATATATGAACCTAACACACCACTGTTCTAACCCTCATTTGTCCAACCTAATGATACCATATGCAGGGGCGGATGCAAGTGCATCCTAGGATGGGTCTGTGCCTACCCTGAATTTTCTAAACTTTCCATATTCGGCTTTAATTTCTTAATTTTTATGAGTTAGTCCTTAGATTTGTTTAATATTTAGAAGTTGTGCCCACCCACCCACAAAAATATTTTTGGATCCGCCACTGATCATGTGTCCTATTTTATTTAGAAATTGATGAACAATTAAACAAAAGTATGGGCGTCCTTGTCCCAATAATTAGAGTCTCACGTAGAAACTCAGGCAGCCTTGATCACCTCGGCTACTCCAATCAGACACCAGCATCTTCCATAAAATTGCACCCCACTCCATTTTGGATACAAAATGTGTTTGTTTGTTAATGTTGATCTCCTCGACACAATGTTTTTAGGTAGATGTTTGTTGAAATCATATTTACTAATATAAATCTGAAACTGCAGCCTCTATTCCGGAAGATCGCGGCTGCCTTACCGGGGATGGAAACTCTTTCTTCAACGAAACAAGAAGACATGGTTGACGTGAACTTGAAATCCACGGCCAATTCCTCCCAGACAGAGCAGCAAGGAGGTGGTTGTCCATGTTAAACACAAATACGTTGTAAAAAGAACAAGGTAAACAATTTTTTTTCCAGATTTTTACTCTGCAAATTTACAGTCCAAAATTTTCATTTGAACTATTTCAGGAATCTAGTCTTTGGTTTTGATCATAGTGTATTGTTATTTTCATCTAGTTGGAACTTCGATTTCATGCAACGTAGTAACTAGAGTTCAATTATATTTTCCAGTATCATATTTCTCTCAGAAAATTGTGATTGAGATCTTTAATGCTCATACTGATTCTTTAATTAAACTGTTTTTATTCCATATGAAAAATAATCAAGTTTATTTGCTTCGAAAATTTATTCATAACTTAGACGTATTTAATTTTAATTGTTTTTTGTTTCCATAGCATAAAAATAAATACTTTTATTTCTAAATTTTTATAGAAAATTGAAATAATACAGTAAAAAGATCTAACGTTTTGTGTGAACTGTTTTGTCAAATTCAAGTTCAATCCGATCGCCCATCTAAGACGAGTAAAACTCAATTCGTTTTGATCGAACATTCACCCATATCTACTAGGTCACTATCACAGGTCCTCGACAACCGAATTCCCAATTACATTATGACCAATACAGTTAAGCTTATTTTCGTTCCTCGAGGGAGGTAATAAATTGTAAACATGTTTAATTTTCATTCGTTGATCAACAAAATGAAGGATTTTGAATATGCTTTTAGTTACATTCAAGGAGCATTTTGCTCGTAAACATATTCAATTTAATATGGGTAAACTACATTGGTGGTTACTCAATTAATAGTAAGATTACACTTGGGTACTCAATTAAAATTTTAGTTTTAATCGAGGTCACTCCTCCATTAAAATACAAACGAACATTCAAAAAGGTTTGATATAATGTTATTGTTAGTCTTCAAAACTTATATATTCTCTTAATTCAAAAAAAATAACCCTTCATTTTAAAAAATATATCAATTTAGTTATTTTTCTTTTCCCATATTGCTTGTATACATACTCTTGTTAACACTAGATTGCTTCATTTAAAATCATTAATTAATCTAATACACAAATTTTTATAAATACAAAAATATTGATGATTATTTTTTTAATATTGAAATTGTAATTAGTATCTGCATTAAAATTAAATTCATTGAAATTTATTTAAAATTATTTATGAAACTTTCGAGTTTTAGTTATTGCTCCTAGAATTTTCTTAATAATTTCATATATTTATGAAAACCATCAACTTTTAGTTATTTAAAAGCGCATGTCTTCGTATTACTATACAGTTTTCTTAGTAATTTCATATTATTATGAAAATTTTCCGGTTTTAGTTATTTAAAAATTAAAATTTTCGTATTACTATACAATTTTCTTAATAATTTTCTATTTTTGAATAGCTTCATTATTTTTTTAAATAAATAATAATTAAACTGTTTAAGTAATTGAATTTTTATAATTAAACAAATTTAAAAATATCAAGTTTAGTATAACTCGTATTATTACAGGTACTCAAATAAGAATGATGATGATAAGTGAAGAACAAATAATTTGAGAGAAAAAATAGACTAAATTGAATATATTTTTAAATATAAAAAGTTAAATTCATTGAATCGTTTTAAATTAAAATTAAAATAATAAAATATATATAAATTTTGAGGATTAAAACTACGACAAAACCTTTTTGTATGTCCATTTGTATTTGTATTTTAAGAGAGAACCTTTTTGTATGTCCATTTGTATTTGTATTTTAAGAGAGAAGTATCATGCTCATAACTAAAACTTAAATTTAGTGGCTCGATTATAACTTTTAATAATTGAATGGTCTCCAATGTAATTTATCCTTTAATTCTTTTAAAAATAGTTAAACTAATTTAACCAAATTTCCTTATAATGAAGTAATTGTTCCTATGCCTAGTCAATTGCTACATTTTCACAGCACAAAGTTATATATCACACGCTTTTTATTTTGTTTTCGATCCCCCAACACTGACTGATAAAAGATAATGCCTCATTGAATCACTATTCATATTTACAAAGAAAAATGGGAATATATGTATGTATATATATAGACATTGATAAGCTTAACTTAAAACTGCAGTTCTTAAAGACACGACAGTTCAAAAGAAATTTCAAGAAGAAACAAAGTTAAAGAGCATGAGTTTTAAGGAGATGAATACGAAAGCGCTAGACATGGTTGAACCCGTCGATACTTTGTCTAACTCTCAGCGTCAGATAAATCAATATCAATGTCCCCACGCTTGACCTGAACCGAAGAAGAAACGATAAGTTGATGATAGAAAGAGAAGGAGCAAAATAAAGAAAACAGAATCAGAAGGCGGAACTCTGAATTACTGTTAGTACTAGGAAACATTATGACTGATTCCAAACATGTGCATTAGTAATGACGAACCAGCAAGAAATGTAGCAAAAAAAAAATCAGTGAGGTTACAGGATGCGGCGGATATCGCATTGGAAAGCATAGAAGGTGAGCGCATTCAACAAACTCAGATGAACCATACATAGTTACCAGATGCATCTTGTTTGGTAAAAAGTATGCCATATCAGTTAATGGAACAATCCCAACTCAAAAGAGAGGATTCTTAGGGGTTACTCTCACGAATTGGAGCCTATGCTCTACTCGGACAGCATGTGAATGTTAAAATAGGGTATGTGTCGAGCATGGGTGTATTTAATTTTTTCCAAGTTGCCCACCGGAAGATCATATCCATAAATGGTCTTACCTGTCTAAATATGTGCCAGATATGGATAGTTAAAAAAACATCGGAGCCAAGCTCTTGGGCTTTGCTTGGTAGAGTGGGTAACTTGGCGTGCTTGCTAGGAAGAATGAAAGAATTGAAAGAAAATGTTTTTATTTTCCCATTCATTGCTTGGCTTAGTTGAAAAAATGAGGAAAGAAAATAAACCTTTGAAATATACATATTTTGAACTAACTCACATCTCTCATCTTTTCCTTCCAAATTGGAATGATCATACCTCTCATTTTCTTTCCCCTCACTTTTCCTTCCTACCAAGCACACTCGAAATTTATTTTCTCTCCATTTTTCCACTCTCTCATTTTTCACTTAACCAAGCAAAGCAGAAAGAGAATTCAAGTCTTTGACCATTACACTAGACAACCGACTCCTAAAGTGTTCAGTATCCAACAGATTAGAAAAGGAAAGAAGCATATGAAAAAATCAATAATCTAATAGAAAAAATAATAGAAATGTAGACTTGCAGCAGATGTTTAATATATGGGATCGAGTTAATGATATCTGCAACTTCCAAAGTAGACCAATGGACAAACAACAAAATCAGAGTAGCTAAAGAAACTCTAAGTTTCTACTTTACCAATTATTATATTTAATTGAAGCAAACTTTACCAATTATTACTGAAATGTTGTACTACTAAATGAAAATTTTGTAGTTTGAAAGTAAATGGTTGTTTTGCCAAGAATTGCAGAGCTTACAAGATTGAGAAAAGGAGGACTATTTTCCTTGAGTCAAATGATGCAACTCGTTTATATCTCCTCCACCTGTTCGTAGGTGCATCATGAACCCTCTCAGTTGATGATTTGTCTGTCAAAATAAAACGCAGTTTAAGTTGTATAACAAATTCTGCATGGCCTGAGGTGTAGCCTATGGAATTAGTAAGAATCAAACATGTAATATGCATAACCAAAAGGAACTAGATAGTTCCTAGGTGTAATACATACAATACTACATTGAACAGGTAGCAGATTACTGTGAAATAATTACAAAAATCACATAAAAAATCAAATTAACTAATTAAGAACAATAATTAAATAGTTCAAATCTTTAATTGCTTCAAAGTCCTTTGATGATCAAGTATCAATCACAGACACGTTGACTGGCTAATTTCAGTTCATTTATTCTAGATTGTCAGCTCAATGAAATCATACATGTTAAATGATGTTCTTTTGTCAACTTAAATCTTCTTGAGGGTGAATGTTTAAGCCTGGAGCAGGAACCACAAGAAGATTAACATGTTCTTCAGCTTATTACAAATCTAATGCAGTTTGTTAAAAGTACAAGCTTAGATGTTAAACCACCAAATCAAATGATATGCATAAAACAATTTAAAACTTAAACGCTTTCTAACAGCTCGGACACTAGCAGAATATTCTATTTTTTAGATTTTCCTTGTTTCTGTTTAGAAGATGTCAGCCATAGATTATGATGTGGAAATCGTAAATAAATCCATAGATTTTGAAGGAAATAAGGAAAATATTGTTATATATAGGTAATATAATATGCTTACAGACCTCTCAGAGTAAGTGCAATTAAACCCATTAAAACTCAAAGCTGAGTTAACTCACCTACGATTAAGCTTGCTTGTCTCTGCAACACCTTCTGCAAATGCTGGAATTAATTGAGATCTAACATTAGAGTCAAAAGTGAAGAAGAAACAATGTACCAAAATCTCAAGGAAGGAAAATCAGCAACGCTTCAATGATTAAATAAATAAATTTGGTATGTCCGACACTGTATGTATGATCTACATTCTATTTAATACGCCCAATTTATATAGACAGGTTGATCAAACTTACTGTCACTACGCCTTCACTTTTTAAATTTCCAACAGTTTCATCACTGGATTTAAGAATGTCGGGAGTCTCTTTCTCAATGTTTATATCCAGAATGCAAGATGAATACCCATCTTCACCATCCACTTTCAAATCAATGCAGTTCTGGCAACTCAGTGGTGCATCCAAACACATCTGGTTTTTAGATGAAAAAGGGACTTCTAGGAGGCTCAAAAAAGTTAACTGTGGTCTACAATTTGGAGTGTGGTTTCCTTCCTCGGGCAACACAGAAATGCTATAGACATCCTGGCCCTGCACAAGGAATGAGAAATATATACAAACCTAGAAAAAATGTTAAAAAAACAGCTCAAGTAGTTTCCAAATTCTAATTTTAAAGTAATTTATTTATAGGAAATATAATAAAATTTTGAACCAACTTTTAAACAAAGATTTTGATTAAAAAAAACTTCTAAACAAAGATTGCTGGGATAACAAATATTGTTTAGAAAGCATAGAATCTAGACTAACAAAAATAACAGCCCAAAAGGAAATTATGAGACAAGAAAAAACCATTCAATCATAAGCATTAAATCTCAGGGGATACGACAGGAACTGAAGTACTTAAAACCCGGTCCATCATGAGGTCATCTCAATGGATCAGCAGTTGTGTACTTTATCTGAGTTGCATTTACTAAAATATACCCTTCTATATTAATTATCAAAAGGTTACATAGCCGAAAGCAGGTTTTAAGCTTGCTTTGAGTGCTATAAAAGTGACACTAACATTTCTATCATCCTGGTAGATCAGTGTATAAAAAGGCGCCCTTGAGGTGCGCTTAGACACTGAGGCGAGGAGGAGGCGCTTGCAAAAAGCTTAATAGTGCGTGGGCAAGGCAATTTCGATGAAGCCTTAAATAGGCGTGTGAGGCACACAAGACGCGTGAGGCAGCGAGGCGCTCGCCTTTAGCGCATAGTTTCAATTAAACCTGAAAATAGCTTAGAGCCATGGGAGGAGAAGTTTGAGATAAAGGAAAAAAAAAAACTCAAAAGATAAGTGATATGTTGAAGAAGAAGAGGAGAAGGAGAAATGTAGTACATGTAATGAAGGGGGAGTTATATGGCCTGCAATCATAGATGAAAATTTGCAGAAAAAACAGAAAACACCCTAAACTCTGTCGAAGAAGAAGAAGAGTAGGAGGAAAAGGGGAATGGGTGAATAAAAAAAAGAGAGGAACTTGAGCCCACTACTGAGCCCACTTTTGACACATGTTTCTTGTTTGGGTCAAAATTGATTCCCAATAATCTATCTCCCTCTCACCGATCAACCCTTTCATTTCTATAGATATTTTCCTTTTCATTTAATAATAAATAACATTTTTATTGTAATTATATATTTATCAATTTAAAATTGCATATTTACACAATTAAAATTAACATTGAAAGAATGAAAGAAAAAATGGATGGTATTTAAGTGATAACTTTATATATACTTGGTCAATAAAATTTCAATTTTAAAAATACGCCTCACTTCAATGAGGCGCGCGCCTTGCGCCCCGCACCTCGGCTCTAAGACCCTTATCGCCTTAGTGCGCCTCACACTATTTTATACACCGGTAGATTAGAGCAAATCTAGTAGTATTAGATTACAACCTGTTTTTTTTTTATCAAAACAACCTGAATTTACATTAAAAACATTGCAAGCTGCTATAAAGAAAAGATACAATTAGATTAATCAAGCGAGTTTTTAAAAAATCCTTGTCCGACCAAGATGATTGAAAGATTAAAAAAGAGTTATAGGGAAGGAGAAAAGGACCGGTACAGATTACGAAAATGAACTTACATGTGAAGTGTTTAAGCTGCATTTTTCTCTTACTGGAAATGAAGTTTCCTCTATTAGAATAGGCAAGACATCTGAATTATCAAATAAAAGGAACTTATTAAAGATGCTTATCAAAGTAAGGACATTGCATAATACTTATGTTACTCGGACTTGGATGGGAATGTTGGATAAAGGTATGTCTCCAACATGGGTATGTTCAACTTTCAAAAGCTTTTTCTTGTATTTAGAGGATCCTTGGAGGGCTTTATCCTCATATCCATGTCCAGATATACATCGGACATTAGTGTTTAACACAAAAACTCAAAAAAAATGAAGAACTGGAGCAACATAAAACAATAATCTATCTAAGACGAAAATCCTTACCGAGAGAACAATGCTGGTTCGTCTCAGCAAATCCTGGCTTAATCAACTCAAAGCATGAAATGTCAACCGGTAAATCGGTGTTTCCATCCACCATCCCAGATAAGAATGGTTTTTCCTGCAATTAATAACGAGTTAAAACAAGGAATAGCAAAATAAACTTTGAAAGAGAAGCCCACAAAGATCATATAACAAAGAAGGAACAATTTCCTTTTTCTCCTTTTTTCAGGTTCTTTTACTCACCACTAGTCACTAAAAGCACAAGTGAGAGAGGTGTTGTCTAGATTTTTTTTTCTAAGTCAACACTGATTTTCCATCTATTTACAGATTCAAAAGGCTGACATTTTACAATTAAATTTAGTGGAAAAGGCAAATCAAATTTACTAATTTGCAGAAATAAAGGATTTATATTAAACAGGAAATTCAATTTAAAAAAAAAAAAACTGAAATGGAAAATGGAATGTAGACTAGAGCATTAAATTTCAGCTAAACATATTCTATAAAATGAAATGCGATTTCGAATAAAATTTGAAGTGTAAAACACTTCGTCCTTCGTTTCCCCTCACATTTCCTCAAGCGGCAAATCTAGTAAACACTCGTCAAAAATAAAAATAAAAACTTGCTTGACACTTAATCCAGAATTAGAAGCTTTATTTCCAAAATCAGCTCGAATTTTATCGCGAGAACAGAAAAGAATAAAATGCTACAAATTCAAAATAAAAGAAATTAAAAAAAAAACTCACCTCTTCGGTCGATTTAGCCACCATTGAACCAGAAGAAGAAGAAGAAGAAGAAGAAGCAAAGAGCGAGAGAAAAAGAGTGTAGACAAAATCTCAGAATATTTCAGAAAAATATTTGGTTGCCTAATTTATAAGTTGCTCTGGATTTAGAAAACTATTTTCATAAAGACAACAAAAAAACTGAACGTTAAAAGTCGACATCGGAGGAGAAGGGAGGCATAGATGGCGCAGTTTGCCAGTGAAAAGCCTTGTGATTACGACTTCGACGACGACGACGACGACGACAAATACTCTCCCTACCTCTTTCCTTTCTATTTTGACGCAAATGCCCTTCTCTGTTTTTCCCCGCTGAACCTGTAGATATAGTAGAATTGGAATTTTATTTTTATGATCAGATAAAACTTTTAAATTATAATTTATTTTTTTTTTACAAATAGGAAGAAGAAAAGGGGTGTTCTCAGTGAG
Source organism: Hibiscus mutabilis (assembly GCA_019671005.1). Classification (NCBI taxonomy): domain Eukaryota; kingdom Viridiplantae; phylum Streptophyta; class Magnoliopsida; order Malvales; family Malvaceae; genus Hibiscus; species Hibiscus mutabilis. Next base: position 21,558,429 of record CM033725.1, read on the forward strand.
AACAGAATTACATAAAAACACACGGGAAAATAGAGATAAACACTTTACTCAACTGACTAAATGTATATACTTATATAATATTAGATTTCTTCACTCATAATCGAAAGAAAATATTATATATTAAAAATATTTTTAATATTTATCTAATAAATTATCACCTGAATAATGAGTGAATGTGAAACAAAGTATTTATCACAAAATTATAGTTTTTTATAACTATCTATATTTGAATAATGAACCGATGAATCTCGATTGAATTTTATAAAATTTATATGAGATAACTTTTTTAATTTAATTTATTCTATTTACATATTATAGTTTATTAAATTTTGTCACACATATAATTTTAATGAATAGAATTATTTTTATATAAAAATATATTTATAAAATTTTATTCAATGAATGATTATACGTAAAAGAGTAATTATATCATACATTAGTGTTGAAATTTTTTTGTTTATATGAACGTTTTAATATTAGGAGTTAAAGATTTATTTACATGTCTATTTTATAATACATGTTCGGTATTCGTAGCTCTCTTTTCCAACAATATTTTTTTAAAGTTCAAACTCATATTCTCTTATTAAGAGAACAATGTGTCTTGTTATTGCACCCAACTCTTGTGGTAAAAATTAAAAATAATTTCAACACATTTTTATAATGTTAAGTATATTATCCTTTCAAGTTTATATTTATCAACTAATCTAATTATATACAATATTCCATTCTATCTAAAATTTCAAACAGATTTTATAATTTAGGTTTTGTTCTTAAATTTTCAAGATTTAATTTTTTAACATTATATATATATATCAAAATGTGATTAATTAATAACGCAGATGTTCATAATTTACTATTTGAACAATGATGCAAATGCAGAGTATTGTCATTTGAACTCAATATTAAGGCAAGGGATAATGGAATTGTTAAGATGAACTCGATGTCTACTGAAATGTATTCGTATAATTATTTTTAAGAAGCGATAATTGATAAAAATGTTCTTTATAATTTATATTTTTAAAATTTATAACATCTGGAAAATAATTCGGACAAAATAAAGACATATGTTTAAGAAAAAGAAATAGAAGGGTGGGTTTGCACGTGACATGCCAGGGGAGTTATGAAAATGAAATTTTGTATAGCAAATTGCAATAAAGAGACAAGGTTTAGCTGAGAAACAAAGAAAAGATGGCACGATATTTGTCTAGTCGGGTTGGTGTCCAGCGTTTGGGCTAAGCTATGCACGTGAAGCTAAAGAAGACATCATACAACCAGACAAAAGTTGATCATTAAGTGATTCACGGGTCACTCTTTCCAAAATCTACCAAATCAAAGCACCGCCTCCTACCTTTTTTTTAATCGTAGGTATCTAATTGACTGATAAATCTAGATAGCAAGCTTTTCAAATATGGAGTAGTTCGATTTCCCTCTACTCGTTAAAAATTCGAGCGAGTTAGAGCTCGAGTCGAATTTAATTGAATAGAGTTTTGACCGAATTTTAATCGAGTTAAATTCAAATAGTTCACGATTTATCTCGTTTTATTTATAACTCTAATCATTTCAATTCAATTTGTTTATTTACGTTAAAATTTAAATCTCTAACTTTATATAAAGAATACACTGTCTTATCTGACTAAACCAACTAATTGTTGGTTGCTACTTGATTACAATTTGATCCTCAAATTCGGATCAAAATAAAGTAAAAGAAAATCACTAGGGATCAGATGTAATTTGTATTGTTTTGAGTTATCTTATGAGTTAATTTCTATCACTGTGTTCTTTCTAAATTTATTTAGATTAAATTTTACATTGTGCAATCTTATCTATTATTTTTATTTTGGTTTATTTATATTCAGCTAAAAGTGCTGAAATAATTTTTTTTGTTATTCTTTAAATTCTAAAGCCTATCGAATATTTAACAAGAAAACTTTAGCAGTAGAAGAGTTTAAACATGTGATTTTCGATGATAATCTCTTTCCGAGGAAGGATTCTTATGATGATGTATGAATTTTTTATGTCAATGATGGTGGAGAACAATATGTAAAACCAAAGTTTGATTTTAATATAACAAATTGTTTAAGGACTTATTTGAAAAAGAACACAAATTTTTAAGTATTTCAAAGACTCACAATTGACAAGGATTTTTCAAGTACAAAATTGTTCTAAGCCAAAAACTTAAACCCCCATAAAATTTTCTAAGTGTCTTCAATCAAAATTCAACATTTACGCCTAGGCGTATCGATACGTCGTCGAGCGTTTCGATACGGTCTTAAAAAAATAGGTCATTAAAGAATCTGTTTCAATACAAGAAAACATGTCAGTTATTATTCGATACGGGGGTTAAGATTTTTCCAATCTTTTCATTTATTATTCGAACGTTGCCTTGTTAGTTATTAGGAACACACGATTTTGAAAATCAGTTAACATGTATCAATATGCCTACTTGGTGTACCGAAACAGGTTTTGGCAGTAGCCCAAGTGAACAAAATTGTATCGATATGGCCTTTCCCGTTTCGATACGCCCCTTGTTTTACACTGAGACCGTACCGATACGCCTTCCCGCGTATCAATACGCCCCTGTATTTTGTACACAACGACTCTTTCTATTTTGAGACAGGTATCGATACAGCTGTTCGTGTATCGATATGGTCAGTTGCAGAAGTGTATTAATGGTGGGAAAAAGAGAGCCCAATGGCTTTATTGATGATGCCAACTACTCAAACGGATAGAAATCAATGAAGGGGTATAAAAGCAAGCCTAAAAAGCTACAACAACTATTAATGATCAATTGAAAGACAATCAAGCACAAATCCATTCTCTTTGAGCTCTTAGAGTCAAATCTTGTACCCCACTTGTGTAATTTTTATTGTATCCATTTATTTCAAGTTTGGGGAGTGTTTATTTGTAATTGGGAAACAAATCAACCTATTTCAAAGGTCTTTTTCAGTTTGCCAAATTTCTCTTTGTAAAAGAGTGATCTTTGATTAAGCTTTAAGGTAGAAAGCTTAATCGTTTGTAACGGTTTCCTCCTAAGCCGAGAAAAGGGGACGAATTCAATGAATGAATTGTTCAAATCCTTATTAAGGTGTTGAAGTAGTGGATGTATAGCTTGTTCTAAGCTTGAACCACTCTAAAATCCTTGTGTCTCAATTTTTCATCTTCAAATTTGCACTCTTTCATTTTAAAAAGCCAATTCACCTCCATCTTGGCCATTTTGCCATTGTGTGGTCATCTCAACAATTGGTATCGGAGATACACTTATTGGAAGGATTAACATCCTCTTGAGTCGATTCTAGAAGAGATTGATCAACCTACAAGTGAATCCATGGCATCAACCTCCGGCCACAACCTCTACAAGTCACAATCGATCACCAAACCTCCTTACTTCAAAGGGGACAACTATTCATATTGGAAGAATAGAATGAGGTTCTTCATCAAGTCAAATAACTACCTCCTATGGGATGTAGTGGAAGATAGTCCATCAATTCCTGTGAAGATAGATGTAGAAGGAAGACTCGTTCCCAAGTCCAAGATCGAGATGACCGGTGATGATTGGAAGAAGCTTCAAGTCAATGACAAAGCATTACACATGCTATATTGTGCCCTTAGACCAGATATGTACTCGAATATGTCTTCGTGTACAAGCGCAAAGAAGGTGTGAGACGAGTTAGAGATCACATATGAAGGAACCAGCGATGTCAATGAGACCAAGATTGGAATCCTTAATTTGAACTATGAAAATTTCAAGATGGAGCCCGATGAAAGCGTCACCAAGATGTTTAATTGTTTCTCCGTCATCTTCAACGATCTCAAAGGATTCGAGGAAGTTATTTCCGAAGACAAACTTGTCTGAAAACTTCTCTATTCTCTTCTCGAGTCATGGGATGGGAAGATGATCGCCATCATCGAGGCTAAAGACTTGAAGACGTTGAAGCTCGATGCACTAGTGGGGTCTCTCCTTACTCATGAGATCATGAAGCAAGGAAGAGAATAAGAAAAGAAGAGAGAAGAGAAAAGAATAGAGAAGCAAGAGGTAGAGAAGAAGAAACAAGGAATTTCTCTCAAGGCTTCACAATAAGAGAGTAATTCTAGTGAGGATGAATTTGAAGAGTTGGCTATGTTGGTTAAAAAGTTCACTCGGTTTATGAAGTCCAATAGAGGAAGAAAATTCCAAAGAAGATGAAACTTCAAGAACAAGGAAGAAGAGAAGGATCAACTCATATGCTTTGAGTGCAAGAAGTCGATGCATATTTAATCCGATTGCCCCTAACACAAAAGGAAGAGCTTCGAAAAGAAGAAGAAGCTTAAGGTCAACGTTGCCGCTTGAAGCGATAAGGAATCATCATCGATGAAGAGGAGTAAGAAGTGGCTAACCTTTGCCTCATGGCTTTTGAGGAAAATCTTAAGGTAACCTCTAACTCATCATCTTTTGATATTACATTTGATGAGCTTCAAGAAGCTTATGATGAGTTGCAAGAGGTGTATGACGAATTGGTTGAGAAGTATAAGGAATTAATTTTGAAAAACAAGAAAATCATTTCCGATTTAAAAAGACAAAATGATTCATTATCCAAGACCAATTTGGAACTTGAAAAGAAGGTTTTGGACTTGCAAGAAAGTTAAAAGTATTTTGAAAAAGAAAATATCGATTTAAACAACCTTCTTTCCGAGTTTCATGATGATTACCACAAAATGGTAAGTGGACTTAAAGCTTCTCTTAACCAAGTTGGGAAACAAAGTTTTGAAAAAGCTAGTTCTTCAAAACCCATCTATGTAAAGAGAAACTTTAATGGCTACAAACAAAGAGCCTTCCAAAGGCACTCTAAAGGTAAGAGGATTATGAGCGTTTGGGTTCCTAAGGACCTAATTACTTCTAATGATTTATATGCTATTGCTTCTTGGATTGCCAAGGGAACCAAGTTTTTGGGAGCTAATACTCATGGACCCAAAATAATTTGGGTACCAAAAATCAAGAATTAATTCTTTGTTTGTAGGGGGTAATTGCTACAAGGCCAAAGCTACAAGTCAAATACATGGTACCTTAATAGTGGATGCTCAAGTCATATGACCGGTGACAAGAGTAGATTCTTAGAGCTAAAACCAAAAAGTGAAAGAGTGGTGACATTTGGTGACAACTCCAAAGGCCATATTGAAGGGATTGACTTCTATTCTCATTGATAATGTGCTTTATGTCAATGGTCTAAAACATAATTTATTGAGCATTAGTCAATTATGTGATAAAGGTTTTAATGTTCTATTTGATGTAAATGGTTGTAAAATATTGAACATTGAAACTAGCAAAATAATGCTCATAGGTCATAACATGAGTAATATTTATATGGTGCATTTAGATGACATTCACATTTACAATGTATATTTTGTTGCACAAAATGAACATGATTCATGGTTATGACATAGGAAACTAGGACATTCTAGCATGAATGTTTTAGAGAAATTGGTTTCCTAAGATCTAGTAAGAGGTTTACCTAAGCTAAAATTTTCTCAAGATAAAATTTGTGATGCTTGTGTTAAAGGTAAACATAAAAGAGTGTCTTTTAAACCTATAAATGATGTTTCAACTTGTAGAGTATTACAATTGATCCATATGGATCTTTTTGGCCTAATTAGGACTATGAGTTTAGGTGGCAAATCTTATGCTTATGTTTTAGTAGATGACTACTCTAGATACACTTGGGTTCTATTCTTAAGTACTAAGGATGAGGCTTTAGAAAAGTTTATCACATTTTCAAAAATTACTCAAAATGACATTGGTCAAAAGATTTCACATATTAGAAGTGACCATGGAATCGAATTTCAAAATATTGGTTTTGAGGATTTTTGTAATGAAAATGGTATAAGCCATAATTTTTTGGCTCCTCGCACTCCTCAACAAAATGGGGTTGTTAAGAGGAAAAATCGTACTTTAGAGGAAATAACTAAAACCATGCTTTGTGAAAACAATTTACCTAAATATTTTTGGGCGGAAGCCACTAATACGACTTGCTATATTATTAATAGAGTAATGATTAGGCATATTTTAAATAAAACACCTTATGAGATTTTGAAATCTAAAAAGCCTAACATTAGCTATTTTCATCCATTTGGTTGTAAATATTTTGTTTTAAACAATGGAAAATATAATTTAGGTAAATTTGATGCAAAAAGTGATCAAAGCTATTTTCTTAGGATATTCTTTAAACTCTAAAGTCTATCGTGTATTTAATAAAAGAACTTTAGTTGTTGAAGAATCTATTCATGTTGTCTTCAATGATAACCTCCTTCCGAGGAAGGATTCTTGTGATGAAGATGATGTAGGAATCATTGAAGCCATTGATAGAGGACAAACATCAAAGGTAGATGAGGTTCTAACCAGAGAAGAAGAAACACAAGATCAACCTCTTGAAGCCTTGAAGGACATGGCTTTAGAGGAAAAGGAGGTCACCTGCCCAAGGGAGTTCAACTATGTCAAAAGTGGTGAGATTTTGGGTGATCCATCCAAAGGGGTAATGACTAGATCTTCTCTTAAACTTGTTATTAATGTTGCATTTATTTCATGTATTGAGCCTAAGAATATCAAAGAAGCATTAAAAGATTACTATTGGATATTGGCCATGCAAGATGAACTAAATCAATTTGAGAGAAGTAAAGTATAGACATTAGTTGATAGGCCTAGTAATAAGTCTACAATAGGAACTAAATGAGTTTTTAGAAACAAACTAGATGAGAGTGGTAACATAGTGAGAAACAAGGCTAGACTTGTTGCTCAAGGTTACACTCAAGAAGAGGGAATCAATTTTGATGAAACTTATGCACCCGTAGCTAGAATGGAAGCTATTAGGATGCTTCTTGCATTTGCATGCTTTCATGAATTCAAGCCTTTTCAAATGGAGGTAAAAAGTGCTTTTCTAAATAGTTTTATTAATGAAGAAGTGTATGTAGTGCAACCACCCGGTTTTGAAGATCCAAAATTTCCAAATCATGTTTTCAAACTTACTAAAGCTTTATATGGTTTAAAATAAGCTATAGAGCTTGGTATGAAAGGCTTTCAAATTTTTTGATTGAAAAAGGCAATGTGGATACTACATTTTTCATTAAAAGAAATGGCAAAGACATCTTAGTAGTTCAAATATATGTTGATGATATATTTTTTGTTTCTACTAATGAGTTGTTTTGCCAAGAGTTTGCTAAGTTAATGCAAAGTGAGTTTGAGATGAGCATGATGGGAGAACCCTCATTCTTCTTGGGGCTCCAAATCAAATAAAAGAAAGATGGCATCTTCATCAATCAAGCTAAGTACATCAAGGATATGCTCAAGAAGTTTGGTTTGGAGAATGTGAAGCCTCAAGCCACACCAATGAGCGCATCCATAAAGCTTGATAAAGATAAAGGAGGTAAGTGTGTCGATTCTAAGTTTTATTATTCTATGATTGGCTCTTTCCTTTACCTTACCGCAAATAGACCCGATATTATGTTTAGTGTTTACTTGTGTGCTAGGTTTCAAGCTAGTCGTAGAGAATCACACCTTATAGCCATTAAGAGAATCTTTAGACACCTTAGAGATACACTTAGTTTAGGTCTTTGGTATCTTAGAGATTCCTCTTTTGATCTTCATGCTTTCTCGGATGCGGATTATGAGGGATGTAAAATAGATAGAAAGAGTACCTCTAGAACATGCCAATTCCTAGGTAGTATGCTCATATCTTGGTTCTCTAAGAAACAAAATAGTGTAGCTTTATCTACCACCGAAGCGGAGTACATATCGGTCGGGAGTTGTTGTGCTCAAGTCCTTTGGATGAAGAAATAACTCTTAGATTATGGAGTTGATGTAGGTACCATACCCCTTAAGTATGACAACACTAGTTCCATTTGTCTCACTAAGAATCTCATCCAACATTCTAAAACCACACACATAAAAATAAGACATCATTTCATTAGAGATCATATCTTGAAAAATGATGTAGTTCTAGAGTATGTTGACACCTTAAATCAATTAGTGGACATATTTACCAAACCTTTAGATAAAGAGCATTTTTGGTCTCTTAGGAGAGAGTTGGGTCTAACTAGCCTTTCTTGACCCTTTAGAGCCATTTAAGGAAAAAAACTTGCTTGAATTTATTTGATTGCCTTGCTTATGTGATTTTGCCTCTTGATGCATCTATGCTTGTTGCTAGGGGGAGTATGTATCCATTTTAGACCATAAATGTTGTTCACACATCATTTACATACATTTCGGTTCGAATAAAATCGAACTTTTGAGTAACTTGTGGCCTAAAATGAATTTTCTGGCACACTTGTATCGAAACGAGTTAAGGTGTTTCGATTCACCTTTTTTGAATATCTTCCTAGAGTGCATTTCTCAACACAAGTGTATCGATACGGTTCCATTCGTATCGATACGGGTTCAAGAATGTGTTTCGGTACAGTCGAGCCGGTACCGATACGGGACTTGTGTTTCAGTACACCTTCTAGGCCTACCAATACACCTACGTGGCGTATCGATATGCGAAGCCGTCTGCCATTAAAAGAGTCATTAAAGGGTTTTCAACTTTAACCAAAACTTTTCAACCAAAACCCTAGCCATTTTTCCTATATAAACACCCTAAATCCTTGAGTTTTTCTCATGAATTCATCAAAGTTTTTTAGGGTTTTTACTCTACACAAAATTAAAAGGCTCTTTTCATCAAGATTGTGCATTATTCATCTCCATTCATCCATAATCCTCTCATCAAGGTATAAATTCTTTTTCTTTCTCTTTTCATTTTTGTTTTAATTTCTATACTATTTTTAAACAATTTTTGCATTTTTAGTTTATATACAACATTGGTTTCAAAGCTTTTATAAAAAAATTCAAAATTGAAATTTTTTTTGTTCGAATATAAAATTATACCGTATATTTTTCTAAACTATTATAGGAAATTATTTTTACCAAAATTATATTTTATACTTGTATATGTTTTAAACTATATATTTTTAAATAATACCTTGAATTATTGGATCGAATATGATGATTTATGCATACGTTGCTTTTGTGCTTTACAATTGTTTTTCAGATTATCTATGGCACCGAGAAAGAGAGCTAGAAAAACCGAGGTTGGAGAGCCTTCAACTGAATACAATTCGGCTCGTCCCAACCTTAGCGTTATTTACCAAAAGAGCTTTTCGACCCCGGCGACTTTAAATCACTTCAAGCAATACCAAAACTAAAAAATTCGCCGCGAAAGAGTAACATCTCTTCCATTCTTAAACTCTAAATGTTTCAAGTTTAAATATCTCCATCTTTTGAGACATTGGAATTTTACTCAATTTTTTGCTATCCCCGGGATTTTATACCATAATATTGTCTTGATTTTCTTTGCTAATGCCCGGTGCATCCCTAACCAAGACCATTCTAAGGTCATAGCCATTAAATCTTTCTTGATAGGGAAGAGATTTCGAATTGACATCGATACCTTGAAAAATATTTTGGATTTGATGATGAGGGTATTGATGATGAAGACTCTTTGGGGCATGTTCTTGGCGGCTCCATAACCGTATTAGACGTGCACGATCGCATCCTACACTTGATGATCACTTGGTGGTTTCGGCCATCTGGTGGTAAGTTCTCCACTATCCGACAAGTGGTCAATTTTTGGATTAGATGCTTTCAGGATAACAAGCAACCGAACCTTTCTCGGATTATGTTTGCAGAGCTTGTTTACCTTGTTCAACATCGTCACACTTCGTTGGTATCTTTATTTACTTACGATACGACTTTGAGTTATCTATTTTTGTACTTGGAGATTAATTGCTCTCATGACTTTCTCGAGCCCCTCACGGATCCCATTGATGAGCATTCCCTTACTCGAGCCAAATTTTACTATTTCAATGGAGAGTGGCTTCGTCTTACAGAGCTTCCACATGATGTTATTCCCGAAGAACTGAAAGCTCATCCACAAGCCGCTCCTCAAGCTCCAGTAGCTCCACCGGCTATAGATGATCTCAGGGCTTATCTCAATGAGCAATTCACTACATTAAACACCTCTATGACCTCATTGAAGACAACCATGAATGAAGGGTTTACGACCATTGACATTCGATTTATTTCCTTGGAGGAACGAGTTCAAGCAATTGAGAGCCAACAAGGATCAATGGATATCTCTCTCACAGCTTTCCATGGGGAATGAAGACAATCTCAAGCTACTCAAACCCATGATGAAGATGAAGAGGACGAGGACGATGAGGATGCTCCCTAGACATTCATTGCATATCATACATGTCATATTAGGATTTCTATTTTATGCACATATGTTATTTAACATTTGAACCTATGAATATGTTTTTAGGATTTTAGGTTTGGATTAATATGTTGCTTTGATTATTGCTTTATGCTTCAATGAAATATTATGTTGTTTTGCTTTAATCTTGCTTATTTATTGCCTCTAATTCTCATTCATTTTGATCTAACAAAAAGGAGAGAAGTAAAAGGGCTTAAATATTAAATTTTCAAAAACGTTTTAAGAAAACCTATCTCAAAGTAAGGGAGAGTTTTTCAAAAAGACTTAAAAATTTAACTTGGTTTTGTTATATCAAAAAGAGGGAGATTGTAAAACCAAAGTTTGATTTCGATATAACAAATTGTTTAAGGACTTATTTGAAAAAGAACACAAATTTTTAAGTATTTCAAAGGCTCATAATTGACAAGGATTTTTCAAGTACAAACTTGTTCTAAGCCAAAAACTTAAACCCCATAAATTTTTCTAAGTGTCTTCAAGCAAAATTCAACATTTACGCCCAGGCGTATTGATACGTCATCAAGCATTTTGATACGGTCTTAAAGAAATAGGCCACTAAAAGAATCCGTTTCGATACATGAAAGCCTGTTTCGATACGGGCTTTTTAAGAATAGCGTACCAATACCGCTACCACCGTATCGATACGGGGGTTAAGATTTTTCCAAACTTTTCTTATTATTCGAATATTGCATTGTCAGTTATTGGGAACACACGATTTTGAAAATCAGTTAACCCGTGATACGCCTACGTGGTATACCGAAACAGGTTTTGGCAGTAGACCAAGTGAGCAAAATTGTATCGATACGGCCTTGCCCATTTCGATAAGCCCTTATTTTACACTGAGAATGTACCGATATGCCTTCCCGCGTATCAATACGCCCCTGTATTTTGTACACAATGACTCTTTCTATTTTGAGACAAGTATCAATACGGCTGTTCATGTACCGATACGGTCGGTTGCAGAAGTGCATTAATGGTGGGAAAAAGAGAGCCCAACGACTCTATTGATAATGCCAACTACCCAAACGGATAGAAATCAATGAAGGGATATAAAAGCAAGCCTAAAAATCTACAACAACTACTAATGATCAACTGAAAAACAATCAAGCACAAATTCAATCCCCTTGAGCTCTTAGAGTCAAATCTTGTACCCTACTTGTGTAATTTTATTGTATCTATTTATTTCAAGTTTGAGGAGTGTTTATTTGTAATTGGAAAACAAATCAACCTATTTGAGAGGTCTTTTTTAGTTTGCCAAATTTCTCTTTTTAAAAGAGTGATCTTTGATTAAGCTTTGAGGTATAAAGCTTAATCGTTTGTAACGATTTCCTTCTAAGCCGAGAAAATGGGACAAATTCAGTGAGTGAATTGTTGAAATCCTAAGTAGGGTGCTGAGGTAGTGGATTTAGAGCTTGTTCTAAGCTTGAACCACTCTAAAATCCTTGTGTCTCAAATTTTCATCTTCAAATTTGCACCCTTTCGTTTTAAAAAGCCAATTCACCCCCTCTTGGCCATTTTTGCCATTGTGTGATCATCTCAACAAATCATCAAAGGTGGATGAAGTTTCAAATAAAGAAGAAGCACAAGATCCACCTCTAGAATCCTTGAAGGACATGTCTCTAGAGGAAAAGGAGGTCACCTACCCAAGGGAGTTCAACTATTTCAAGGGTGGTGAAATTTTGGGTGATCCATCCAAAAGGGTAACCACTAGATCTTCTCTTAGAAATACCTGTAATTTTGTTGCATTTATCTCATGCATAGAGCCTTAAAATATCAAAGAAGCATTAAATGATGATTATTGGATATTGGCTATGCAAGAAGAGTTAAATCAATTTGAGAGGAGTAAAGTATGAACATTAGTTGATAGGCCAAGTAATAAATCTGCCATAAGAACTAAATGGGTTTTTAGAAACAAACTAGATGAGAGTGGTAACATAATGAGGAACAAGGCTACACTTATTTCTCAAGGTTACACTCAAGAAGAAGGAATCGGTTTTGATGAAACCTATGCACCCGTAGCTAGAATAGAAGCTATTAGGATGATTCTTGCATTTGCATGTCATCATGAATTCAAGCCTTTTCAAATGGATGTAAAAAGAACTTTTCTAAATGGTTTTATAAATAAAGAAGTGTATGTAGAACAACCACCCATTTTTGAAGATCCAAAATACCCAAACCATATTTTTAAACTTTCAAAAGCTTTATATGGTTTGAAACAAGCTCCTAGAGCTTGGTATGAAATATTGTCAATTTTTTTTATTGAAAAAGGTTTTGACAAAGGAAAGATGGATACTACACTTTTTATTAAAAGAAAATGCAAAGATATTTTAGTAGTTCAAATTTATGTTGATGATATTATATTTGGTTCTACTAATGAATTGCTTTGCAAAGATTTTGCTAAGTTGATGCAAGGTGAGTTTGAGATGAGCATGATGAGGGAGCTTTCATTCTTTTTGGGACTCCAAATCAAATAAAGAAATGATGGCATCTTTATCAATCAAGCTAAGTATATCAAGGACATGCTCAAGTAGTTTGGCTTGAAGAATGTGAAACCTCAAGCCACACCAATGATCTCTTCTGCAAAGCTTGACAAAGATGAAGGATGTAAGTGTATTGATTTAAAGCTTTATAGATAAATGATAAGATCTTTGCTTTATCTTACCGCAAGTAAAGCGGATATCATGTTTAGTGTTTGCTTGTGTGCTAGATTTCATCCAGTTTTAGAGAATCACACCTACAAGCCGTTAAAAGAATCTTTAAATACCTTAGTGACACACCTTTTTGAGGCCTTTTGTATCCTAGAGATTCATCCTTTAGTTTGTATGCTTATTTGGATGCGGATTATAGAGGTTGTAAGTGTAGCGACCCTTTTATCTTTTGAAAAGGAAAATCGTGTAGATCATACATAAATTAGGCGCTACGAATCATCCTAATAAATTATTAATGAAAATCTTTTAAAAGAATGGAGGTTTCTTTTGAAAACCTTAATTTTTGAAAACGATGAAAATTTGGAGTCGCCACCGACCACTTAGGTAAGGTAGGCCGGACACCATAAGAAACCAGAGATTCGTTATGAAAGGGTCCGAGAGTTGGTTACGTGTGGGGAAGGATTAGCACCCCCCATCACGCCCGGAAATCGGTACCAAAATATTTGTTGCTTTTAAAAGGATGAAAATCATTGAAATTTATATTGAATTTAATTCGGAGTTCTTAGATGAAAATTAACCTTGATTGCACGAGCTTTATCAAATTAGTGGATTCAAATTAATTGGACATTTAATTAATAAGGTTGACGATATATTGGACCGTAGATTAAATCGACATCGAATAAGCCCGACTGTCGTGTTAATTTATGACTCGACTTTCGTACGTCACCTTTATGCATGATGCAAGCATTTAAGTATGATGTTATGATTTTGTCAATTCTTAATCCATTTAGCTCAGGATGGTAAGGATTAATCCAAATATTTGGTCAACATCATTTAAGCTCGGACTGTTACGGCGCAAATATTGGAATTAATAAGTACCTCATTTTTATGATTTAGATTAATTAGGAATGCAATTAAAATTAAGGTTATATGAATGACAATTAAGGTATGACAATCAAATGCACAAGTAAAAACACACAAAAGGAAGGCCCAATTTAGAAAGCCCAATTAGTGATTTATTTGTCAACTAAATGATTCCAATGCTCAACCCTAAATTAATTAGCCCTAAAAGATTAGGAAACCTAATTTATGGTGACTAATTTGTAATTTAACGTTAATCTGAACTTGAAATTGATTTTATCCTAAAAGTAATTAAGAAGTATTCGATTAATTTAATGAATTTAATATTTACCCCAATAAGCCAAGGATAAATTTAAATTCACTAAATTAATTCGAACCCTAATCTAAATAAGGCTCTAAAAACCTAGAACTAATTTAATTAATTTGAGGATCGTGCCCCTATGAGACAATCACACGATCTAAATTAATTAAGTTAATTCATTTAATCTAGTCAAAAGCCCAAAAAAACTAATAGCTAAGCCCAACGATCTAAAGTCCAAAATTACCAAAACAAAGCCTAAGGCCCAAAAGCCTAAAACCAAGCCCAAGACAAAACTAGGCCTAAAGCCCAAGAATCTAATGCTAGGCCTAAAGCCCAAAACTAAAACTATCTAACAAAGGTCCAAAAAAACATAAACATTAAGACATATTATATTAAAATTATATCACATATTAAAAAACATATTATTTTAAGGAAATTATATGTTATACTTTTGTAAAATTAAATATATTATATTTTTTAGAAGATTATATCCTATATTTAAAGAAAACTATATATGTACCTTAATCTTTAAGAAACTATATATTCAAAGACACATAAATATATATATATATATATATATATATATATTAAAAAATTATATTGTATATCAAGGATTATGTCTTGTTTACAAAAAAATATGTTTCACATTGTAAAAAGGCTATATATTATGTTTTGTGAAGTTGTATGTATTGTATAATATAAACTTTATTTTATTTTATAAAACTATAAAAAAGCTACATTAAGTAGTACTTAAAGACTATATATTATATATATGTCAAGAATATATATTACCCCCTCTTTTTAAAAAAAAATCTATTATATACTTAAAAACTCATACATTATATATCACAAAACATATACATATTTTACATTTTACAAACTTCTATTTTGTGCTAAAGACATATCTATTATAAATGGCTAATATATACATTTTTATACTTTACAAATTTCTACTTTATATCTACAAAATACATATTAGTCATAAAAAAATATATATTACTTTTTTAAGGTTTCTATTTTATACTAAAACTATGTGCATATTTAATTCCTAATATATGCTATTCGAACTAATTTTTACCCACAAAATAACAATCACAAGCAAGCAATATTAACACAATAATTAAATCGAAATTTACATGAAATAAATGTGCAAGATTTTAAACTAAAAATGCATGAAAAAGAATAAATAAAAAAATTAATTTAAAACTGGAAAAGCGACTAAATTGGATAAATTGAAAATCGGGGGCCAAAATTAAAGATATTTAAACTGGTGAAAAATGGACTAAATTAAAAATGATCAAAAAGTTTCAGGGACTTAGGGTGTAATTTACAAAGGCGGAATGGCTTGGCTTATAATTAAAATGGGGCGGAGGGACTAATACTGCAATTAGACCATGCGAAAGGACTGCGGGCGTGATTATTTTAGGGCGGAGGTCCTTAAAATGTAATAACACCAATTTTAAAGCATTATAACTCTATAAATACCCCATTTAGCCGAAATTAAGCCCTTTTAGCCATTTTTTTGTTGTAACACACCAGAATTCTTTGAAATTCTGGGTATTAAGCGGCGGCCGGCGAACCTAAACCACTAAAAAAACCACCTTTTTTAAAACCTTTTTCTTTTCTGACTTCAAATCTGAAACCCGTTTTGAGAAAAAAAACAAAGATCGACCCCCGTTTTTGAAAAAAAACCCGAAGCTAAAATAGGGTTTTGGCTTCCCAATACTCGCACTGTTTCACCGCGTTTGGCCTTAAGGCAGCCAGGGTTTATCAACGGCGGAGCAACACCCTAACGAAAACCGAATCGACACGAATGGGAGGCAAATCGGTGAGGGTAAACCCTAATCTCTTATTTTTATATATATACATGGATGTTATTTCGAACTGGAAAAATGGAAGAATGGATACCTTGAAAGGCCTTTTTGTTTGTAATGATTCTGGATTTTTTTTCCCCGTTCGAACTTAGGGGTTACAAAGTGGTTTACATTGCTTTATATTCCTCAGATTACTCATTGCCTATTGATCCTATTGTTTGCATGTTTATGCAAGAATTAAATGAATGAACTGTGGATGATGATGATTCCGATATCCTATTTTTTATGTTTTTCTCTGGCTTGGTAGTTGTAGAGTTGGTAGTGGCCGTACGGTGGCATCAAAAATTCCGACGACGACATAACTTGGACGGGGAGATAAACTGGTACCGGCGAGTGGGTGCGTAAAGAAGTTGAATAGCAGGAGCGTGGTCTGTACGCGCGGGATTTGAACGGTCTGGCTCGATCTGGGCCGTTGGATCAGATCTGATCCAACGACTGAGATCTCTCCTGGAATGGACGGCCCAGATGGTGTCTGATGGTCGACGTGGAAATGTTGGATTAGTGACACGTGGCGCACGGGGAACTGAAGGATCTCTATTCGATCAACAACCCTTGATTTAACGGTCTAGATTTGGCTGCGCATGAAGAAGAGTGTATCTGATTAGGGTTTTTTAGATTGTTATCAGACTAGGGCTAGTATTATTATGGGCTTGTTGGGCCAGATAGTCTATAATAATATGTATTAATTTTTTTGGTTTTTTATGGATATGTAAAAGGACCTGGACAATTTTTAATATAATTGGGCTTTAGTTATTTAACTATAATATGTTTCTTTTATTTGTTTTTAATTTTAGATAACAATAATAACAATACTACACATAATATACATATACGTATACATATTACACATACATTAACACATATACATAATACATGCAACATACCTACTCGCATTCATAGTTAAATATTAATGACATTAAAGTACTAATGAATACATACATATATGCAAGCAACACATACATATAATATACATACAATCATGCATTCCATATAATATGTAAACATATACATACAATAATACACACAATATGTATACTCACATACATACGCAATAATACGTACATACATGCAAGCAACACATTCATATAATATACATGCCTAAATGGTTAATAACCATATATATAATAATCACATACTAGTGACACCTACTTAATATACATATAATAACATACATGATAATATACATACACACATATATAAACAAATACGCAAACATTAGTACACGTTACATATGCACATTATACACTTAATAGCATAATAATAGTAATATCTTTTTTGACTTTTGGGTTTTAAATAACATAACATATAGTATGATAATGAATAGTCTAATACGATAGTGAATTGGGTAACAATATAACATATATATATGTAATACTAGTAATATTTTTGGTGTTTTTCGTTTTAATGAAAACAAATAAAGTAAACAAAGCCCTTAATATATTTTTAGATAGTAGTAACATATATAAGCCTATTATTGTAAAAACAAAAATAAAAAACAAATTCACCCCAGACAAAATTAGTGATTACAGTAAGATACATAGAAAGAGTACCTCTGATATTTGTCAATTCCTAGGTAGTATGCTCATATCATGGTTTTCTAAGAAGAAAAATAGTGTAGCATTATCTACCACCAAGGCGGAATATATTTTGACCGAAAGTTGTTGCACTCAAGTCCTTTGGATGAAGCAACAACTCTTAGACTATGGAATTGATGTAATTACCATCCATATAAAGTGTGACAATACTATTGTCATTTGTCTCGCTAAGAATCCCATCCAACACTCTAAAACCAAGCACATAGAGATAATGCATCATTTCATTAGAGATCATGTCTTGAAAATGAAGTAGTTCTAGAATATGTAGACACCTTGAACCAAATAGCGGACATCTTCACCAAATCTTTAGACAAAGAGCGTTTTGGTGTCTTAGGAGAGAGTTAGGGATTACTAGCTTTTCTTGAATCTTAGAGCCTTTTTTGTGTTTTAAAGCCTGCTTGAATTTGGTTGATTTCCATGCTCTTGTGTTTTTGCTCTTATATACATTCATTCTTGTTGCTAGAGGAAGTATGCATATGTTTTTGCCCATTCGTGATGATATCATATCATTTAAATGCATAACTATTTGATTAAGTTTGAATTTGTAAGCTCATTGTAGTAAAAAATGATATTTTGGCTCAGGGGTATCGATACGAGGTATCGCATATCGTTGCAGGTATCATGGGTAGCATTTCGGTACAGATGAACCTATACTGATACGATTTAAGGATTGATATGGGTCAAAACCATACCGGTACACAGTTTCGGTATGCTTTATCAGCTTATGGGTACGCGTAGCCGCTGGAGCCTTAAATAAGCATTAAAAAGGGTTTTCCTAATTTAAACCAAACTCTAACTTTTCCTAAAAACCCTAGGTCAAAAATCCTCTATAAAAACCTTTCAAACCCTTTGTTTTTTCTCACAAATCATCAAAATCTTTTGACGGCTTTTGTTTACAACATCAAACCCGAGTTAGCATCATCAAGTGTTGTGCAAATCATCTCGTCATTCATCCATAATCCTCATTCAAGGTATAAACCTTATTTTCTTTACTTTTCGAATTCTTTCATATTTATACATTGTTTATGTTTCAAAATTATATATCTAGTATGTATATAACACTACTTTCAAAGATTTCACAAAATCTTTTTCAAAACTAAAAATTTTTGGTTCGGATATAAATTTATACTCGTATATTTTTCTTTACTGTTTTTCAATTTTTTTCACCAAAATTTTCTTATACTTGTATATGATTTTTAAATTAAACAATATATATTTTTAACAATATGTTGGTCATTGGATTGATTTATTGGATTGAATGTGATGTTTATGCATACATTGTTTTTTTTGTGGTTTGATTTCTTTTTTAGGTTTTTGCCATGCGTCTTAAGAAAAGAGCGAGAAAAGTGATCGGATCTAGTTCCTCAAATCTAAATCTCATTCTTGAAAACAATGGTACAAAACCGAATTTAAACTATATTTTTCAACATTGTTTTAATGAACTTCAATACCCTCGCGCCATGTATCGTTTTAAAAAATACCAAGATTTCAAAATTTATCGTGAGCACGTTGTTTCTATCACTTTCTTGACTTCCGATGAATTTTATTTTCGTTATCTTGATTATTAACTCAATGGAAGTTCATGCCCTTTTTGAGCATACCTGATATTCTTTATAAAAATCTTGTTATAATTTTTTTACACTAATGCTTGGTGTATTTACAACCAAGACAAATCCGAGGTTACTGCTATAGAGTCTTATCTTATGGAAACAAAATTTCAACTTGACTTTTCCTCTATAGCAAATCTTTTGGGTTTAGAGGATGTGGAGATAGATAATGAGGATTCTTTGGGTCATATTCAAAGTGGCTCTGTAACCGTTCTTGACACGCATGACTGCTTCCTTCACTTCCTTACCACTTGGTGATTTCAACCATCCGGTGGTAAATGGTCCACGATTCGTCAAGTAGATGATTTTTGGCTCCGTTATTTTCGTGAGGGTAAGCTTCCAAACCTAGCTCAGATTATGTTTACCGATATAGTTTTTCTTGTTCAACATCGTCATACTATTCTAGTGTCACCAATCACCTAAGACACCGCCTTGAGCTATATGTTCCACAAGATGGGGATTGATTGCTCTTATGACCTTGAAGTGCCTCTCACCGATCCCATTGATGACAAGTCTCTTCGGAAGGCAACGTTCACCATCTACAATAGAGAATGGATTCGCATTGCGGATCTCCCTCGTGATGCACAACCCGATCTGGTAGAGGATGTCCCAGCCACTCCAGTTGATCTAATGGCTCTGGTTGCTCAACCTTCCCTTGATGCTCTCATGACCTATCTTGATGGGAAGTTTATCACTTTGGATGCGAGGTTGGATTCTAACTTTGCTCTTATCGACACTCGTTTCAGTTCCTTAGAAGCTAGAGTTACCTTTATGGAAGATCGTCAAACTTCTATGGAAATGACTCTCACCGTGTTTCATGGAGAATGGTGTGGTCATTCCCTCCGTGATGATCATGAGGAAGATGAAGATGAGGATGAAGACGACGAGGATGCTCCTTAGGCTTATTGCATATCATATCATATCATATCATATCATATCATATCATATTATATTAGGCTTTAAGTTTTATGCACCTATATTTTTATTTGAATTCCTATGACTTTGAATATTTGCTTTGGTTTATGTTTTAAGTTTAAGGTGGATTATTATGTTTCTTTGAGCAATGTTTTAAATTTATAATATTTATGTTATTTAATTATGCTTGGAGTTATTTATTGTTTTAAATATCTTGCTTTGTTTACCCTATTGATTTTGATCTAACAAAAATGAGAGAAGAATTGAGATTAAATTTTCAAAAAAATTTCAAAATAAACAATATTTTATCCTTAAAGAAAGGAGGAGCATTTTTCAAAAGACTTAAAATTTTACTTTGGTTTTTTTATATCAAAAAAGGGGAGATTGTAAAACCAATATTTGATTTTGATATAACAAAGGATTTTAAGGGCCAATTTGTAAAATTGGATAAATTTTTAAGTACTCAAAAAGTCTCACAAAATGACAAAGATTCGAACTTCAAATTGTTTCTAAGCCAAAAACTAAAACCCCAAATATTTTCTAAGTATTTTTGTACTCAAATAACTCAATTTGGTCCAGGCGTATCGATATACCTTATACCGTATCGATACGGATTTTGGCTATTAGAAAAATATTTTATACAAAATAACTATTGGGTACTGATATGCTTGAGGACATATTGGTACGCTATTCACACCTAGGCACCAAATAAGCTTTGAGTATCGGTACGACTTTATGCGTACCGGTACAAGATGTTTAGATTTTCAAGATCTTTGGTAATAAATTTTCGACCCTGTTCCTTGTCAGTTTATTGAAACCATAAGTTCAAAAAGTGGTTATACCGTACCGATACCCTTAGTTGTACCAGAACTTTTTTCCACTTATTTCTCAGATTCTAGTGAGTAAAACTCGTACCGATATGGACTAAGCCGTATTGATACGCCTTTGTAAAATTCACTCTTCGTACTGATACGTCTTCCCGTGTACCGATACCCCTCTGTACAATGACTATTTCTTCTTATAGTAGGTATTGATACAGCTCTTTATGTACCGATACGCCCTGCTATCTAACAACATTTATTGCGGGAAAATACAGCCCAACGGCTATATTGATGATCTCAATCACCCAAATGGTTAAAAATCAATGAGAGGATATGTAAACAAGTCTCCAAAGGTACAACAACAATTAATGAACAAGTGAACAAGTCTTAAAGCATTCAAGCACGAATCCAACCATCTTTGAGCCTATTAGAGTCAGATCTTGTAACTCACTTGAGTATTCTTATTTGTAATCATTTTTATTCAAGTACTGAGTTTGAGTGAACTTGTATTTGGGCAAACACTTCACCTTTAAGAGGATTTTTAGTTTGCTATTCTATTTCTTGTAAAATAGAGTGTTTGATCAAAACTTTGGGTATAAAGGTTTGATTGTGTACAAGGTTGCCTCCTTAGCCTAGAAAAGGGGAAGAAATTTAATAGTAAATTTGGAAAATCCTTAATAGGAAGCTAAGGTAATGGATATAAACCTTGTTAGAAGGTTAAACCACTATAACTCTTGTGTCTCAATTCCTTTTATTTTCTAATTTACTTCCAAATTTTTTAATTATCAATTCACCTCCTCTTTATCACTTTCAACATTAATTGATCATCTCAACAAATATAAATTATCCATAGATGCCTATTACCAAACCATGATTGGGTTCCACTGGTTCTATCCATTACGGTTAGATTTAGAAATGTTGTCATAAAGTTAAATAGTGAATTGTAATATATTTGGTTAATGAAATTTTACATTCGAATTAAATCGAGTAAATTGATTTGAATTATTGTTTAATAAATAAAATATTATTATTTTAAGTTTGTTTTTATAAAACATAATGCATTATTCATGTACATAAAATAATATTTGAATAACTAGATATATTTTAGTATTGGCAAAATGACAAAAAAATACCCCCAATGTTTGCATATTTTGTCATTTGGCCCCATATTCTTTTTTTGGAGCAAACAACCCCTAACGTTTCAATTTGGTCCAAATATACCCCTGTTGGATGAAAAATGTCAGTCAACTAAAAGTCAACGACTGATTCTAACTGAACTTACCACGCGTTGAGATCTGTTGATGTGGCATATGCCATGTCATATATATTTTTTTAAAAATGTTTTGTTATACCCTTATTTATGGTGACACGTGGTTGAATATCATGCTTACACATGGCCGAAACGGATGGTGACATGTGGCGAATATGATGCTGACATGTCAGCAGATCTTAACACGTAGCAAGTTCAGTCAACATCAGTTGTTGATCGTCAGTTGACTGGCAGTTTCCATCTTTCAACAGAGGTATATCTGGGCCAAATTAAAACGTTAGGAGTTGTTTGCTTCAAAAAAGAATAATGAGCCAAATAACAAAACATGTAAATATTAGGGACATCTTTTTTATCATTTTTCCTGTAGTATTTGGTGTACAACAACGTTAATAGCCAAAAATATCAGTAGTCTTTGATGAGGAGCGTGCAATAACTTTTGGGGGGTCGACATTAAATATTTGTATCCGTTTGGCATTACATGTTTTGTAGTTTTCAAAGGAGAAAAACCATTTATTGGTTTGCTAAGGTGGGGGAGCAAATTCAATTATTTACCTAACCCCATACAGTTTGCTTACCAGAGTTTTTGCAAATTTTCATTCATTTATTTTGGAACAAAAAAGGGTAAAAGTTGATATAGAAAATTAAATGTTCAATAGTAAACATGGTTTTTAAAAAATCATTGTTTTATTGATTTATTGTATTTTAGAGTTTGACTTTATTTGAAAATTAATAGATAACTGATAGTTGGTAACGGAGTATACTAACTGATAGTATTGATGTCTTTTGAAGTATTCATGTTTGAACCAAGAGAAGGTAATTGAACTGTGTTGCTCTTAACTTTTTTTTTTTCTGAAGTATTCATGTCTGATTCATAGTGGATGAGTTTTAGCAACAGATTTGGATGAAGACTTGATTGATCACGAAAAACTATTAGACGATGATACTTTCATGCACATCGCACCTTGAACTAACTTATCTCCTGTCTTAATTCTCTTACAAACCTTGTTCGCAAACTTTACTGCTAGAATTCATCTGTAAATGTCCTGAACTAGCTGATTCATCAAGTGATTTGAGATAACAGCTGCATAGATTTTGACATATAGTTTTGTCCATTGCTACTGCTACTTTCTTCTAGCTATTGTTCCATTCCTCCTGTTATTTTTATAGGATGTTTATTTCCAACTGCAGCTGAAAAACTGTTGTATGGGCTTAAATTTATTAAATTAGAACCAAATTAATATAAATTGTAGTATAACTTTTAAGAACTAAAATTATTATTATATCAAGCCAGTTTTTTATTTGTAATAATATTTTAATTTAACACGTTTGTAACTTTTAAGAGAAAAATAATGTTTGTTATCAACTTGAACACAAAGTGTAGTTTGATCAAAAAAAAAAAAAAATCACGAAGTGTAGTTTACTTTTTAATTTGAAGGTAAATAAAAAATCTACTAAAACAAGAAAATATTTATTAGTTCTATATTAAATGTTGTACCATTAAAATTTTTGATGAGATTAATTAAATTGAGAACTGAAAATCTAATCAAATCGAGCTGGTAAAAACCATAAAACTAAAATGTTGAAAGCAATTCCAAATGCATTGCTAATGTCAGATCAATATCAACCATGACACATACAAACTCCGTTTCTCATCACAACATTTGCACACTGCTCTTTTTTCCTCTTATTGTGGAAAAACCAAACCAAAACAAAAGGACAGCGTGCTTCCTTCCGCCACCCACTGTACATGAAAACAACCTAAGTATACATCATCGAATCTGCCAGCCCTTCCACCGGTATTGGAAATCGAAGAGAAAAGGCGGAAAATAATTATTAAGCATAGGAGGTTCAAGAAAGCTAGTTTTGAGTGATTAGAATACCTGTACTCATGGTAAAATCGAAACCCTCTTTTCTCAGCTCTTGTTGTTTGCACCAAGGCTTTCGTAAAATAAGATATACCCGTGATCCGTATTGCTCGAGTACTCCTGGGCTGACCCGAAAAACGTTTGAACCGCGGACTCGTCAATCATCTCCACATTTTCGTCGTCAAAAAATAACCAGTGGTTGTGGCTTTTCACCAGGCTAACATAGTGCCCATGGTTAGGTCCGCTTCCCACGTGAACTACTACAGCGAATAGAGAATACTCGGAATCTGCATCATCTACAGTATTGCTCAGTTTCAGCTCAACTGGGAACACAACTCGGTATGATAGCTTCTTGTACCGGCCAAGCTGCTCAATGTACTTGAACCGTTTCAAATGGATAACCAGGATGTGAGGAGACTTCTTTATCTTCATTCTCTTCTGGGCCTCTTGCAAACTGCAAGTAAATTGACATCATCCATAATTATTGCTATATGCATATTTATCATTGAAATGACTGATATGCAATATTTGGAACCATTGAAGTTTGTATCTATCAACCAACTATTTACAAAAATGAAACAGTTAATTGCACTGTGCAAGTTTGAGGTTTGAATCATTAGGGAAAATGTATAATCATGAGTTTAGTCTTCCGAACATCTCATTCAAATCCATGACCACAAATTGACATCTTTTACTAGCAAAAACTCAATTTACCATATTTGGTCTTGGCTGACCAGTCTGCAAATCTCACACATTATAGTAATCAAGAGAAACTCGATTGTCATTGTAAACTACTTCTACAAACTGAATCCGCAAAACATGTGAGAAGAAAACATGCATTCAAAATAAGATACATCTACAACAGAACGTGTATAGGTGAAAATTACCTGCAACACTTGTCACAGAAAAACTTGTCTTCTGCATTCAATGTCTCGGTAGAACTAAAATTTTTCAAACAACTAGTTATTGAGCTATTCTGTTCAATATCAAGGCTCAAATCCAAGAAAGCTTCATCTCTCGCCGTCACTGTCTCACATCGCAAGCATCTTGTCTCATTGGTAAGTATTCCCTGTCTCAAATTGCACAATCAGATAATGACATTCTTACTAAAATACATGACTGCAAAGACAAGGAAAACCACACACATACACAAAGAGGCCCTCAGAGAGGAGGGAAATGGATGTGCTGATAGATAGTCAATAAATAAACAGAAAATGTACAGCATTCTTTGTCAACAAAGCATAGCATTCATTTATAAATATTGTCAACAAATAAACCATGAAGAAAATAAGAGGCAGTGACCATTACAAAGTTTGTAATTTATGAATTATAAATGAGAAATCATAATTATACATAAATTATTATAAAGTAAAAGGAAAACAGTAATGCAAGTAACAATATTGATTGATGATGTAGCTGGGATGTCAAGATAATAATGCTTGTATTTATTCACTTTGTCTGTCTAGTAGTGCTCTGATTAAATTCATTTTTTTCTACACAGATGCTTTCAAGACCTAATATATCAACTACAATTTAGGTCATTTCACTAATGTTTCAAGTTTAATACCGTCTTATTTATTTTAGATCTAGCCTAAGACAGAAAGTTACAAATTTTCATGTAAAAGCAAAGTAAATACAACGCAAAACTAAAACAATTGATCAAAATATAGGAACAAAACCAGCAAACTCACCTGAAAGTTCTTGTGAACCCAGGTAACCAGAGGCTCCTTTTTAACTCCATTTGCCTGAGGATTCTTTGGCCCATTTGCGGTCTTTTCAGATGGCGATGAAGTTTCTGACTCATTTTTTGCAGCTTGAGCCTCTTTCTCCAGTATGTCAACAAGTTCATTTAGCAAAAAATTCAAGAACTCATGAGCATCCTACCCGGAAAAAAGAAAAGGAGAAAAAAATAGTTATTTTATTCAGCATTAAGCATTTTTCATCAATGATGAAAAAGAAAGAAGTCAACTCCTTTGTGATATGCCAGGAAAAAGCTACAACATTAGACCAATTGGAAACCTCAAATCACATAGAAGAGAACATCAACTTAGAGGAAGTTCCTCAGCCAAATAAATATAAAGCATCCTACTACCTGGTGCATATAGCTGCGGAAAAGCTCATTTTGTTTCTTCAATCTCTGTACAAAACGCTTTGGAGCAATGACACCTGTCTTCTTCTTCTGTGAATTTATCTAAACATAAAGAACATCCAGTAGTTGGTCCCATTAGCAATCAAGTATAAGCCATATATGTCGCACAACTACAGGACAAGGAGAGGTGGAGGAAAAATATACCATAGCAATTACTAACCTTTGTTAAAGACCGAAGACAATCATCTTCCCCACTACAGCTAAAACTAAAGATTCTTAGGGGCCAAAGAGAAAACCTAAACAAAACATTTTGCATGCATCTAAGAAATTTCCTAAAGGATAATACTTCCAATACTGAAGTGTCAAACCAAACCATCTAAAAGGAGTTTAAAAAAGCAGAGAAAAATAGAAACAGTTACGGGAAAGTATGGGATGTGCAGAAAATAAAATGACGTATGTTAATATAGATTTTTTTAAAAAAATGCACGCACATCATTACTTATTGTACAAAGCCGGGTCCTTGAACAAATGTAATGAAGAACTTATAGTAATAAGCCATTTAACAACTATAATAATCTTTATTTTCAATCACATGTCCTTTAAAGTTTACATAAGGTCCATTTTTCATCAAATCTTTAAGATGATATATTGGGCTTCATACTTCTAACTAATTGCACATGGGCTCCTAGGATCTAATAATAAAAGAAAAAAAATTAAATGAATCAAACGGGAGAATAATTCATGGAAATTAGGGCAAGATCAAAACTAGGCATTGCAACTTAAGCACATTGTAACACCACTGGCTTACTATACGACAAACTATAATTAGGAAGAAAAAGTAGCATGCTCTAAAGAAATATGGGTTGCCCATCAAAGATAGACGAGTACAACCCAAGAACACTACAATTCTAGCAGAGTAATTACCTGTGTAAACAGATCTGCCAAGCAAGTCAGCAGGTTATCTTCAGCATCAGCACCATTTTTATGACATGCATAATATTCTAGCAGCTGTTCACGGAATGGGACACAAAAATAAAGTGCCTGAAAAAATAGCAAGAAATGAGACTATCAGGATTATTGGAGCTAATACACTATTCTTGCCCAACAACTTTTAAATAAATAAAAAAAAACTCAACTTTTAAATCCTTCCTAAATGATCATACATGGGCTAATGATGTAAAATTAGTTAGAAAGCAAGGAATAAAATAGAGAAAAAGAAAAGCTCAACAATTTTTAACAGCATGTAAATGGAGAAAAAGAAAAGCTCATGGGTACTAACAGTCCAGTAATGCACATATAGCACTTAACAGATACAGTTGCACATATTCAGAAATGACAGTTCAAGTCAATCAGATTCAGATGTTGTGAAATCTAAGTCAACCAATCAAGACCACATGAAAATTTAAATGAAATAGGTTATCATACGATGCATAAAACTCATCTAACCAAAATCAATTTCAAATATTTCACATAACTCAACTTTATAAAAACCACCTAGCTTAAATGAACAAAGAAAAAAAACAAATATTGAATATAAGGTTGAAGAATGAACTGTAAGTTACCATATTAGTAATGATGAATTAGATAATCATTGATTCTATCACCAACAAAATCCACCCTAGACAACTTTTTTCTCCTTTCCTAATATTAGTTGATATCTATCATGGTATCAAGTATCAACCATCTCAGTATGAATATCTAGAATATTAAACCTTCTAATGTCAATCTAAATTGTTACAACCACACCACACCACCCGAATGAAACACGAAATGCAATTACCAGAATATTTCACTGCCATCAATTCCATTCAGGAAATGCCCAAATTTACTTACTTTCAACCGCTATCAGTGGAGCAAGTGAATCATTTATCAAACCACTAGCAATGGATTGCCAGAGAAATGCAACAGCAACCAAAAAGTACAAACAGTGAATATTTGAAAACAAAACAATAATAAACATGTACCATAATAAATTTGCATAAATGAACATTATTGAAAATAAATTGTTCTAAGATAAAAATTCAAAAGCAATCAATTAACCTAAAACTATCAAATTCAACATATTTTTTAAAAGGGCAAAACATGACAAAAGGAATTAGATTCAAAATTTAATTGTTACTAAAAGAAGAGTATCAAACAAAGACCTGCAAAACGCTGTTACAATAGCAAGTGTTGCCGAAGTTTTCAAGCCCAAAATATCGTTCGCCTTCAGGGAACTGATCGCCCAATGCTTTCTCGAGTTTTGAACCCGCAGCGCCCATTTATAAAACTAAATTTATCTACAACTCTAACTCAGATCTTCTCCCGATCGATTCAGCTCAGCGGTTCTATCTCGCCATCTTCTTCCGTTTTGATTTGGATTAATTTTAGGGTTTGCTGGGTTGAATTGTGTGTTTTTTTCTTTTATTTGTGGTTTTCTATTTCCAGTTGAAAATGAACGAAGGAAATGAGGGCTTTGTCTTTGTTTCGTTTTCCTTTGAGACTGCTTTTGGGACGGAAGGAACTAAAGAGGGAAAAATATAGTATAGAAATTGGTAAAAGTATCATAACAGTCCCTGTACTACATCTCATGTTACATTTTGATTTTTCTATTAAAAAATAGATAAATCGATTTCTGAAAAAGAACAAAATGATCAATAAATTAAAGAGTCCTTCTATTTTGCCATTAGTCGTTGATGCGAAAAGATTTAATATCAAAATGAGTATTTAAATTATTTTTTTAATGTGTTTAATTTTTTTTGCTCATTTTAAAAGTTCAAATTATCAAATTTTACTCATTTTAAGGTTAATTAAGACACTTATTTTAACTCAAAAAATGATAGTATAAGCATCTAAAAAGGAAAAGAAAAATTTAGGCACCTAAAAGAAAAAAATAAGATAGTTTAGGCACTTAATTTGATATTAAGCTATGTGGAAGTTATAAAAGTCAAAATATTTTTTTAAGTCTTATTCATCTACATTTTTTATCAGTTAAGTATTTAACCATTAAAAATACATACAATTGAAAACAAAAATATTAAAAACTGGATTAACCACCAATTAATGATTTTTAAATATCCTTTATATATTTAAAAATCATAAAAAAATTAATTCGATTCTTTATATTTAAACTTTAATATAAAATATTTTTATTTTTAAAGTTATATCTATAAATAACTCATATCTTTACATGTATAATTTGTTGATTATCAAATAATAAAAAATTAAACTAAATATTATATATAATCAAATATATTCAATCTGGATATTTTACTTATTTGAATCATTGGCTTTTTAAAATAAAAATATTGATTTTAAATTTGTTTTCACCGGTTAAAAGGTAAAATATTTATTTGAATAATTCGAATTCTTGTGGTGTTGTCATTCACAATTCACTTGGAGCATGAATATTGAGTTTTTCAAAATTCATTGGTGTATGTTCAACATTTGAAGCTGAACTATGGGGAGCGTAGGAGGGTCTCTGTTGTATTTAGGAGTTAGGCGAACGACCTCTTACTATTCTGTAGTATATTGAAACAATTTGGAATTTAATCAAACGCTGCGATTAATATAAATATATTATATTTAGGGTGTGATGAACTACACAGAGATTATTCACTTTTTTTATCCTCTTAAAAATATTTTGATTTTAAACTTGACATCTCAGTCGTCATCGATGTAAAATTAAAAAGAATTATATTGTGTAACCGAATTTTATCTCAATTTAATTATACAAAAATATAAAATAAACACAGATAAAATGATAACCGTTAGATCCTAATGTTCATTCTTCTTAGCTAAATCGACTAAAGTATCATAAGAAAAGCATATACATATAAGTTTTAGTGTATCAGATTCAAATCTCCAAGAAAACAATAAACATATACATTTATTATTCCATTAAAGTCGCGTATAAATGTCCGAAATCTAATATAATTAAAATAAAACTATTTATCTATATAAAAATAAAACAAAATTATTTGTCAAATATTCAAATATGCTAAATGATTACATAAGTATAACCCACCTTGATCACTATAATCCCTTTCTTCCAAAGAAAAACATGAACCAGTCAATGGCACTTCACTTGTCAAAGTAAATGGCTTGATCATGAAGCAATTGACCAATTTTATAAAATTGAAATGTTAGATCTATTTTTTTATTGAAATTTGAAGTAAACTTGAATGATTGAATTGAAATAGAATTCAAAGTTGGACGATGATGTAAATTTTTATTTTCAAATAAATTGAGAATATATATGTTTTAAGCAAGGAGGTTAAAAGATATTCTTAAAAAATATTTTAAAAAAACTGTTTTTTCTAATATTTTTAATATATATATTTTTGTTTTTGTGTATTTTTAGATATTAAGGGCTAAATTAACATAAAATATAAATGTAGAGCATTAAAAAATATGACTTTTTTTTTTAAAGACGAACTATTTGCTATTTTCGATATACATGAATCAGTTTGTCAATTTTTTAATAGATGAATAAGATATAACTTGAGATATAGTACACGGATTACTATTGTACTTTTGCCCATAAAATATATGAATTTACTTAAAAATTGATTATCTATCTATCTTTTTCATTGAACCTTAATTTACTAGCTCAATCGCGAATTGATTATAAAAATTATCATTTAAAATGATAATAATATTATAATGTTTAATTAGCTGTCTGTATATATCTCTATCTTATCTCTTATCCATTAGGTATAATTTAGTAAGTTTGAAATTAAATAATATCTATTTTTTTCTCTTATCTTTTTGAGCCATTTCTTTTAGAGAAAAACTTTGATACACATGCCGTATAAATTTTAATTTACACGTGCCTTTTAGTTTTAGGGATTTAAGGTTTTAGTTTAGGGTTTAAAGTTTAGGGGTTTAGGTTGTAGGGTTTAGAATTTAAGGTTAGTGTTTAGAATTTAGGGTAAAAGGTTTAAGGTTTATGGTTTAGTTTTTTAGGGTTAGGTTAGGAATTTAGGATTTGGGTTTTTATAGTGTAAATACCCTAAACTTTAAACCCTAAACTAAAACCTTAAATCCCTAAAACTAAAAGGTTAGTGTTTAGAATTTAGGGTAAAAGGTTTAAGGTTTATGGTTTAGTTTTTTAGGGTTAGGTTAGGAATTTAGGATTTGGGTTTTTATAGTGTAAATACACAGGCTTGTGTAAAATTACACAAGCCTGTATATCAAAATTTTACCATTTCTTTTATACCTAATAAACAAATAGTTGATTTTGTTTTGGTTTAGTATACCATTTGGTATTTGAATTTATCACTTTTTATAAATGTGGTACTTGTATTTTTCTAATCAAATTGATACACTTATATTTGTCAAGCATTACATATTTGGTCCATAAATTTGTGACTATTACAATCGTGATGTTTGTGTTTTCTTTTTAATAATTTGGTACCTATATTTGCCAAATATTACACATTTGATAGGGATCATTTTGTGTGATGTTTGACAAATACAAGTATGTTAGTACCTATAAACACCTACCGCCACGTGTCAAAACTAGAATGAGTAAGACCACGAATGGTGTAACACAGAGGACGTCCGGCGGTAAGCGTCGCAACGCCTGTGAACCACAACGCACAAGGCCGTCTGCGAACTATGTAAAACCCTTTGCGACCTATGACGAACAAACTAGACTACAAGTAACATCACACCTCACCCAGTAACCACACACGTGCCCGCTACAAATGCTAAGAGAAATCTAGAACATCAAGTCATAACCAATCCAATCAGCGAACCACGACAACCCGATCATGACATATGTCCAAGTAGTATAAAATGAGACATGCAACAAGAGAGAACCAAGCTCCTTCATTCCAAACACCACAACCACCAAAGAAACAAGAGCAACACACGAGCTTCGACCTAGAACAACCATCCCGGTCATCATTGGTCCACCGTCTTCGATCCTCGATCATTTTGGTCATCAACAATTAGTGCGGTGAGCGTGGAGCCTTCACCCTTTAGTTTGACTCTCAGGAGGCGATGACTCGACCCCAGCAGGAGAGATCATGGAAAAACATATAGAGGAAGGAAAAAGTTGAAACGAGGTGGAGGAGGAAACCCCTATCCTTTTCAGGACAGAGGCGACCAGCTAGCCAATATGTAGACCAAATTGGAAATCATGGAAGAGTGTACCCATACCGCACTAAAACAACTTAGACAACAACATGAATATATCGAAGGAAGAATGCAACACTTGGAAGGAGAGCATAACGAGAAGGTGGTGGAAAAATTCGGGACTGATGCAACTAAAATGACAGGGGAACAGTACGTGCATGCAACATAAATTGACCGAGGAGCCACGACGGTAAGTCCCTTAAGAGATTCAGCTGAAAGCGTGAGAAGTCCAGAACTCTTAAAACACAGATGAGGAGAGGAGGATTATTATCTTGTAGGGGTAGAAGTGAATCATGAAAGTAAGAAAATGATTACAACGTTACTCAGAAGGCGAAAACAAGGAGCTAAAGTAAGGAAAAAGACTCATCAATATGCGGAAAATCGAACAAGAAAGGACCACCACTCAGTTTCAGAACATACCACCCCCTAACGGACCCGCCATCATGTATCCTACACCATGCAGAGCACTTAAAAATTCTGAAGCCCCCACCACAGATGAGACCAAACAAGGTAAGAGAAAGGTCGAGCAAAAGATGCGAATTTCATAAGGGCAGGGGCATGACACATATGAATGTATTCATCTGAAGAATGCATTAGAATTAGCTGTTAGAAGGGGGTAACTAAACGAGTTTGTTAAAAACAATAAGGGAGTGCACCCAGCAGAGGCGCATGTAAAGATTAAAAAGAGTTCAGACGAGGAATATAGAGGATCCTTATGGCCATTTTGCTAAAGGAGAAGAAGAAATCCATGCTGATGAAGCGAGCTATCGCAAGCAGTGTTTGGAGAAAAGCTTTGAACCATTCAACAACAATGTTTGGTGTTGGGAACCTGAAAAAGTGATGACTAGTCACCAAACAAAGCGCACCAAACAGGTAAATGTACAACCTAACTCGTCTAAATTCAACATGCATTTCACTCTAACTTTTTATGAATGTTTTAATACAAAATTCCAACCATACATATTATGTTTTTGAGCCTGCATGTTCCGCATTGCATCTAATTACTTTAGTCAAATACATACATTTTCCTACTAATGTGTTTTAATCCACAACAAAAGAAAAAATGATCGCTAGCCACTCCCAAAGCAAGCTCCCATAGTAAAGCGACCGCAAAAGAGGAAATGATCGCTAGCTACTCCCAAAGCGAGCGTGCATAGTAAAGCGACCACAAAAGAGGAAAGGATCACTAGCTACTCTCAAAGCGAGTGTGCATAGTAAAGAGATCGCAAAAGAGGAAAGGATCGCTAGCCGCGCCTAAAGCGAGCGCGCACAGTAAAGCGACCGCAAAAGAGGAAAGTATTGATAGCCGCTCCCAAAACGAGCACGCATAGTAAAGCGACTGCAAAAGAAGAAAGGATCGCTAGCCGCTCCCAAAGCGAGCATGCATAATGGAATCAACTCAAATGTGCATAAACAAGCAAACAACTGTGCAAGCTTCCCCCAATCGCACTGCCCACAAAAACAAAGCCATATTATTCATATGCAAGAATAATAAGCGTGCCAAGAAGATAATAACCATGCACAAACTAGGGCACAACACATAATCACCATTAAGAGATACGTAACCCAAAAGAAAAGTATTCGCATATTCCAAGAGAGTAACCACAGTAGCAAAAACAAATATGCAAACGAAAACGTCGTACATTGTCAAACGAAATAAGCAAACAATCTACCCATTGAAAATTGATACAATACATGAACAATTCACTGAAACCAAATGATTATAGTACCACAAATATTAATAGAAACAAGCTTTCCAATACAAACAAAATAAGCGAACACTACAATCATACAATCAAACAAGGGAATAACTACTTAAAGATTCTTTTAGGTGAACTTCATCTAGGGAAAACTAGAGGTCGACAGCGAGCCCTACTTTAAGATAAAATAGGGTTCTCTAAGAAAGTCGGCAATGTATCAATGTTCCCCTAAAGAGCATTAAAGAGGAAATAATGAAAAGGACCAACTGAAAAGTATGCTCGTATGAAATGGGAAGAGACAAACACATGTTATCTTTGTTTTTTCAAATCCAACAAAATCCCTAGTAGTTGACAGACAATTTGCGGTAATGAATGAATAACAGTATTTGGAAAATCTTGAGAGAAAGTTTCTCCAAATACTCTACATGTCGATGTTCATCTCCACAAATGGCCACTTCTAGCCTTCCAAATCCTATTGTCTGTAAATACAAATAACATACGCACTGAATAACCTCGCCCAGATCTAAAAAACAAAGTTTTGATATGTCGTTCCACACAATAAACATGTTTGTCCTCCCTCCCTACACTCAAGATCACACGACCAAAGTTGTAGAATAGAAAAACAACAAAAGAGAAAGTAAGTCACTCACAAATTAACTTTTGGAAACACAACCCTAAAGAAGTCCTATTTATAGCAAAAAACAAAAACATAAAGCTTTGACTTCCTAAATTCCAATATGAATGGCTAATAGATGAGCATTCAATTCCCAGATCTGTAAATCATGAAAAACAACCTAAAATACGTAACTTCCAAACTTCTAATCAATGACTGCATGAATAGTCTCATACACCTGCCAAAGCCAATCAAAACTTTCTACTTTCATCATGGCCCGCCTCAGACTGTCTAAATCACCATAAAGCTAATACGCATCAAACATACTACATGAATATTAAAAAGCGTAATTATAGCCAGAAAGCAATACAATTGATGAAATAGCAAGGCATAGTAAAATGGGTTATGCTAGATGGCCAATACAACCATAAGGGCATCGCAAGTCGAACAATGGAATTACTTTCAAAAATCCATTCCCATAAGAAAGGCAGAACTCTTTTTTGATACCAAATAACTACCAAAATATGAAGTTAAACATCATGAACTACAAAAGAAACCACAACATAAGCAAGTCTCCACCAATACAGTTAATCTCAAAGCTAAAGAAATCAAAATCTCCCATATCCAAATCCAAAGAAAATACTTAAATAATTCAGGTATCAAAATAAAGTTTTATCCTTTGACTAAAACAATCCCACTTATTTAATATCTAGTAAGGTCTGTTAACTCTGCATATTGTCATGATGTACGTAAGAGATCTTATCATAATTCCATTGCAACCTTGAAATTATACAATAGTGGAAACAGCAAACTCAATCACCATCTTGAACAGGGGGCATGACCCCCCGAGTCAATATGCTACACGATACGTACGACTTTTAAGAAGAGGCAAAATCCCTTTACCCTAAAGAGAACACGAGCATATAGCAAAAGACAATTCACAACTTCTGCCTCTTACAAACTTTTAACATTGGAAGCAACTACACACAACCAAATCCCTCGCGCGACCATTCAAGTAGGTCTGCTACAAAGTTCCTTGTGACCACACTTCAAAAAGAAAGACACAAAAAATCCAATTTTACCACTTACGACATTTATTTGAAAACAACAAACATTACAATGCAATATTTTACTACCTAGGAGTACAAACTCTAATAGAATTAACCAACAACACAAGAAACACAGTCATTTCGGGAAGATGACCCATAACAAACAAAGCAAAACAAACCCCCATAAGAAACCAACTACTTACGCATAAAAATAGGCCCTTTAAATTATCTACATACAATAAGGAAAATAGGGTGTTAATATCCATCTCCATTAAATAAATAAGCAATGAATAAATCTGCACATGAATAAGTACGTATACGTCAATAGAGCCTATTTCATTTAAGGGGCTAGGGTTCTCCCAATTTAAAAGATCGTAAGTATACCTAATATCATTCACTCTAAAAACGAGACGACAAAAGAAGCACGCAGCCAACCCAAAACAACAGCTGCCACTCTCAAACGCAGATTCATAAATAACAACATCGCCTCGTATTCTTATAAAATATGACACCTGGGATATGGCATGAATATGCACAGAGTATGCAACCCATATTACTAAAAACCATTCCTCCAAAGGGAGGCAATGTATCCACCTCATTATTAACCCATTTAGGCCACGCCCATTATTAACACAAAGAAGCGAACATATATCTATCACTTCCAAGTGAAAACACAATAAAACGATTAACAAGCGCATATGCGAGGCAGTATATAACCAAACAGGTAATGTTAGTTGGGGGAAAAAGATCCCCCCAATTCAGCTTAATTGAACAAACATATAGTCCACTTCGAGAAAGTAATGTCGTTTCATGAGAAGCGACGAAAGGAGAACTTTTCCTATAATCTAATTGCAAAAGAAATAAGAGCATGCCATCAGTTTACCCTCACAAAATCGCGAACATTCAAAGTCTATAATCCCATATCAACGCTCTCAAAGCGAGAAAGTATTAAAAAAGAAACACAATAACCAACAACAAAAACTCCAGCTTATCTTGCAAGTTAACAACTAGTAGAGATTTATATTAATGCACCGACGTATCAAAGCAAAGGACATACAATACAAATACGAAAAAACAAGCATAATTTCAAACTTTGTACTTTATTCTCCATAAGTTTCTCTTCACTGAGGGGGTAAGAGACCACCCTAAAGGAAATCCATATGCCACCGATTTTTAGATTTCGCAAAATCAACACAATTCTTAGTATCATCGAACTACACTCCAAACTACTCCAAGAAAGTAACTGTCTCCATGAATATAAATATGTGAATAATAACATCACAATTAAAAACTATCACACGTAAAGCGCAAATGTTTATCCATTAAAATTTAATGCATATACAAATGAATCAACACAAGCCAAACGACGATAACATTTTAATACTGCTAAAACAAGCTTTCTTACACAAAAAATGAAATATTACAAATATAGGTCCGTATAAGGGAAATAGAGATCCGCTTGAGATCATTTCTAGCAAAATCGATTAGGAGAAGCCCATAAATGAGCAAAAAGCTTCCTTGTTAAGAAAAAGATAAGCTTCTTAATGTTACAGGCAAAGTATATGGAGATGGAAATCGCCTCTCCCATTTTCGCTTTAGTTCTGCCTTACGAATTATCTAGTGCGAGTTGTTTGTTACCATGGTTGCTGACACCATAAGCACCACAACTAGAAAACGAACAACCCCTTCAACGACACCTATTCAGAAGCCTGCAAAAACTAAGCAAACATCAACATCATCGAAGTCACGTCCGGCAACCACTGCCTCCCGATGTAGTAACAACCACCAACATGCAATAGTATTCAAAAAACCTTGCATCCAAGATTTTCCAAATACATTGACTGTTGGCACTCCTTACCACATATGGCTAATCATAGTCTTCCGAATACCATTGCCTAACGATACAATTTTTCTAAACCATAAACGTATTTTTCTCTCTCTCTTCTTAGAGCGACACAAGCCCAACCACAAAAAAACCCACACAAGAAAAATAAACTACTCATGAATTAGGTTATGAAGATACAGACAAAAGGATCCCTATTTATAGTAGGCAAGGGGCATACCAAGCGACGACATTTTATATATGCCTACGTGAAGAGAAACTGACATCAACATTTAATTCCTAAACCCCACAATCTTGAATAAATAGCTAAAATCATGCAACTTTTAAAATTCTACTCAATAACTACACAGGGAGGCACATGTACTTGTCACTGCAAATCAAATACTTTCTCTTTCATCTAACCCTACTATGAATTGTCTAAATCGTCGCAAATTAAACCAATAAGGAATAAGAAAAAAATTACACACATGGCCATATTTTTAAGGTAAGAAGCATCTGTCTCGTCATATGCAACAAACCGTAGTACAATTTTTTAAACCAATATTAAAACCCCTTACATACGCCAACATCCAAAAAGCACGCAAACAAATAATAGAATCCAAGTACAGAAGAAGTCACAATGCTTCTATACTTAGCAGTAAAGCTTTACCATGAGAGCCTAGAAGGGTTTTTTATATAAATTCTATGGCTACTTTGTAAATCCCTCGACCCGGCATAGACGCTAGACCAAATCGAGCGAGCAATGACTAACTAAACTTAGGTTCATTTTTTTCTTTTTATCTTACCTAGATGCAACATTATATCCTATAGTAAGCATGTTGGCAGTGAGTGAAATCTCAACTAAATCGGGCATCGATTAGACATCCAATTGAGCAAATTGCATTTTAGGGACTAAAGTGCAAATCTGGAAAGTTACGAGGGTTTAATTAAATTTCGAGTTACCAATCCTCAATTAATCAGATTACATGCTTGCTTTCCAAATTTTAAACTCAAAACGATAATCCAAACACATACAATTGTGTTCGCATATATCAGGGACCAAAATGAAAGAAACAAAATTGTCAAGAATTACACTAACCGAATTAACGAATGCCCGTATTGATATGCGGGGCACCCATACTAATACGGGTCTTCAATCTAACATGGGATACCGGTACGAGATCAAGGCGTATCGGTACGCGGGCTCGGATGCAAAATGTCAATTTCTAGTAGCTAAAGCCCATACCGATATGGTCTTTCCTGTATCAATCCTAGGCCAACATCCAGCATACCCTTACCGATGCGAGGCCCCACCTGTCGGTACGGCCTGACCCAAAATGCACACTTTTGCTAGTTTTTCATACAAACATGGATTCAAGCATGCTTCAACCAATCATAGACATGCAGTCCACCTATCTAAGGATCCAACCAAGATTAATCATCAAGGAATCATGCTTAAAACATAGCAACATATGTCAATCTCAAGTCTAGAGGCATGCATCCTAAAAACCAACCCATTCAAAGCTCAAAACATAAACCCACATCAAAACCAATCACATAAAGCCTTATACAATACCACAACAACTTTATAAACTTGCACAAAAAGGAAGTTTAGCAAATAACCCTCCTAACAACAACAATGAACCCCATTACCTTTATTACTACTAGTCTAGTTCAAAAACCATACTTTTGAGTTACTCAAGTCCTTGGAATTCCCCTCGCTTGTTCTCTGCCTCAAACATTTAATTCTCTACATTGATGGACAAAGAGAGCGTAAGCACAAAAGGCTTAGCGAGGAGTGCTCAAAACACAACACCATCAATGCAATTAAAACCGATTTTCAACTCTCAGTAGTTCAAAATTTCAAAACCTCTTTTCAAAACATCATGCCTTTTAAACTATGCACTTAACATTTCCCAAACATGCATATTAAACCATATGCAACATGTATAATGGATTAATAGCAAAATCCCATTTGCTAACCCTTAATTTAAGCTTTCCCATGCATAACAACCCATATGGAAGGCTTAAAGAGTAAACATGTATAAATCAAAATTATACAACGTAATCCATCAACATGATACATTATCAATTATATTGGCTTTCAAGTGATCATAAACCAAGATCCATTTTACAAAATATTACATCGGATACACAGATTCAACAAGTGTCCTCTCAACACTTCATGTAATCTCAACCGGAATTCAAGATACAATCACAACCCAATCATCGGTTAGATGTATAATCCACTAACGAGAGTTCTCGGTACCATATAACCCCTCAACCGTTAGGGTACTCGTGGTGGAGTATTCGGTACACATAAACCCTTTAACATTCGATGTGACATTTTATAGTGCATTATCAATCCTATGGCCGGCCAACTATATCCGATAACATTTTAAACCATATCACTTGCTAATATAATTCATTATTAACCATGTACCTCACAGTTTTTATATGCAACATCAAAAACATTTCCAATGTATTAAACCATGCATTACAAGTATTCCACATATTTGCATGGATCATTTACCAAATGCATCCATCATCAATTTATGATAAAAAAACAATATAAAACATACCTTAAAACATGCTTAAATAGTAGGTACCATGTAATAAAAAACAAGTGCATAAAAACATTTTCGCCAAAGCACGACCGAGGGAGAAATCTCATCATACTTACTTTCGAGTTTAAACTAGTGTTTCAAGATTAATTTAAACTCCCAAAATACCCTTTAAACCATTTCAAAGTTAAAATCCACGTTCTCACTCACCAACTTCGCAAAACCTCGTTCGTCAATGCGAACTACTCCTCCAAAGCTTTCAAAACGGTGCCACAATCTTAAGGATCAACTTTCCCTAATTTAACCACACAAAAATAGGGGATTCAATGCATTAAAATGCATTACAAGACTCAACAACATTAATCCACAACAACTCTAACCAAAACATTTCCACAACAACCAAAAACAACCTCAAAAACCTTCCAAACTTAACCCATCTAAACCCTAAAGGTTTAATCCATTTATTAACTTCAATTGACATCCAAAAACAACATAACATCATCCTTATACCTCTAGCATTCATTAAACACCCATAGCTCGCCAAAAACACATCACTAGCAACCTAAGAAATTAAAGATTCACCTAGTTTTGGGATTCCAATTTTAAAACCAACTTATTAACATTATAAAACATCAAAATCATGACTATAACCAATCAATAACTCAGTAAAATAGATCCAAAATGAAAATCACTTAATCTCATCAATTAAACCTTGATTTACCCAATTTCCATAATCAAATCATTAAAACACATTAGAAAACATTAAACAAGGATCAAATACTTGGGAATTTCAATAAAGAACCATTCATTAGAGGATAATAAAAGACCTTACCTTTAATGAGTGAATTTCCTCTCAATTGGATGTTTACTCTTGAAAAACAAAGAAAGATAATGAGATTTTGGAAAACAAGATTGAAGAATCCATTAGAAATCAAAAGTTTAAGAAATCAAGATCATTACCTCAAATCTTTGATGCAAAAGAAAGTGTTTGGCTAAAGAGAAATTGAAAGAAAAGTTGAGAAAAAAAGTTACGTCAAAAATATTTTTAGGAAATAACTACTTCCTTTAATTAATTCACTTTTAATTTCCTTAATTAAAACTTATTAAAATAATACCAATTAAGAGGAAAATCAGATTAAAAACATTATGTAAAATAGCTCATCAAGAATTCTAAGATTTGACCCCTTTTTCAAAATAGTTACTAAAAACAGTTTTCATTCTTTAGATTTTGGTCACCAGCCAAAATGTCCAATTTCCAAATTCCATTTTCCAAAATTGACTTTACCAAAAATATCCATATATTAAATAATGATTTTTAGACATTTTCCCGTATTTTTCTCACACCAACAATATTTACTCCGATTTAAATCCTGAATCTGGCCCAAATCTCTAATTCTGGTCCACCGAACCGTCTAATCAACCTAGAAACTCCTAGGCCAAAAAATGAGGCGTTACACACCTCGCAAAAAATGCCAAAATCCACATCCCTAACATCAAAGAAACCTCGCGCCAACTGAAAGCTAAGGATAGCAGCATCTCAGGATCTCTCCATCCTTTCAACCATAAAGGCAGAGGTGGTGTCCGCAGCTGCTCTTAACCTTCTCTACCACATCAACATCATGGGTAGCCTCCATCACCATGATCTCATTCTTGTGCGACTCTTTCAAATCTGATAATTTCCTTGCGTAATTCGCAAAGGTTTCATCAGTCGTGCTCTTTGCTTTCTCCAACTCTTCTTTAAGACCTCAGATCTTAGCCATAAAACTTCGTTCCACGGTCTCAAGCAGCTTATCCTTAATTTTAAGAGTGCGATTACTTTCATTTTGTTTCTCAACAATTTCCTCTATATACTTCCTGTGCAAATCCCATAACAGTGCTCGAACATCCACCTAGTGTTTTCCTTAAAACTACCTTAGCTGAGTAGTATAATTTTCCACCCATGAATACAACTTGTCATTCTCCTCAAGAATATCAGAGCACTCCACCACCTGCGAACGTAGTTTCGCATTTTCCTCAAGAATGAGCTTCACATTGCTTTCCATATTAAGCTGAACACAACCTAATTCCTGAATGAGACACCAACCCCCCATCAACAGCCCTTCTAATACTAGTACAAGGTGGAAAAACGTCACATCTATTTGCATATAGTTCAAACAAATCTCTAGTAGCAGATTCAGGGTGAAACCAATTATCTACCGTTAACACTTCCCTCTAGGGGTAAAACACGCTTAATGGAGTGACAGTTTTGTTACCCCCTACGAACGTAGTTTTGCATTTTCCTTAAGAATGAGCTTCACATTAATTTCCATATTAAGATGAACACAACCTAATTCCTAAATAAGACACTAACCCCCCTCAACGGCCCTCCGAATACTAGTACAAGGTGGAAAAGCACCACAGCTATTTGTATACAGTTCAAACAAATCTCTACCAGCAGAATCAAGGTGAAACCAATTATCTACCCTCGACACTTCCCTCTAGGGGTAAAACACACTTAACAGAGTGACAATCTTGTTACCCTTGCACGAGGAAGCTTCCCTAGTAAAAACCACCGAAGGAGTCACTACAACTTCTAGAAATGATGAGGACTTGCCAGGCACAACTGAAGGGAATATGCATTCACTAGAGTAATGAGTAACAATAGAGTCAAGAGCAGTTGGTCCTGCAAACAAATCCAATAAGCAAAATCTGTGTCAAACTAAGTACCAAAGCTGCTAAACTAAAAGTAGCAACAACATAATATTCAAAACGCATGGCGACATACAAATGATAAATAGACCAACATTCGAATCGGCAAAAGCAACGCCTCTAGTAACGCTAGTCGTCGCCTTGTAAGAGGAACTTTGAAGTCTAAACAGAGTAGGTAGAGCATCACAATGTAGCTCAGATAGAATATTGATAATTTCAACATCAAGCACAAGTCTTTTTCCCAGCATCTTCTCCTCAACACCCGAAGAGCGCTTCTTTGAGCCATATGCCCTCATTTGCTTTGCAATGTTTTCCTGTGCTACCCCTGTGATATCTGTTTGCACCTCTATAGAGGCATTTTGGCCACAAGGGAAAATCCCTAAACAAGAAGTAGCAAGAATAATACTTATCAAAGACATCGCTACAGTAACTAATGCTACCGAACAAGGTGAACTCACTTATCCGCTACTAAAAGCATCTGACGAAACCATCAATATCGCCCCTCGCAAACCCAACAAATCGATGCCAAGCACAAAGGGTGTAGTATCTAGTACCGCAATTCGATCTCTCATTTCAAAAATGGTGGCCCCCGAAAGAGAAACCACAGACCTTGTGAGAGATATGACAAAATAGGGGAGGTGAAAATAAAAAAATCAATGAACCACAATGCGCATATAAGTAAAAAAATCATTATCCTTCAAAAATTACAACAAACCATTACCAGTATCTGTTCGCCTCTTTAACCTGCATTCCAAGCGCAGGTAACTTCTCTCGTCATCTAAACCAGAAGTAGCAAGCAAACCCGAAACCACCCGTTTCTTTCCCCTTGCTGTGGTCAAAACCACAAGGACTCACATTAATACAACCCCTTGGAGCGATAGGAGCAACTTCCCCGCTAACCTCTCTTGAGGGAGCAACCTCTTTGCAATATTTCTAGGGACGAGCACGAATGCCTATATGCTCTAAAAAGAAGTTATCTGGTTCTTCCTTATCGCCTAGAAGAA
Source organism: Hibiscus mutabilis (assembly GCA_019671005.1). Taxonomy (NCBI): domain Eukaryota; kingdom Viridiplantae; phylum Streptophyta; class Magnoliopsida; order Malvales; family Malvaceae; genus Hibiscus; species Hibiscus mutabilis. The sequence continues at coordinate 21,602,109 of CM033725.1, forward strand.
TCCTCGCAATGCGCTCGTCGCCCCCTCCACCAAAGGGTTATGCCTCAACTTGAATAGGCTCATTTACTAAAGAATCCTCCGAAAACACATTAAAATCTTCTTCAATCCAACCATTAGGGATTTTTCCTTTTAAACGGTGTGCCCAAACGTTTCTCAGGGTACATACCTCATCAAAATGATAGGGTGGATCGCTTTCTAACCTCCTGATAAGCTTCAGCTCAGCAGGTGACATTTTCCCAATGTTAGGTGGTACAACCCTATCTTTCACCGGTCGGTGCCATACAACAGGGAACGAAAAACTCCCAATAACACACTCTACTTTGATATACTTCATCCTATCTAGACGAAGGTTGTTAGTCTGATTGCTCATCAACGACCCTTTCCCTTTATGATGACAAATAGTAACGAAACCCTTCACATTCTTGTCATGATCAGCCATTAAATTATAAAAATAGTGGAACACATCGATGGAAGGTTCATCCCTATGACATGTTTCGCTATCAATGAGGTTTATCCAGTAATGCTTAGTGCATATTGGTCTACTCCCAAAGAAGACTGACCGATCTGTCAATAAATTTCATTTATACACATACACAAAAAAGAGACTTTCTTCCCTCAGGATTCACCCGTTGAGCCCTCTTTAAAAATTCCCTAGGTTCCCCAAGGTCACTTTATAACCTTTCCTTACTTGGGAGCAATTTTTAGTACCTATAAACACCCATCGCCATGCTTTAGAACTAGAATGAGTAAGACTATGAATGGTGTAACACAGAGGATACCTGACGGTAAGCATCGCAACGCCTGTGAACCACAACGCCCAGGGCCACCTGCAAACTGTGTAAAACCCTTTTCAATCTATGGCAAACAAATGAGACTACAGGTAACATCGCACCTCACCCAATGACCACGTGACCACACACGTGCCCACTACAAAAGCTAAGAGAAACCTAGGACGTCAAGTCATAACCAATCCAATCCGCGCGCCATGACAACCCAATCATGACACTTGTCCAAGTAATATATAAGGAGACATGCAACAAGAGAGAACCAAACCCTTCCATTCCGAACCCCACAACCACCAAAGAAACAAGAGCAACACATAAGCTTCAACCTAGAATAACCATCTCGGTCATCATTGGTCCACCGTCTTCGGTGTAATACCCCAAAATTTACTAATTTGATTAAGGGTCATTTAGTGCTAAGATAATAGCTTAAAATATAACTTAGTGACTAAAATGACGAAAATGCAAAAGTTGGGATTTCTTTAATTATGGGTTTTGGAAAGGAAATTTCTAAGGTTTAAAGGTCTCATGTGATAGATAGTGAATTGAATAAGGTATTCTTAAAGTTTGGTTGAATTCCAAGGAAAATTGGAATGGGAATTGAAGTTTAAAAAGGTAGTGACCAAAATGTAAATTTTGAAAATTTTATGGCTAAAGTATAAACTTTGGAAAAGTTTAGGGACTAAAGTCATAATTTCCCAAAAGTTGAGGGTTTTTATTTCATAAATAAACAGATCACCTAAGGGTGTGAATCGAATACAGAATTATTGGCTCGATCTGATACTTCGATTATTGGGAAAATCGCAATTAAAGTTTAAGTGGAATTCATATACCCGGATCGAACTGGAAAATTTTGAAATTTTGCCATATAATAGAGAAAGGTTATAAAAGTCATTTCAAGTGTTGGAAATATTTTTAGTTTGATTCAAGATGAATCCTACAGTCTATTTTTGAGTAAAGGATTATTTATAGGTATATTGGATTGAAAGGAAATTTTGGAGACTGATCCAAAAGCTATGGAAAAGTCATAAAATGTTATTTTAAGAATATTTTATTATGTTTGGTTGAATTGTAACTAGATTTAGTTGGATTGTAATGGAATAGCAATTTGGAAACAAACTAGTAAATAAAGACTAGTTGGAGGGCAAATTGGTCATTTGGCCCCAATGACAATTTTGAAATATTTAAAAAATTTATAAGGGCAATTTTGGAAAGAGAAAATGGAAGATTAAATCTTGGCCCTTGATTGATGATAAAATCAATCTCAACCTTTGGATAAAAAGGGCAAAATTGTAATTTCACTATTAAATAAATTTAATATTCATTTAATAGATATATGTGTAAAATAATGGTAAAAAGATGAACATTTTGTTCATCTTTTTCCAGCCAAAAACGTGAAGGCTAGGGAAAGAAAGAGAATTTTTTCCAAGCTCGATTCAAGCCCCAAAACTCAGTTTTCAGGTAATCTCTTCAACTACAAAGTTGTTCTACTATTCAAGCCCTATATTTTGATATCAATAATTCATGGAATCCATACTTGATTGATGAGAATTTATATGAGAAAGAAATTAGGGTTTATGGATCAAATTGGGGCTTTTGAGATTTTATGATTCCATGATTGAATTCAAGTTGAAATCAAGCTAGTATGATGTTAAAATCATGATATTGAGTTGGGATTTAAGTTTTACATGTTTTGATTATTATGAAGATGATTACGTTTTATGGATTCAAGTTTAATTTAGGGTTTGTGAAGTTGAAATAATGATCTAGTAAGCTTGAATTGTTGTTTAGAAGCAAAACCCTAAGTTAAATTATGTAGTGATCATTTTGGCAACTTGAAAAGTTGAAGGACCAAATTTTATTTTTTAGAATTTGGAGTGTACTTGTGTTATTAATAATGTTAGAGATAAGAAAATGAAGTTAGAATGCCAAATTGAGGTTGAATTGAATTAGTGACCATTTTGACAATTTGTCAAAGTTAAGTGACCAAATCAAAATTAAAGTTTTGTATGGGGGTTAAATCTGATTTTTAGTTGTAATGATTGAATTAATGTAGTAATGTTGAATTGAGGACTAATTGCAAAGTTAAGAAGCTTGAATCCTTATCTTTGCGTTTTAGTGACTATTTCGGTGAAAAAGGAAAATTAGGGAGAATTATTGTGAATAATTATTTGGTGAAGAATGTGACGAGTTGGTGGTTTTAAAGCTAGTGATTGGACTAAATTGAAAAGTAGAGAAATAAGGAGAAGTTAGTATAAAAGTTGAAGTTGTTTATGGAAGCTGTGTAGAAAAACTGGTTTATGGCAGTAACTTTGAAAATTCACAATAAATTCTACAAAAATGGTTAGAAGGTGAATTTTATACTGATGTAAATATTTGTTCGTCTACTTTTGTTTCCAACAAACGGAAAATGATTTCGAGTTCCGAGTAAAAAGATATGAATTTTTAAGTGGTGAAAGGTCAGGAAACAGTATAGCAGGCTGTTCCGAAATTCAATAGTGGAAATTGACTTTGAAAATTCTCCATAAATCGTACAAGTTCAATTTAGGCTATTAATTTATATGGTTGAAAATCTTATTGAATCTAGTTTCTATCAGAACAAACGGAATCAAATTCCGAGTTGTAGATTATTTTATAGAAACATTTCTTTGGAGGTACTGCAAATTGCCAGAAAATGAGAATTGATACACTTTGTATCTAAGGTTGATTAGTAAGCTTGAAAAGGGTTAATGGAAGTTCAAATTGGTCACTAAGGACCATAATGAGTTTTTGAACAATACAAGGAAGAAAAGAAAATGTTTGTAGATTTTGTATTCAAATGATTATATTGGACAATATGTCTAAGATATTGTTAGATTGAGATCTAACAAATATTTTACTTATTTGAATTATGAAGTTAAGTTCAAATCAAGGGAGGTTCGAGGTACAATGAAGGAAAGGATCAAAGAGGACTTAGTGAGGCATACTAATACATGGCCCAGGTGAGTGGAATGCATACATAACATTATACATGGATGTTTCATACATCACCGGTAGGACTTGCAATGAGTCTACATGGTTTATATATTGTCATAATAATTATGTCATTGATCATATATTTGACATATTTTAAATATGTCAAAGGTTGAAAATAAACGCATTGATCACTAGTTATTGATGATGGTATAATATGAATGTTATTTTGGTTATGAACTGTTAAATGTTGATATATATTGATATATGTTGCCATTGATGACTAAATGATGAAATAAAGCCCAATGTATGATATAAAGGTTCAAAGGTATAGTTGGCTAGCGATAGAGTCATAAACAGCTGTATAAATATTCTAAGCACTTCAGTGCAATATTCATAAATACTCATTGAGGGTATACTCATGCAAGGTTTGGGTATACAGAAACACTTAGGGTGTTAAGCACTACGGTGCAATTTTATTAATACTCAATGAGGGTATACTCATGCAAGGTTTGGGTATACAGAAGCACTTAGGGTGCTAATCACTACGGTGCAAATAATATACATACTCAAGAAAGGTTGGGTATGGGGGGATGACTCGTGTACATAGAATCTCTTAAATTCGATACCTTGGGCTAAATAAATTGAAAAGAATTAAAAAGAAACAGGAAGATAAGCTTGAAAGCTTGCATATAGAAATGGAAAAAGGTATTGGTAAGCATTGAAAGCTTACGGATAGAAATGACAACGATATTGGTAAGATCTAATCTTATCAATTTGATATACATATTTTATTTATGTTAACAAGCATGTAATTGTAAAGTGATCATATGCATTGTTAATCATTAATATTGATATTATGACTATTGCACTTGAATTTGAATTATTGCCTCACTAAGTAAATACTTAGAGTGTAACTGTTTTACACGTAGGAAAGAAGAAATGGTTGGAGTAAGGAGCATATACATGCATCATCAATTAATACAGGTACATCAGTATCAGTAAGATATCTTTTGACATTGTTTGATATTTACTAGTTGGCATGTATATCAAAAGGGTATGCTTGCTCTGATAGAATTTGTATTTTATTTGGTATCTGGATGGATTTTAAATCAGGCAGTTTTATTAATTATATCAAGACAAATTAAATTAATAAGTTGCTGCCTGAAAATAAACTCGATTTGAAGATAAAAAATATTGTTTTTAAATTTTACGCGAATAACTAGATTTGTATGTAAAAACGAAATACATTGTAATATTTTTAAAGAAACAAAATTTTATCGAATTACAAATATAGGGGGTTTTACGAATTTCTTGTGATACCTCTGACTCGTATTCAGTGATTGATACGGGAAAGGGGTGTTACATTTATTGGTATCAAAGCTACAGGTTTAGCCGATTCTCAGCCTAAATGAAAATGGTTTTATGTTAAAAAGAGTATACATGCCACTAGGATATCAATATTACTGATATGATGTTTGTATGATCCGATTGATGTCGCTCCTTACTAATGTAAATTAGGACGAATTATAAGAAATATTTGAGCCAAGAAAGCGTGATGAACTGGTAAATTGGAAGCTTTGGATGGAATCAAGAGTAGTAACAATAAGGTTAATAATAACCCTTCGGATAAATTGGAACAAGAAAGGGGCACTGGTACAACAAGAAGTGCCTGTGCCGGATTAAGGAACTGAAAAGTTTAGAAACACCTGAATTGAAAGGAAAAGCAGATTAAGGTCCAATGATTGTTGATTTGTAACTGAATAATCTAAGGATTACACTGGACAGATTCCACTGTTTGGATACCGAGAAATTGGATGGAGTTTGTTTTGTTGCTCTGAGATTTAAGCTAGATTAGAAAACCATCTAAATTTGCTTCATAGCCAAGATTGCACATATCAGTCCGAGTTTATAACATCAGGACTGATAAAGGTTGGGATAATCTGAAAATCATAGAAGGTACATCTCATCTTTTTAGATAAACCTGTATTGATGTTGATGGGTCCTAGCTTTACACATACGTATATAAGTACGAAGTTGAGTGGTGAACGAGATATCCTTTTAGAACCCATTTCAAGTAATATAGTGGTCACGAATTTGTTGGGTTGTAATGTAAGGGCGAGCTGAACATGTGGAATTGCTCGATAAAAACATAAGAAATAGAGTTCCCGATAAACTTAATGGAATTATCTTTAGAGGAGTTTAAGATGATGGTGGGCATGAATTGGTTACCTTCCTATCAGGCCATGATGAATTGTCGCATAAAACGATTAGTATTGAAAAACACGAAAGGTACAAAAATAGTAGCAGTTGATAAAAGGGTAAATCCCTTCTCCAATGTAATTTCAGTTATTTTATTAAGGAAATTGTTGTTATAAGGTTGTTAAGTTTTCTTAGCAAATATAGTGGATACTCGAGCTGTTGAAGTTAAATTGGAAAATAACTCGACTGTCCAAAAATATCTGGATGTATGCCCAGATGGGTTACTCTAAATTACCTCTAGATTGAGAAGTGAAATTCAAAATAAAGATGATACCAGGTATTGCGCCTAAATTAATGGCCCCGTATAAAATGGCTTCGACTGAACTTCGAGATTTAAAGGTATAATTGTAAGGAATGTTAGGTTGATGTTTTATATAGCCAAGTGTGTCACCTTGGGGGCGCACCGATGTTAATTGTGAAGGAGAAAGACTAATTTCCATCAGCTCGAGAAGGTAATAGTAAAGAATAAATATCTTTTTCTGAAGACTGATGATCTTTTGATTAGTTAAAAAAATAAATAAAAATATCAAGGAAGAAGAAATTCTAAAGACAATTTTTCTAACCTAGTATGAATACTATGAGTTCGTGATGATGCCTATGACATTTATAGGCCTAATGAACCAGGTATTTTAATTTTGCTTGGACTAATTTTTGGTAGAGTTCACTGAGTATATTTTGGTCTATTCGAAGGAAAAAGGAAGAATAAGATGCCCATTTTTGCATTGTTTTTCAGACCTTTTGAGAAAAGAAGTTATATGCTAAATTGTTAAAGTATGAATTTGGTTGTCAAAGGCTGTTTTATTAGATCTATGGATTTGGCAGTGGGAATAAGAGTCCGAGAAAATACAAATTATAGTTGAAGGGAAACCTCTGAAGAATGTTTTAGAGGATCAAAATTTCTTGATGATTGCCTCCTCATTGACCAAGCTATTGAGGAAAGAAATGCCATTCAGTTGAATAGATAAATGCCAAGAAAACTTTGAGACATTAAATGAGATCTTAATAGAAGCCACAGTACTAGTACAACCAGAATCGGGTAAAGATTATGTGGTGTATAGCGATGCTTCTCATAACGGTTCGGGGTGAGTAATTATGCAAGAAGGAAAAGTAATGCTCTATGCTTGAGACAACTTAATATATATGAGAGCAATTACCTTACTTGGGATTTGGAGCTGGTAATGGTTGTATTTGCTTTAAAAGATATAGCATCATTATTTATACAGTGAACGATGCTATATTTATATAGGTTATAAAAGTTTAAAGTATATGCTTACTAAAGAAAAGTTGAACTTGACGCAAAGAAGTTGGATCGAGTTTCTTAAGAATTATGATATGGTCATTGACTATCATCCAGAAAAAGCTAATGTGGTAGCTGACGCTCTCAGTCAAAAGACAATTGTTGTCTTAAGAGTTATGAATGCAAGATTTGCATTAAAAGAAGATGGTGTTTTGATTTTCAAGTTAAGAATAAAATTTACCATATTGGATTAAATAAGATATTTTTAAAGAAAGGATGAGAAATGTTATCAAGGTTCAAACAAGTGGAAAAGAGTGAAACTGAAAACTTGGAAGTTAGGTTTGATAGATATTTGTATTATCAGGGAAGAATTTCTAACTCAATGATGGAAACTATATGTTGACCCTAAAAGGAAAGATATTTAATATGAAGTTAAGGATAAAGTATTCTTTAAAATTTTCACCTTGGAAGAAGGTGTTATGGTTTAGACAAAAAGAAAGTTAAGCTCAAAATTTATTGGGCTATAAGAATTTGTAAAATGAGTTAGTCTGATAGTTAAGCTTAATAGTTAGCTTTATCTTTGGAAATGAACAAGATACATAATGTATCGATGCTCTGGAAATATTGATTAGACCTATCACTTGTTGTTACTCCGGAGAAAATAGAGATTCAGCCAGATTTAAGCTATGAAAAAGAATTGTTAAAGATCCTAGCACATAGAGTCAAAGAACTAAGAAAACAATACAATCCCGTTTTTCAAAGTTATTTAACAAAAAAATTGTAAGATTAAAGAAACGTTTTGAGAGAAACAAGAAGAGAATATAAGAAAATAGTTTCCTCACCTTTTGAATCAAGTGCGTGTTGAAAATTAGAGGACGAATTTTCTTAAGGGGAGAGAATTGTAATACCCCAAAATTTACTAAGTTGATTAAGGGTCATTTAGTACTAAGATAATAGCTTAAAAGCTAACTTAATGACTAAAATGACAAAAATGCAAAAGTTGGGATTTCTTTAATTATGGGTTTTGGAAAGGAAATTTCTAAGGTTTAAAGGTCTCATGTGATAGATAGTGAATTGAATAAGGTATTCTTAAAGTCTGTTTGAATTCCAAGGAAAATTGGAATGGGAATTGAAGTTTAAAAAGGTAGTGACCAAAATGTAAATTTTAAAAATTTTATGGCTAAAATATAAACTTTGGAAAAGTTTGGGGACTAAAGTTGTAATTTCCCAAAAGTTGAGGGTTTTTATTTCATAAATAAACAGATCACCTAAGGGTGTGAATCAAATGCGGAATTATTGGTTCGATCTGATACTTCGATTATTGGGAAAAATGCAGTTAAAGTTTAAATGGAATTCGTATACCCGGATCGAGCTGAAAAATTTTGAAAATTTTCCAAGTGTTGGAAATATTTTTAGTTTGATTCAAGATGAATCCTACAGTTTATTTCTGAGTAAAGGATTATTTATCGGTATATTGGATCGAATGGAAATTTTGGAGACTGATCCAATAGCTATGGAAAAGTCATAAAATGTTATTTTAAGAATATTTTATTATGTTTGGTTGAATTCTAACTAGATTTAGTTGGATTGTAATGGAATGGCAATTTGAAAACAAACTAGTAAATACAGACTAGTTGGAGGGCAAATTGGTCATTTGACCCCAATGACAATTTTGAAATATTTAAAAAAGTTATAAGGGCAATTTTGGAAAGAGAAAATGGAATATTAAATCTTGGCCCTTGATTGATGATAAAATCAATCTCAACCATTGGATAAAAAGGGCAAAATTATAATTTCACTATTAAATGAATTTAATATTCATTTAATAGATATATGTGTAAAATAATGGTAAAAAGATGAACATTTTGTTCATTTTTTCCAGCCAAAAACGTGAAGGCTAGGGAAAGAAAGAGAAATTTTTTCCAAGCTCGATTCAAGCCCGAAACTCGGTTTTCAGGTAATCTCTTCAACTACAAAGTTCTACTCTTCAAGCCCTATCTTTTGATATCAATAATTCATGGAATCCATGCTTGATTTTCTTTGATTAATAAGACATAGCATGATTACTCATCGATGTCATAACATAGCAAATTATAAAATTCAAATATAAAGTTTTTTACTTATCCACTTATACCTATAGCATTCGACCTCCAAAGATTATCTATACAAAACCTAATGATTCAAGCAACGTCAAGCACTCAATTGACACTTTCATGATCCCATAAATAGCTTTCCACAATCCAATCATATTAGAATTACACAATATCAAAATCATGTGTGCTTTCTAAGCAATTTGTATAAGTATATCTATTTGAACCTATATAGCATATCATAAAGTCATATAAACTTCGTTTTCAATAACACTTTCTCAAACAATTATTATCATCCAATACTACACATGCATACATTTAACCACTTAAGGAAAACTCACATCATGCATGACTTCTGTAGCGATGTTCTTTTTCGCTAAAAAACGGATTTTCGAGGTGTTTGTGAATTTTTCGGATATTAAATGTTTATTCCGTGGGGTTTTAAAAAAACCGCATTTTATTAAAAATTGGAGTCACCACCGGCCACTTAGGTAGGCCGGACACCATAAAACTAGAGATTTGAAAACTATTGGGTTCGGGAGTCGGTTACGGATGAAGAAGGATTAGCACCCCCACACCGCCCAAAATTGGTACTTTAATAATTACTGCTTTATTAATATTGGATTTTCCGGGTTAAAGTGACGATTAGTTTAAAATTCGGTTATAATTGCGAATAAATTTTTAAAGGCCCCGTTATCCGAGAGCAAACGCCCAACCACTATCACTACGCCTGATACTGGCCCCGTTTACGCTCGGATAAAAGGGCACCGTATTGACATTATATATTCCATTATGCAAACTTAGTGAGCAAAATATAAAACATGGCAAATAATTTAAATACAATACAAATAAATATTAACATAATAGAATACTAATATAACATAAATAAAATACTAATCTAAAACATACATACATAAATATTAATCTTACTTATAAATAAAAACAAATTTAACATAAATAAAATGCTAATATTCATAAATATTAATTTAAAACACAAATAAATATTAATCTAACACATAAATAAAAACGAATCTAACGTAAATAAAATATTAATATAAAACACAAATTTAAAACATATTAAATACTAATCTAAAACATAAACATACAAACTAAAAAATAAGAATACAATTTTAAAATACTAATCTAAAACATAAACATACAAACTAAAAATAAGAATACAATTTTAAAATAACTAATACTTCATTAAATTATAAAAATTACAACACAAATAAAAGGGGATGAAAATATACCTAACTAGGTGCTCGAATGACGAACCCCGACTGAACCCCACCGAGATCTACCATGACCTCTCCAAAAATATTAACTAAATCAGATCCAAAATAGGACCCTGATCGAATGTTGGATCGAACCAACTAGGGCCGAGGGCACTGCCCCCAACCCCGGCCAGCCTTGCGGCCGGCCATGCTCCCAATTCAATTGCATGGCAATTTTGCCAAATTGTTGGGCGTGCAATTGGGCGTGAAATTGGCTGCCCCCATGCCCTGTATTTATAGGCATGGGGTGGGTGAAATGGGGTGACGTGGAACACCCTGCTCCACGCAATTTCTTCCCTTTTTTATATATATATATATTTATTTTTCATTAATTTTATATTAATAATAATATTATTAAAATAATACTAATAACACTAAAACCGGATAAAAAATGAGTGATTACAGTTGCCCCTCTTTGCTTGTTCTTGTGAAACGAGGACAAAGCAAAGATCAAAAGCACTCATTTTGACCTACTTTCTCGTCTTTGGCTTCGGAATCACGTGTTCTTCTGGAACTCTCCGCTCTTCCTTAGCTGAATCTTCAAGCTTTTAAGTTCTTCCTATATAGAACTTCTTCACCTTCTGATCTTGGAACTATAGGCTCTTCCTATATGGAACCCTTCACTGTGAAGCCTCAAGTTATGAGTCCCTCCTATATAGAACTTTTCACTCTGAGACGGTAAGGCTTGGAGTCCTTCCTATATAGATCTCTTTGCCTTCAACACAACGGGTTTTCTCTATATAAAACCTTTAGTGTCATGGGTGAATTCCTTCAGCTGGGAGTTCTTCCTATATAGAACTGCTAGTCTTCACCCTGGAGCCGCCAGTCCTTCCTATATAGAACTTTTAGCTTCAAAATCTCGTAGCTACGGTTCTCTTCCTATATAGAACCTCTCACTCTAAGACAGTAAAGCTCAGAGCCCTTCCTATTTAGGACTCTTCGCTTTCAACACAACATGTTTTCCCTATATAAAACCTTGTGTATCATGGGTGAATTCCTTCGGCTGGGAGTTCTTCCTATATAGAACTGCTAGTCTTCACCCTGGAGCCGTCAGTCCTTCCTATATAGAACTTTTAGCTTCTGAAATCTCAGAGCTACAGGTTCTTCCTATATAGAACCTTCCACTCTAAGACAGCAAAGCTCGGAGCCCTTCCTATATAGGACTATTCACCTTCAACACAACGGGTTTTCCCTATATAAAACCTTATGTGTCATGGGTGAATTCCTTCGGCTGGGAGTTCTTCCTATATAGAACTGCTGGTGTTCACCCTAGAGCTGTCAGCCCTTCCTATTCAAAACTTTCAACTCCTGAAGCCTCAGAGCGGCAGATTCTTCCTACATAGAACCTCTTGCTACGGGAGCTTGAAAATATAGGCCTTTCCTATATAGAAACTTTATCTTCAAATTTCTCTTTTCTTTTTTTCTTTTTTTCTTTCTTATTTTTCCTTTTCTTTTTCCTCTTTTTCTTTTTCTCTCTTTTTCATTTTTCTCTTCTCTTTTTTCTATCTCATTTTCTCTTCACGTCAAAAATGGCTACCAATTTTTCTTCAAATTTGGGGACTCATGCCAAAAATGGCTGCCAAACTTTCTTTAATTTGGGGACTCACACTGAAAATGGTTGCCGATCTTCTAGGACTCACGCTACTATAGCTGCTGAAATCTTTCTTCAATTTGGGGATTCACGCCGAAAATGGCTACCGATTTTTTCTTCAAATTTGGGGACTCATGCCGAAAATGCCTGCCAAACTTTCTTCAAATTTGGGGACTCACACCGAAAATGGCTGCCAAACTTTTTTTAATTTGGGGGCTCACGCTGAAAATGGCTGCCAATCTTCTTCAATTTTAGTGAAATCCACTTCTTAATACTCTTTGATAATTCTTCAAGTACCTGTCCAAAACAAGCAAAAATTGACATGCCACTATCTATATGATGCATGCAAGGTAATGCTTTCTTTCTCTTCTTTTTCTTTTTTCTCTTTTCTCTCTTCTTATTTTTCTTTTCTTATTTTTTTCCTTTTTTTTCACTTTTTCTCTTTCTTTCTCTCTTTTTCTTATTTTTCTTTCAGCCCCTTTTTTGTTCTAAAGTCTTACACCCTGAAAGGTCGTTCCTCAGATTTCTTCATCTCTTTATTTCTTCACTGTATGCTCTTAAATCGTCATTTGATCAATCACTTCGAATCTAGATTAACATACTTTCAAACCTTTTGTGCGGAAGGCTTTTTTGTCTTCGGGGTTATCACCCATCTTCATAAATGATATTCTAGTTCTTATATTATTCTTACAAGAGCCCTTGTCATATTCTTCACTTGGCATTGCCCCATTCAACCACGGGCTCCTCTGCTTTGAATTTTCTGACCCATCATACAGAGCCTTGATCTATTTCTAGTTACCAGAGTGAGCCAAAATGCTTCCATCCCCTGAGCTCATCCTTGATCTTCTCGTAGCATTTCGACGGGAACTAACTCTCGATCCCTATGCTTTAAATCTCATCATTATTCATTTTTAAAGTAATGTAAAAGGCATTTTACTTGTGTATATTTCAAAAAATAATAATTGTTTGAAAAGATAACAATCATTTTGAAAATCACAACTTGGAGGGGATACCAAACATTTTGAAAACATTGTTTGGAACAAATGGTAAACATCATTTTTCCTTTTTTTTAAGGACCAAACATTTTTTTAAAAAAATTAATGTTTGAAGAGTGTTAAACAAAATTCAAAGTATATTGCCAAACATTTTAAAAACTAATGTTTGGGGGAAATGGTAAACATCAAAACTTTGGGAGAAAATGTCAAACCTTTTAAAACACGTTTGCCCCTGAAATATCAAACACCATAGCGCATCTGCTTCAAGTTGCCAGAGATTAACTCTAATGAAGCGCATATTTAGAAGATCTTGACCATTGTGGATATATATGCCAATGTATAGTTTCTTCTGGTCTAATAGGCTTTTGAGAGGAACAACCCTACCTAGTTCCTACCCCGTTTAAGGTGGCTCTCTTAATCTCACTATCTCACCATGCCCTATCCTTCCCTCATTTGGGTGTCGATCAAGCACTTAGAAGTTTGACGTTCCTTGAAGCAAAGTTAACCCTTATAGGCGGAATGAAATTTGAAGACATTCTCATTCAACTTGGATATCTATGGGTGACCAGAATGGTCTTTGGGGCTTGTAATGTAGGCCTTTGGTTTATGGTTAAGTGGAACAGTATTTCTGTACTTGTGTAACTTGGATATGCCCATTATTCCTTCCCTTTTTTTGGATCACTCTAGACTACCCGTTTTCGGGTTTTCACCCTAGAGTTCATTTCCTTTCTTTTTACTGTAGGCTACCTTGCATACTAGCCATATACTAATGTTCGTTTTCTGTTCAAGAATGTTTGATCCTCCAAAACTCCTCAGAACTGAGATTTCTTGAATGAAGGACTACGAATACATTTCTGGGAATTCTTGTGATTGGCACGCCCAGATGAAATGTTATCATTTCTTTCTTTTTTTTCTTTTTTCTTTTTCACTTTTTTTCTTGGATCGCTCTAGACTGCCCATTTTTAGGTTTTCACCCTAGAGGTCACTTCCTTTAGTGTATTTTGGTTGGATATTGATGCCAGCAGGCTCAGGCAGACTACTCTTTTTCTTCATTTCAGGATCACTCTAGACTGCTCATTTTTGGGTTTTCACCCTAGAGGTCATTTCCTTTTTCGAAATTGGCAATCTTCGGGCCGACTTGTCTTGACTTGGCTTCAATTCGAGCTTCTATACAGATTTTCAAAACTGATATTTACTTGAAATGTGGATTCCTTGTGTCTCTTGCTCATAGTTGAAGTCTTGTTCTTGTATTGTTTGATCTGTGTGTGAAGCATATACAATATTCTTTCTTTCTTTTTCTTTTCTTCTTTTTTTCTTTTTTTTCTCTCTCTCTTTCTTCTTTTTTATTTTTTTTCTTTTTTTTTGTTTTCTTTTTCTTTTTTGTTTTAGACTGCCCATTTTGGGTTTTAGCCTTGAATCTCTTTCTTCTTATTCGAGTCTATAAATGTATCCTCGAATCAACACGTATCTATACTAGTATTGATGATATCTTCTGCTCGAAGTTACTTGCCTCTCTGCAGCTCTTCTGATATTTACTCGATCTGGATTGCTTCGGCCTTCTAATTACCATTTCTCTTCTCTTTTTTTTTGGTTTTTCGTTTGGACATATCCATGTTTTCAACCACTTTCTTCTGATGATTTTCTGATCTTCGTATCCAATTTGTATGGTCTCATCTCTGTCTTCTGGTAAAGTAAAAGAATACTATTCGTCGTCACATTCACAAATGTCCTGAGAATGCCTTTAGGGGGTAGAGGTTTAGGGTCAACTTTCATTTCAAGGATCTTAAACGATAAGTGCCTGAGAAGATAAATTCTTAAAATGGGAACTGCCCATTGTCTAAACACTCACTTTGTTCCTCTGTTGGCCTAAGTAAACTAGCAGATACTCACATTTACAGTATCCCCTCAACATTCAATCTCTTCTAAATATATGTAACTTAGAGTTGATCTTTGGGTTTGAAGCAAATGTACTGTTGCATTCAAAATTTGATGACCTGGTATAGAAATGATATATACATGTGTCCATTAAAAAATGCGTGTATATGCATATGGGAGAACAAAACTACCCTATAAAAATAAAATGTTTAAAGAATCAAGAATGTAAAAATGCTTTTCTAAATTAAAATGTGATTTTTAATTCTAAAAATATATATTTGAGAGTTTTTTTCTTCTTTTTTCTTTTTTTCAAAGCATTGGGCATTTCTTTGTGAACTGATGGGAAAACCATAGGGACCTCTGGACTACCTCCCGAGTACTAACTCATTTCGGTCCTTTGTAGTGTAGGCTTGTGCCACTTCTATTGTTTTTCCTTGCTGGGTCAATTCTTGTCATGACTCCCTCGTCAACCAACTTCTTGATTTCTTCTATTAACAACCTCAAATTTCTTGGTGCCATGCCCCGGTGCCTTAATGTAGAACTCACATGCACTGTATGGATTAAAACTGTGGGCGG
Organism: Hibiscus mutabilis; assembly: GCA_019671005.1. NCBI lineage: Eukaryota > Viridiplantae > Streptophyta > Magnoliopsida > Malvales > Malvaceae > Hibiscus > Hibiscus mutabilis. The sequence goes on from CM033725.1 coordinate 21,617,743, forward strand.
ATGAGCTGGATGTAATCTTTATCGGCCCTGAGGTAAGGTACTAACCCTTGACCAGATGAGGCCATATGGAATACTCTGAATATCTCTAAATATGTACTTGTTCAAGAAATTTTTCTCGATGATTCGGAGGAATCTACCTGTCTTCTTCTCTTACGATCACGAGAACCTTGAAAGTGGTACCATTTATCTCTTTATTTCCTTCTGCTCCTAGACAAGTCTGGTCTTTAAACTTAGGTCTCAGAGTGCATGTTCGTTTCTCTCTTCGACTGTCATTAAGTCCTCAAAGCTGGCCTTTATTTTCTCGAGCATCTTATTAAAAGTGGCATGTAAGTCACTTTCCTCTTCATCTACGGGAGGCTGTACCTGGGTCGCTAAGCACAACCACCTCAAAGCACGTTTCTTGAAGCCTTCATCAGGTTTCATCTTCGTACCCTGGAGATACTGATGACTTGGTGGTAGGTCTAAAGTATATATGTATTGCCCATAAAGACGTCGGTTAAGTCTCCGCATGACTACACTTGGTCTCTACTCAAACAGTTGTACCATATCACGGTAGGTCCTGTTAGACTGTCGTAGAAGTAGTGGATCGACAATTTTTCATTCTCGATGTAGCCCTCTATCTTTCTGCAGGACGTGGCCAGGTGAATCTTGGGGCAGCTTGTTCCATCATCATGCGTAAATATGGGAATCTTTGAAATCTGGAGGAATGACCAAATCAGGGTTCAAACAAAGTTTTCTTGTATCGAAGACATCAAACTTCTTATTTTTTTCTTTTTTCCTCTCGGGCCCATCTTTTAACAGCTCGAATCTTGATTTTTGAGTGTCTTCAATTCTTTTATCCATGATAAAACCCTAATTGGTCTTTGAATTACTCATAAAATTTATGCAAGGTAATAATAATGCAAGGTGATGATAATGTCATGTAAAACATGCCAGGATCGTGCAAAGCAATGCAATGCAATCCTAAAATATAAACATGAATGCAATAAGGTATTGATTCCAAAAGTGATTCCCTTAGAACGACGTTCATTGAGGCCAAAAGGTTTCATTATATCAGATATTAGATATTTACAGTTACTGATAAGCTTCAGTGCCTACTTTCTTAACTTCATCCAGTAGTCCGGTCAGCTTACCTCTGTAGTTCAACACTTGGTCTATGTTCTGACTAAGCCTGCCACCTTGTTGAGCCGCCTTACCTGCTCGAGTAATATCGATCTTCGGGTCTTCATCCATCCCCTGCTTAGTCTTTCGTAGCTTGGAAGTTTCCATTTCCAGCTAAAGAGTGTTGAATTGTCATTGCTCTGTCGTAAACTTGTTTCCAAAACTCTTGTTAATGGCTAAGTTATTCTGTAGCTCATCTCTGGAGACTGTCGTACCTATTCCTAATTTCCTCAAACTTACCTGATAACATCCTGACTTGATTCTTGCTTGACTAGTTTATCTTCTTTCAATATTCTGAGTTGTCTTTCAACTGGACAACACCGTTCATATATTCTTTAAAGGTGACCCAATCTGATATTCTTAAACACTCAGGAAAGCTTCTGATGATCATTCTGCAAATTCAATTTTATCCAAGTTATCTCTCTCTTATCTGAGCTGGCTGAACTCGAAAGAATATCCCTCTCCTGGGATGCCCCTATCTCCGATCTTCAAATTTAACTCGCTTGAGTGACCCACTTCGGTATTACTCGAACTTTGTCCTGGATATCGATTCCTCCTCAACTTTACCCCTCGGGTGATTGTTAGCTCACTATAGACTTGGGGAACTCTGTCTTCGAAACCTAAAATCCTCATCGCGATAAGATCTTGAACTCATTCCTCAGGGCCCTGCAATCCTCAATACCATGACCCAAACTTCCTAAACGGTAACTGCCTCTAGCACGTGTGTCATAATCTCTCAGATAAGACGGTCTCTTCGCTAGAGACTTTACCGAGGTAATAAGGCTCTTGTCGATGAACATTAGGAGTAGTTCGGTGTACCTCACAGGAATCGAGATATACTTCTTTTCATTACTTGCTTCTCAAGTTTCTTCTAGGCCGAGCTCTATTTTTTTTGAAAGCCCGACTCAAGCATACCTTCCACCTGTTTATTGATGCAGATCACAAAAAGGGTTCAATTTCTCGTATTTGGCTGACTTGGAGGTAGAATTCTGACTATCTCACTCTCTATTCTGATCCTTAATCGGTTCTTCTTTCGGTTTGATGGATCGCTTACCTTTCGTCAAAGTATTCATCTGATTCATCGCATCTTCCCTCTGCTTCTTTCAACTCTTGCACTTTACTTTGCTCATTACCAGTACCGTGTCTCCTTACCGTGTCTGACCTGAAGTCTTCAGATGGTTCCTCTTCTATTGTCTCCGATCTTGTTCTAGGACAAAACCCTGGATCCGTGCCCTCTAATATCTGACCAGACGACCCTTTGCCAATTATGAACGATTTCTGAGATTTGAGGAACCACTTCGGGAATCAATACCCTATAAATGCGAGAATGCATGCAAATGCGTTGTTGATTCTCGAACAATCTTTGAAAAACTTTCAATAGAGAAAATGTATGTTTGCAAGAAATTAATAATGAATTACAGGCAACAGTTGAATTTATTCCGGAAACCTTGACTTCGGAAAGCAAAACCTGTGCTCCACGTCTCGACGTCGTCTTCAGGATGATGGATGACTCTGTCTCCTCCTCTTATTCTATTCTATGGACTCGTGACGTCATGATCTTTATTTTTGTGGCTTCTGAAAAGGATATCAGACAATATTTTTTTCTGTAGATCTGGGTACGTCTAAACAGGGATGGATTCTATAGATCCTAGGGGAGTACTTTAAAACTTTTTTGGGGTTTAAATTAAAATTTTCAAGGATTATTTGGTTTAAAAATTCCCCCTTTTTATTATCAAAAAGTTTTAACTTACTTAAAAAATGAAACTTTTAGGTTTCTTTTTGTTATTATTATTATTCTGAAAGTTTTATGAGGGAAGAAGTTTCAAAGCAAAATAATAATATTTTCAATTTTTTTTCTTTTTTCTTTTTTTAAATGAGTTAACTTAAAATCTGAGATTTTTTTTTAAAAAAATGGTCAAATGTGAAGATTTAAAATTGGGTTCTGTGGTCCTGACTGAATCTTCTGCGTCACACGTGCCTTACTATCGTACCGTCTTCTTTCGCGATTGGTCTTTGCTCGGCCTAACTTGATACTGTAATATTATCGTTTCTAGCAAAACAGACTTTTTCTATTTTGAAAGCCTTTTAAAGAACTGTTCTTGAATCAACACCATGTCATGATATGCAACATGAATGCAAATAAAGGCGTTGATTCCGCTGGTAATCACCCTTTCGAACGACTTTCATGGGAATTAAAGGGTCCAGATTACAAAAAAGTCTATATTACAAAAGGAGTCCCTATTACAAAAAGAGTCTCTATTACAAAAAGTCTTACTTACAAAATAAAATTCTACACATAAGCCCTACCTCTACCTCCTAGCTCCTCGACAGCTCTGAGCAACTTGATAAACCTTGGTGCTTCTTCCATGTCCGGGGTTACGAAAGGTCGGAGAGTCGCGGCTTCGGTAGCTAAGTCATTCACACATCTTGTAGCTCGTTGTATGTCCACCATCAGGGTCTCGTGTGTATACTTTGGCACTACACGCTTGCTCGGCAAATCGTTACTTCGGATCTGTTGATTAATCTCTGACCGATGCCGCGCGACTGGATCAATGTTGTCCTTCCTAAGACACATTTTTTCCATGATGAAAGATTTTCTAACCGGGCAAACCACTTGAATCAATGCCTCTATGTAATGTGGATGCAATGATAATGCAACAAAAGTATGTGTAAAATAAAAATAAAACACGAAAAATGAGTTAGTACCGGATAAAAATAATAAATACATAAATAAAAGGACAAATAAAATAAGGTAAACAAAAAAAAAACCCTATTTATCCCGTCTAAAACACCTAAGGTTATCCTCATGGCTCTAAAGGGGTGGGTTTCTATATGTTCTCTACATGCAGTGTTGGTGCTAGGAGGTACCCAAATTGTCCTTTCTGTCCTCTACTAAGAGTAGCAAGGCCCCCGATCATCACCCATTATAGGCTCCTTTCAACCGAGTTCAATTCAGGGGGACCCATTTGCTTATGCCCGTACGAAGGAACGATATTCTTACGAAAGCATAAGGTACTCGAGCCCCGAAGGTACTTGCTAGGCCCATACGGGAGAACGATATCTCCACGAAAGCATTAGCGTTTTCCCCTACTTAAAAAAATAGGTTTATATGCCATATTTTAAATGCGTTAAAATAAACGCGCAATTATAACCGAATGTTAATTTAATAGTCACTTTAACCCGGAATTTTTAATATTAATAAAGCGGTAATTATTTTAAAAGCTTGACTCTCATTTGTTTTTTTTAAAACAAAAATGTTCCCCAGCGGAGTCGCCATCTGTAGCGATGCTATTTTTCGCTAAAAAACGGATTTTCGAGGTGTTTGTGAATTTTCCGGATATTAAATGTTTATTCTGTGAGGTTTTAAAAAAACCGCATTTTATTAAAAATTGGAGTCGCCACCGGCCACTTAGGTAGGCCGGACACCATAAAACCAGAGATTTGAAAACTATTGGGTTCGGGAGTCGGTTACGGATGGGGAACGATTAGCACCCCACACCGCCGAAAATTGGTACTTTAATAATTACCGCTTTATTAATATTGGATTTTCCGGGTTAAAGTGACGATTAGTTTAAAATTCGGTTATAATTGCGAATAAATTTTTAAAGGCCCCATTATCCGAGAGCAAACGCCCAACCACTATCACTACGCCTGATACTGGCCCCGTTTACGCTAAAGGGCACCGCATTGACATTATATATTCCATTATGCAAACTTAGTGAGCAAAATATAAAACATGGCAAATAATTTAAATACAATACAAATAAATATTAACATAATAGAATACTAATCTAACATAAATAAAATACTAATCTAAAACATACGTACATAAATATTAATCTTACTTATAAATAAAAACAAATGTAACATAAATAAAATGCTAATATTCATAAATATTAATTTAAAACACAAATAAATATTAATCTAACACATAAATAAAAACGAATCTAACGTAAATAAAATATTAATATAAAACACAAATTTAAAATATATTAAATACTAATCTAAAACATAAACATACAAACTAAAAAATAAGAATACAATTTTAAAATAACTAATACTTCATTAAATTATAAAAATTACAACACAAATAAAAGGGGAAGAAAATATACCTAACTAGGAGCTCGAATGATGAACCCCGACTGAACCCCACCGAGATCTACCACGACCTCTCCAAAAATATTAACTAGTTTGGATTCAAAATAGGACCCCGATCGAATATTGGATCGAGCCAACTAGGGCCGAGGGCACTGCCCCCAACCCCAGCCAGCCTTGCGGCCGACCATGCTCCCAATTCAATTGCATGGCAATTTTGCTAAATTGTTGGGGTGCAATTGGGCGTGAAATTGGCTGCCCCCATGCCCTGTATTTATAGGCATGGGGTGGGTGAAATGGGGTGACGTGGAGCACCCTGCTCCACGCAATTTCTTCCCTTTTTTTTTAATATATATATATATTTTTATTTTTCATTAATTTTATATTAATAATAATATTATTAAAATAATACTAATAACACTAAAACCCGATCAAAAATGAGTGATTACAACTTCTTACAAATAGGCCACATTAAGCATTACATATCCATTATTAACATAAAAGAGTTGTATCAAAATGGCTACTTAAAGGCCCTTCACAAATCAAAAGTCAATAAACAAATATTTACAACTTAAATTACAGTTAAGCTTATACAAATGTAGTATGCCACCATTTTAAGAGTTTATAAGGAAAGTATAAACATTACACATAAACTTTGAGAAATGACTTGAAATCTTTAATCACGATCGAACCATGAAGACTTGTTAAATCCTGAAAATGCATGAACATGAATGCATTAGGCTTACTTAGCCTACTGAGGTAGTGACCATGAAAGTACATGTCAACGATCAATAAAAAAATCAATGTAATCAAGCATAAGATAAATTAAAACACTTAAGTTTTAATCTTAATTATACATAGCTTTATTTCATAGAATCTTTTATTGAAGTTCAATTACTGTTGTAACATTGCACAAGGCAAACTTTTGCATTTGCATTCATATCTTATTCTTACAAAGTATTATCGAAGCTTATCGGAGTTCTTTCAGAGTTTACATCTTTTAACAATATTTGCCTTGGATTCACATTTAGACATAGGTAGCATTGGTCCGAGATTCACTTAGCACAAAGCACAAAGCAATGGCTAGTTTATAGCATAACAAACTTAACTTCTCTTTTCTATCCATCCAACTGTCGCCAATCTCCTTACCATCTCCCTATTTACCTCCTACTATCGCTAATATATCAAATATATGGGGTTGTTACCCCTAAGCCGTAGCCTGTGGACCGTAGTCCCAAATTATACCTTTGCACCATGCCAAAGTGTCCAAGGACTTCCATTGTTTAGGCAACTTATATTTTTTATGCTTTAAAGTTAGAAGAGGTATCTTATGTCATAAGGAAAGCTTACTTATTTCTTTCCTTAAGTTCTTATGGTACAGATGAGCTTATTTGCTCCGGTAAACTCGGGATTTCAAAGATTTATAGCATTAGAGATTTGATTTGTTTCAAAAAGTTACATAGGCTTATAACATTAGGAATTATTCTTTTATAGCTTAGTATCTTATGACATGTGATTAATAGTTTAGCATCTAAATTTTTGATCAAGGTTAGTACTATCTTCCATTACAAAAACATAACATAGCAAGGAAAAAGGTGCATAAATAATGCAGACATAAACAATGAGCTTATCAAAGGTGCCATGCTATGAATATAACCATCCCAAAGTGCTCTATGTGAGCCTTATGCAAAAATGATAATGTGCATTCAAAACTTAAAAACATTTCATACAATAAACACATAGAAACAAAGGTCGGAATGACTCCGTGTCATTCGAGACAAATGCAACTACACTCACCTGATATCCCAAAGTTATGGGATATTTTGATCCATATATCCGACTTGCTCTTAATTGATTTTTCCCATCATAGACATCATTCTATTTATTTCCCTCAAAGCAATGTATGTACCTCAATAAGATACCAAACTATTAGAACTAATTCCATTCAGAAACAAGTAGATCGAAAGCCAAATTTAATCTTCTATGATCAGATTATAAAATTACCTCGAACTTCTTGAACTTACTAAAACTTAAAATCTATTACCTTAGAAGTTAGTCTTATTTAATTATCAATTCAATCATATGCAATTTATCTAACAAACTCTTATCAATTAACATACAAATCAGTATTTCCAAACTGCATTACTGCAATATCAAAACTGCATTTCTGCATTATCGAAACTGCATTTACAAAATTGCATTACTGCAATATCAAAATTGCATTTCTGCATTATTAAAACTGCATTTACAAAACTGCATTACTACAATATCAAAATTGCATTTCTGCATTATCAAAACTGCATTTACAAAATTGCATTTACGTAGCTCATTTTAAATTGCTGTACAGCATACAAAACAACATGTATAAGTCTCATTTTCGATCACATAACAACTTAATCTAAATATTGTTATACAAATTGCCTTGTAAAAGTAAATTTTCACATTCAAAACAAATACATCATTTACAATTCAACATGCTTTCAATGATATCTCCTAGAGTAGTTACTCAATACCAGCAAATCAATTGATCCCCTCCAACATCTTACCAAGATTAAAAACTATCCACATCTATTACACCATGACATAGACAATTTACATCATACATATTTAATCTGCTATACTAACACAATATTAACAACTAGTATTAAAGTTCTTCCACTACCTCTATTTACCTAACACTTCATATAAACTATCATTGTTTTCATATAGCCAAACTATTTTTCATTATCTCACCAAATATCAAAGAGACATACCATCAATATATAAAGCAACTAGCACTGTCCTTAAAGATTCATTTCTATAAAATATTATATAACTCAGAATTCGATTTCATTTGTTTTAAATGAAACTAAACTGAATAACCTTTTAAACCATATAAGTCATAAATTTTAATCTTTCTTATACAATTTTCAATGAATTTACAAAGTTACTGTTAATGCAGTTTTGACCTTCCCCAACTCAAAAATTCATATCTTTTAATATATAAAACGAAATCAATCACTGTACGGTGATGTACATATTAAAATCATTATCTAATTTATCTTATGTAATTTTTGGTAAATTTCTAAACTTACTGCCAACTTACAAAAATCTAGGCAGATTTTGCCTAGCTGAAATTTTCCCTCCATTATCACTTTAATTCATTTTCTAATTTAACTACAACATCAATGAACAGCTACCATCATATGCTTAAACAAAAACTTCCAATTTATGGAATTATAGACAAAACCACAAGATCACTTCTCTAAATTTACATAACCGAAACAAAGCATGAGTTCTTCATAAAATGCTAAATACAACGTTTATGTCTAAAACCCAAAGAACAATAACCTAAGAATATGAATACACATCAAATTCAATGAATCGATATTGAAAACAAGGTTTAGAGTATGTACCTACAAATTTCTAAACTAATTGAGGAAGTGAGTGACCGAAATTTAGAAGAGTTTAAGCTTAAATCCTTTAAGGTTTTCCATGGCAAATTTCGGTGAGGAAGAAATATGAATAAGACGAGATTGCTTTTTGATTTTGTTCTCTTTCCTCTCCCCCTTTACACTAATCAGTTTACCCCATAAATCTAAATTTCCTTTTTATTTTTATTGCTAAATATGCTTATTATTCATCACCTACTTAGTTCATCTTGAGACACATGTACTTCCACTCATATCAATGGGCAATTGGACATGCAAACCCAAATATTTACCCTTATTTCAATTTTGTCACCACACTAATTTTTTTTTTGTTCTTTTAGAATTGATCCTATCACCTACACATAAATAATCCCTAAATCTTTTGGTTTTACATGCAAAACGTGAAGTTTCTCTATCTAAAATTTCAGCCACAAGAACGTTTGCTAATTATCACAATAAGGTCATACAACTTCTTAATTTTGCAAATTCAAGTCACTAATTTATCAATTCTCAATGCAAACAATAATTAGCCACTAATTAATCAAATAGCGACTAACCTCGTTTTAGGGGTATTATAGAGATGTTTGGGCCTTGCGAGCTTTGGTGGGCTTGTAATTAAGGTGTTGGGCTTGAGTTTTGGTTTTGGGTTGAGTTGGGAGGATAATAGGAGGGTAATTAGGTAATTATCTAATTGTTTGAAGAGGGAAAAGTGAGTCCCTTTAATTCCTTTGCAGAAAAGCAAGAGGAATGAGATCACCTTGTCCCCCTTTGTCTTCGTCCTTCCTTCATTCTCATCTTACAACTCCCTACCCATAAGAAAGGTTAAATCTTTGTATTTTTATGTGTGAATCTTGGATTTGTCATTGAGAGAAGGTGGATCACCACTCAAGGATCTATCTACCAAGGTAAGAATGGTTGGTTTGGTAGAGGTTGGAAAATGAGAGTTTTGGTGGGGGTTAAGAGGAAGAACGGGAATGAGAGATTTATCTCCATTACTTATTGTAGGATTCTTCTTTTTTCATATTCTAAGTCTCCAGCAGTGTTGAAACTCGTTTTACAACCTTTGTTTGTAGTTAAAGAGGTTGGAGAAGCATCCAAGGCTCAGGAGAAGAGGAAGGCTTGAAATGTTGGCTAGAGGCTTCTTGTCCAGCTTAAAATCAAGGTTAGTACACTACTAACTCCTCATGTGTTCCTAGAAATCATCAATGTGATTGCCTTATTGCTAGATTGATAAATTGGTTGTTTGAAATGCTTGAGTCTTCATTAATGGCAAATCTTAAATTGGTATTAATATGGCTTAAAAGTGGTAGGAAACCACTTAAACTACATTCCATAAATTGTATATTCGATTTACGGTCTTGCCTTTGGGTTTTGAGGGCTTGAGGGATGATTTTCAAACTCTATAAAACAAGTTATGGGTTCGAGTACCGATACATATATGATCCTCAGACTTGATATCATCATTATTTCAATATTGTGAGTGGCATATTTTGATACGGTCAAACGTGTGTCGTAACTAACTACACTATAAAGACTGATATTGGATATGTCACAATCCATGTAGCAAAATATGGTTGATCAAGATAGGATTTGTCCCTCCTAGATAATAGGAGTAATATCATAGGCTACTTGATTGAGTGAGACTAGAAAATGCACGGCCATGCTCGAATAAATTGATATGGGATATCATAGTTATTCGTTTATAATAGTCTACTCAAGATATAAAGAAACATTAGATGGACTATACAAGTGTGACTAATCTATGGCTTGTGTCCGATCTTGATATGAGGACAAAAGGATGAAATACATAAAAAAAGTTAATCACGGAAATAAGGTTAAATTGAACCACGATTTCATGTAACTTAGGTAGTAATGATGTATTGCTAGATGCCACTAATTGCTTGTAATGTTAGAATTGTTCTGGATATTACGTTAAATGAACCTACAAGGGTCACACCCTATGATTGAAATGAACAAATATCGACTAGATAGCATGTGTACAAACTTGTTGTACACGTAATTAATGAGAAACCGAAATTGTTATATGGATAATTTCGTTTATATATATATGTTAATATTTGATAAGTTATTGTAATTATCAAATACTATTAATATATATATATCTAAAAGAAACCTAATTAAAGTAGAATCAGATTCTACATATTTAATTATATTTGGTTAAATATATTGTATATTTAAGAATCCGAATTTAATTAGAATTAGGTTTTTGAATGCTACATAAAGGCATAGGGTCTAGCAGCCAAAAGATGCTTTTTCGAAAATCATCTCTAATAGTCAGAGAAGAGAAAAATTGTTTGTTTTATTCGGGTGGACTGCATAGAGGTCGGAACGCTACTGTAAAGACTCGGATTTGATTTGGATTCTCCTATACTCGCCGCGGAATTCCAGATTGGTTGAGGTAATGTTTTTCATCCTTTATCACCTTAAATTCGTCCCTTGTACATGGATCAATGGTGGATTACGCCTGATAATTTTTCCGCTGGGCCTTAGGGTGTACCGGCATTTCCCAACAGTGGTATTAGAGCCACTTGTACGATACGAATTCGGACTTAAATACTTAGATGATGCTTTTGTATGAGATGCATGTTATTAGATTAGGGTTTATTTGATTTTTGACAAATATATGATATTTTCATGCTTTAGATCGATTCACGCCTAATATGAATAAATTAAATTGATTGCTCCAAGTGATTAAAAAGTTAGTCACAGTTTTGTTTGGGTTTCAGATGTTAAGCGTTAACATACGTGGGTGATAATTATATTTTAGACTAATAGTTAGTCTATGGATCACGTGCGGGGAAAGTGACAAAGAGTTGTGTATTGTGCTTGAAATGCATGATTATAGCCCAATAGCCTATTTACTTTGGTTTTGCATAAATATGGCCTGCGTGTCATGCCTTTCTTTCTTCTATTGTAATTCTCTTTTCATCTTACTCTCTCGTATGTAGAACGAGTTTCTAAAAATTTTTAATATTTTACAGAGAAAGCGTAGACCAAAGGAGCAGACTGATGGGCCGATCAAAGGTGGATTAGGTGCTTGAGAAGCAAGTTTATCTTTATTAATTTTGGTTCTCCTATTGGCTTGGGATGGGCCACCTTAGTTTTAAGGGCTATAACCATTGCATTTATATTTACTGCTTTACATGTATGTGATACAATGTATGCTTTTTAGCATGATGGAAACTGATTAGATCATAATAGAATGGTGAGATTAATATAATAAAAACCCTTCATATTTAATTAAAATTAGTCATCCAATATTAGCCCTCGTTAAAACCTCGATCGGTACTATGTAGGTTTTGCCAAAGCAAAATACTTAGATCTATCTTGGTTAAACACGAAGAATAAGCAAGTGATATTCACTGGTAGTAATATTGGTTAAACTAGGTTATTCTAATAAGATTAGAAACCTAAAGACTAATGATTGTTCAAGAACTTTGGTGATTGAAAAATAATACGAAAGTGCATGTCTAGGATTGATTCTTTGAAAGACTTGGTATTTAAGCGTGCCCAATACACCACCTCTCTTTTCATAAGTTACCTACCTGGTGCACTATTCATTATTGTTCTTTCTATTAAACCATATGAACTTTTGTTTTGGACAAATAGTTGTTCATCAAATATAGGAATTACATGAGATGTAATTAGCAAGTGTTGCTTACCTAAATAATTGAATTCTAGGAGTAAAGCCAAAGCTGACTTAGAGTGAAATAAAATATGGATCCTTACCCACTAGAAATACTTTTAGCAAATTTATTTATTTTAAGGGTTTTTAATAGTGGGAATGTTATTACTTTATAAACATGATAAAAATGTACTTATAAAACATATTTTATCATTGCAGATTTATTATGGCAAATTCAAACACATTATCATTGCAATATGTCCTTGAGAAGGACAAATTAAATGGCTTGAACTTCATTGTCTGGTTCTGTAATTTGAAGATTGTCCTCAAACAAGAACATACACTAACAGCCGTTGAAGAACCTGTCCCTAAAAAGCCAGCAGATGATGCCTCTAAAGATGAATTGGAAGTTTTTGAAAAATAATCAAGTGACATGGTAGATTTCAGTTGATTGATGCTTGCGACCATGACCCCTAAGCTTCAGAAGCAACATGAGGACATGGTTCCCTATGAGATGGTTAAAAATCTCAAGGAATTATATGAGGGTCAAGCTCGTCAAGAGAGGTATGAGAGCTCTAAAGCTTTGTTTCGATGCAAGATGGTTGAGGGAACTCCAGTGGGAACTCATGTTCTCAAAATGATAGGGTATATTCAGACCCTTGAAAAATTGAGTTTCCCTCTAAGTGTTGAATTGGCTACTGATGTTATCCTGTAATCGTTGCCGGATAGTTTTAATTAGTTTGTTCTTAATTTCAATATGAATGAAATTAACAAATCGTTACCCTAGTTGCTTGGCCTGTTAAGAACAACATAGAACAACATGAAAAAGGTTGGCTACAAACCTATTTTGATGGTCCGAAAGGATAACAGAAAAAGAAAGCCCAACAGCAAGGCAAAGCCAAAGCCCAACAAAGGAAAGGTTGCATTGAAACCCAAAAGAGGATTTGCAAAAGAAGGAAAATGTTTCCATTGCAACAATGTTGGACATTGGAAGAGAAACTGCCCTGTCTATCTTGAAGACATCAAGAAGGCAAGAGAGAATGGATAGTCTGGATTAGGTATTTATGTTATTGATATTAATATATCAACATCTACTTCTTTGGTAGTAGATACCAGTTGTGGTTATCACATTTGTACCTCTATACAAGGACTAAAAATGAGTAGAAAATTGGCAAAAGGAGATGTGGACCCGAGTGGGAAATAGAGAAAAAGTTGTTGTATTAGCTATAGGAACATACACTTTGTCATTACCTAGTAGACTTGTTTTATATTTAGAGGATTGTTATTTCGTACCTAGTTTGACTAAAAACATTATTTCAATTTCTTGTTTGGACAAGATTGGTTTTGAGATTATTATTAAGAATAATAGTTGTTCTTTTTCCCTCAATAATATTTTTATTGTACAACTTAATTAATCAATGGCCTTTATATCTTAGATCAAGATAAATCCATATATAACATAAATACAGAAATATCAAAAACAAATGACTCTAATCAAACTTATCTCTGGCATTGTCGCTTGGGTCATTTAAGTGAGAAATGCATATCAAAACTTAATAAAGATGGATTTTTGGATTCTTTTGTTTTTGAACATTTTGATATATGTGAACCTTGCTTAATGGGAAAAATGACCAAATCATTGTTTGACGGTAAAAATGAGCAAGCAAGTGATTTATTAGGTCTAATACATAATGATGTATATGGACCAATGAATACACAAGCAAAAGGAGGGTTTCAATATTTCATTACTTTCACTAACGACTTCAGTAGATATGAGTATGTTTACCTAATGCATCATAAATCTGAAGCACTTGAAAAGTTCAAGGAATTTAAGAATGAAGTACAAAACCAGTTAGATAAGAGTATTAAAGCTCTTCGATCAGATCGAGGAGGAAAATACTTAGGCCTAGAGTTTGATGAACTTCTTAAAGGATGTGGGATTGTCTCACAACTTACACCTCCAGGTATTCCACAGCACAATAGAGTCTCTGAAAGGAGAAATCAAACGTTGTTAGACATGGTTCGATCAATGATGAGTCATGCTGATCTTCCAACTTCTTTTCAGGGACATGCGTTAGAAACAACTACTTTCACACTAAATCATGTTCCGTCTAAATCGGTTCAAAAGACACCATATGAGATATGGACTGGGAAGCGTCCTAGTATGTCTTTTATGAAAATTTGGGGATGTGAAGTTTATGTTAAACATCAAATGTCTACAAAACTCGAACCCAAATCTCATAAGTGTAATTTTGTGGAATATCCTAAAGAAACTAAAGGATATTATTTCTTCAATCCACCCGAGAACAAAGTGTTTGTTGCTCGAACATGAGTCTTCCTCGAAAGAGAATTTATTTTTAGAAAAGGAGGTGGGAGAAATATTGAACTTGAGGAAATTCAAGATCAACCACAGATCACTGAACCAGAGATTGAACAACAACAAGTTTCACAAATAGTTGAGGAACATCCAATCGTTCTTGAAACACAACCACTGCGAAGGTCTATGAGAGAATGCAATGCGCCTGAGAGATATGGATTTCTTATCACATTGCACGGAGACGTTCTTCTCATGGACCAAGATGAACCTAGGACTTATCAGGAAGCAGTGGAGAGCCCAGACTCTGAGAAATGGCTAGAAGCCATGAAATCCGAGATGGATTCCATGTCAGAAAACCAAGTATGGACTTTGGTTGACCCACCCAAAGAAATTAAGCCCATAGGGTGCAAATGGGTTTTCAAAATGAAAACCGGCATAGATGGCAATATACAAACATACAAAGGGCGATTGGTCGCTAAGGGATTTCGTCAAATTCATGGTATATACTATAATGAAACTTTTTCCCCTGTTGCTATGTTTAAATCCATCCAGATATTGTTTGCAATACCTGCATATTATGATTATGAAATTTGGAAAATGGATGTCAAAACCGCTTTCCTTAATGGAAAATTGGATAAAGATGTGTACATGATACAACTTGAGGGTTTTGTCAATCCAAAAGATGCCCAAAAGGTATGCAAGTTACAAAGATCCATTTATGGACTGAAGCAAGCTTCTCGAAGTTGGAATATTCGTTTTAATAAGGTAATCAAAGAATTTGGTTTTATTAAAAATGATGATGAGCCATGTGTTTTCAAGAAAACTAGTGGGAGCACTGTCACATTCTTGGTATTGTATGTGGATGACATACTAATAATAGGAAATGACATACCTACCTTACAGTCTGTAAATACTTGGTTGGAAAAATGTTTTTCTATGAAAGACTTGGGTGAAGCAACCTACATATTAGGAGTCAAGATCTATAGAGATAGATCAAGATATCTCATAGGACTAAGTCAAAATACATACATAGACAAATTACTATAAAGATTTAGTATTGAAGAATATGAAAGAGGATTCTTACCTATGAGACATGGCATTTTGCTCTTGAAGGAAATGTGTCCTTCAACGCCTCATGAGAGAGAACGCATGAGTAAGACACCATATGCTTCAGCCATTAGATCTATCATGTATGTCATGCTATGTACACGTCCAGATGTATCATATAGACTAAGTTTGACAGGTCGATACCAAGTAGATCCCGATGAAGGTTATTGGGTTGCAGTTAAAAACATCCTTAATTACTTAAAAAGAACTAAGAATACATTCCTTATGTATGGAGGTGAGGAAGAGCTAAGTATAAAAGGTTATACTAACACAAGATTTCAAACTAATAAGGATAATTCTCGATCGCAATCGTGTTTTGTGTTTTGCCTTAATGGAGGTGTTGTAAGCTAGAAAAGTTTAAAGCAAAATACAGTAGCAGATTCTACGATAGAAGCCGAGTATATTGCAGCAAGCGATGCTGCAAAAGAGGTTGTTTGGATCAAAAAGTTCATACCTGAACTAGGGGTCGTGCCTAGTATATCAAATGCTATAGATCTACGTTGTGACAACAACGGAGCCATCGCACAAGCAAAAGAACCCAGATCTCACCAATGATCCAAACACATACTTAGGCATTACTATCTCATTCTTGAAATCATTGATCGAGGAGATGTAGAAATATGCAGAGTACCAACGAATGACAATATCGCTGATCCACTAACAAAGCATCTGACACAGCAGAAGCATGGGTGTCACACTAAGTCTCTTGGTATTAGATACATGAGTAATTGCTCTTAGTGCTAGTGGAAGATTGTTGGAGCATGCCTAAAGACCAATTATGAGATGGTTGTAAAAGACATACTTATTTTATCTTGTTTCTTAATAAGAAGCCATTATTATTATTTCAGTCTTATTCTGTGTATCTATAAATAAATGGAATTATAATAAAGTCCTTAGAATAATATAGTTATTCTTGAATGTCCTTATTCGAGAATTATTGTGGGCTTGGACAACAATAATGTATTAAGACTAATATGTAGTTGATTGAAGACAAAGTGTTGTCATTGACATGGAGATATCAAAATCAATACATAAGTATGTGTTAGAGAATGACATACTGGACTGACCTGCTATGAGCATGTTTCTTGGATTATTATGTGACAGTCACAACATTGCTAATGGTGATAACTACATGTATGATCCTCAGACTTGAGATCATCATTATTTCAACATCGTGAGTGACATATTTTGATACGGTCAACGTGTGTAGTAACTAACTACACTATAAATACTGATATTGGATATGTCACAATCCATGTAGCAAAATATGGTTGATCAAGATAGGATTTGTCCCTCATACATAATAAGAGTAATAACATAGGCCACTTGATTGAGTGAGACTAGAAAATGCATGGCTATGCTCGAATAAATTGATATGGGATATCATAGTTATTCGTTTATAGTAGTCTACTCAAGATATACAGAAACATTAGATGGACTATACAAGTGTGACTAATCCATGGCTTGTGTCCGATCTTGATATGAGGACAAAAGGATGAAATACATAAAAGAAGTTAATCACGAAAATAAGGTTAAATCGAACCATAATTTCATGTAACTTAGGTAGTGATGATGTATTGCTAGATGCCACTAATTGCTTGCAATGTTAGAATTGTTCTGGATATTATTGCTAACGATACATGAACCTACAAGGGTCACACCCTATGATTGAAACGAACAAATATCGACTAGATAGCATGTGTACAAACTTGTTGTATATGTAATTAGTGAGAAACCGAAATTGTTATATGGATAATTGTGTATATATATATGTGTGTGTTAACATTTGATAAGTTATTGTAATTATCAAATACTATTAATATATATATCTCTAAAGAAATCTAATTAAAGTAGAATCAGATTCTACGTATTTAATTATATTTGGTTAAATATATTGTATATATAAGAATCTGAATTTAATTAGAATTAGGTTTTTGGATGCTATATAAAGGCATAAGGTCTAGCAGCCAAAAGATGTTTTTTTTAAAATCATTTCTAATAGTTAGAGAAGAGAAAAATTGTTCGTTTTATTCGGGTGGACTGCGTAGAGGTCGAAACGCTGCTGTAACGACTCGAATTTGATTTGGATTCTCCTATACTCGCTGTGGAATTCCAGATTAGTTGAGGTAATGTTTTTCATCCTTTATCACCCTGAATTTGTCCCTTGTACATGGATCACTGGTGGATTACGTTGGATAATTTTTCCACCGCGCCATAGGGTGTACCGGTGTTTCCCAACAGCGTGTGGCTGAATTACATTGTTAGTGGGATCTGGATACCCCATGAGAATGAGAGTGTGTTGCAACACCATTGTTATAGCTTTGCCGAATGTACACTGTCGAAATTGTGTGGCACCGAGCCTCACCCAAAAGTGTACGTTTTTGAAGCTGTGTGGCACCAAGCCTCACTCTAAGTTTGTTAGTATGATGTACTATGTCATGTGTGAATGGTTAATATCTTATATTGTTTTGCTATGTGTTTAGGCGTCTAGAGGTAGCGCTAATGTTGTTATTTTATGTCATGATGTCACTCTTTAGCTACTTGCTCATATTCATGATTTGCATGAAGCATGGTTGAGTGAAAGTGTATCCATTGAGCTTCGTTAGCTCAATGATAGAAATTGTTTTTTCTGTTCGTAGGTTAGTAGGTTGGCGTACATCATTGGAGCACCATCGGAGTAGGATCTCAGCATCGACTTGTTGTCCTAGTACAATACTTAGACTATTTGGGCTATGTATTCATATGACCATATGTGTTGAATTGTAACTCTTATTTTGGTATTTTATCTTATGAGTTGAATGCTTAAATTATGTATTTTAAAATGGAGCTCCTATGTAACGTTTTAAACCGGTGTATCTATTCTAAAATATTCAAACTTAATGGATTTTATGAATGATTGTGTTTTGGGCTAAATCTAGTTGCAAACTACTATAGTTTTGGGTTGGGCTTGAGGCCCAATTTGTGTTATCCGGGTCGGGGGTGTTACAGATTTTGCCATGTAAGCTGTTTGAAGAAAATGTGTTCTAATACTTATGATTGAGTTATCTTCATATTAATTTGCATATCAAATTCAGTTTTAATGTATTAGACTTGTATCCTTTTGACTTTCTAAAGCCAAGATTGTGGTTATTTTTTGTCTTCTCAGTTTTTCAGGATTTTATTTTGACTAATCTGGACCGATTTGCGTCGTATACTTGGCTTTGTACTTCAAACACCTTATAACACATCCTTGACCTCCAAATGTTGCTTTTGTACTAACTCGAGACATGCTTAAGCGATACCGATCTGCTCTACCAAATGTTGCTTGGTTCGGTTCTCACGATATGTTGGAAACTAAAGCTAAGGAAATTTTATTAGTGTTAGTAAATTATTCTAAGACTAACCTTTGTCTATGTTTAGATTTGAACAAAATTGTGTTGACTTTGTACTTATGTTTTGGGTTTTTAATTTTACTAAATTCATGCCGATCAATAGAAGTTGATTAATTGCCTTTGTCTCTAATTTTTAGTTTCTGACTAAATTCCTGAAAATTAACAAATTCATAATTATGATATGGCATTTAGCTTGTGACTTTGTCATGGCATAATCCAAGAAATCGTCCAGTTCTAAGTTTGATGCTATAGTCACCACTCTCACTCTAGTTTTAAACCAAAGTCCAATGTTGGTAGCAACTATAAGTCACAATAAAAAGATTGCGAGAAAATTTCAAAACGTGGTAATGAAAAAATAGTGTGTTATTTGACCATGTATTTGAAGATGATCCTCCTATTGTTAGAGAGGATGGTGTAGATGTTGCTACCGCCTTCAACATTTGTTGAGACATGGAAGTACTCATATTGTTACCGCCTTCAACGATGCCAAGGCATGGAAGCACTTTGATTTCCTATACCATAACTACATTCTTAAAGTCTTATTTGATCTATGTTATGAAGTGCACAATATTATGAGAATGAGGAGAAGTTCTGAGTTATCATAGAACATGTGGGGGAAAATTGTATTATCCGTAAATTACCTTTTAAATCAGTTGTCCCACAAGAAAAAAAGAAAAAGACACCATATGAATTATAGAATGGTAGAAAACCTTCCTACAACTACTTGAAAGTGTTGGGGTGTCTTGTAAAAGTAATAAATCATTTACCTAAGTAAATAAAGATAAATCCTAAAATAGTGAATTGTATTTTTATTGGTTATGCTTGCCATAGCAATAATATAATGTATTAATGCCGAAAAATGAAAGAACTTCATTACCATGAATTATCCTTTTAATGTGTTTGTTTTTTATTTATTTTGATAATTAGTTATGTTTGTCATAGCAATACATAATGATTTATTGTGCATGAATCAAATAATCTTGAAATTCACAATAATATGATATTGAAATCTAAAATTGCCTCATTATTTCTTAAGACTAGGGAAGTTTGTCAAGTTTAACGAAATGAACAATAGAGACTACTGATGAAAATTGTCAAGACTTTTAACAAGAGGTTGATAGAAAATGGTGGAAAAATCCTTTGGATCACATTTTCTAACATATATTCTAGAAGTTGAATGACTGTGAAATTTCTTTGAGGATATCACATAATGGTCAAAGTTTGTGCACACAATATGTATATATTGCGATAACCAAGCAACATTTGGTAGAGCACATGACGTAATGGTAAGTCGAGATACATGCGTCGTCCACATAATATTGTTTTTGGACAATTGATCTTAACTGTAGTGAACATCCCCTACTTGATCCAAAAGAAAACCAGGATCAGAGATGATTCTAAAAAGAATACAAGTAATCGAATACAGATACCTGAGACAAAAGTTTCAAAACTATCATTAAGTCGGACAAGCTAACAAAATTTTTCTTCAAGCATTGTCTATTTATTGTTAACATGTAAGCATTATGCTCAATTACACTACACAGTCATAACAAGACATATTTAACCCCCTTCTCGTCTTGCTCAAATACATTGCAGAGTTTTTTTTATAGCATTACACTTAAATTCCAAAATAACGCTTGTATAAAGTTTATTCTACTCGAAACATTCATAACTCAATCAAAGATTATAAACAACCATGCATCATATAAATCATGATTGTTACCTAAATATGAATACAATTACATCCAATACTTACAACTTATTTGAACTATAACTCAAGCATACGCGATTCTAATCAAGCATATAAACCTTCTCTTTTATAAATCTGTAGCATGTTATATATATATATATATATATATATATATATGAGACCCATACAAACTTATGGTTTATCATAACATCTACATATTCGAATTACAAAAGTTATATCACAAAATTTATACTTTTATACTTGTTAAGTGTTCAAAAGTACTATTTTTATAACCCCTTTTACTCAATTTATTGTTAGACTTAGGCTCATTTTAGTTGCATTTTTAGTCATTCATGCATAATTGCATAGTTTCCTTCACTATCATGCTTGATTTCATAATCTAGTTGTTTTTGTGCCTGCAGATGTATGTTTTGTGTGTGTAGGATCAAATTGCCAAGCAAGTAGGAAATTGCCGACGCAATTATGGATAAGAAGAAGGAGAGCTGCCGATTTCTTGAAGGATAAATCCATTAAATTTGAGTAGATTATGAGAAGCAAGGATAAATCCTAGAAGAGTTGGAGTTCCATGAAGAAATCAACAGGAGATTAAATTCCATGAGTTTTATGAGGAGTTTTTGGAGGAATAAAAATATAATAATAAAATAGATTTATTTCTTTTATTCTATTTAAATCCAACTTAACTTCTTTCTCAAGAAAGACTTTGACCTATCTATCTCCTATAAATACAAGCTCTAGCTGCCTACCTCAAGGGAGTCGACTTGGAGAGAATTCGACTAGGGGCTGCACCGACATCTTCATCTTCTTCCTCTTTGTTCGATTAGATTCATGCTAGGGAATTTTTATCTTGTGTTTATTTTGCACCTGACCATGAAATAATTTTATTTGGCTTGGGTTGTTGTGTTTTTTTGGTTGTGAGAACGATTGGATTTGTTTAGGTATTTGAGTTTGCAATTTTAATTCAAAGTTTGTTTACTCTTGGTTCTTAATTTTGCGAGTGAATTGGGAGAGGATCTCGTGAGTTCATCCATTTATCTAATATCGAGAGAGTTAGATTCAAGAAACGAATGAGCATGGTATTTATTTAATCAATCGATGGTGAAGACTAATTTGACTTAGGGATAAGTTGCGAATTTCAATGGCTAAAAGGAGCGCAAGATAGGTTGTTGTCCATCCTTGGTTCACACAGGGATGTATTATCAAGGCATGCACAATTAACAGTGTTTTGAGTTAGGGATAACGAGAAACCATTGAAGAATACTTCACCGAACTTTGAAGGTTGTCGCCCAATTGCCCGGCAATCGCTCAATTCCCAATTGCCCAGGCAATCGCAAAATTGCCTAGGCAATCCAACTGGATTTAATTGAATAACGATTGACCTACTCTAGCACTCAATTACCACGACAGTCCATTCAACTATCACACCACGACTCACGATAACTCAGCCTACTCTCTCTTATTCGATTACATCTTTCTTTTATTTAATTGCTCTTTTTTTACTTGTTAATTAGAACTCCTACAATCACCAATTTGTGTTTTTACTTTCAGTGCGAGCAGTTAGATTCCCGAAGTAGCACCAATCCCTGTGGAGACGATATCTAGTTATACTATAACTTGCGACGTGTACACTTGCACCAATTGCGAAGCAATTAATATGGGCAACAAGTTTTTGGCACCGTTGCCAGGGATTGGCAATAGCGACTTTGATTTTTAATTTCTTGCACCTTTGTTTATTTTTTTTTGTTTTATTGTTAATTGGTTTTAAGGGGATAACATTCCTTGGTTTTGCATCTGTGTATAACCAGAGCGAGACCAACAACACAAGACTACCCATTTGAACCTGAGATAGAACGAGTTCTTCATCAAAGAAGATGAGAACAACGAGCAGCAATGGCAGAACAACCTGTTAATCCAGTCGGTAATCTGAATGCCTTAGCAAGAGGAGGAGGAGCTCAAGTCGAACAACCTGTTCGAAACATGCCTATTTGAGATTATTTAGAGAAAGATCTCAATGGTCTCAACTCAGGAGTTGTTGCACCTGAAATAGAAGCCGCCCACTTTGAATTAAAACCTGTGATGTTCAACATGATCAACACAATTGGTCAATTTGGCGGCTCGGCAACTGAAGAGGCCAGACAACATCTCAAATCATTCCTGGAGATTTGCAATTCATTCAAACTACAAGGAGTCCATGAAGATATCCTAAGGCTGAAATTATTTCCCTATTCACTAAGGGATAGGGCAAAAACGCGGCCGAATAGTATTCCATCCAGATCTATAGGATCTTGGATGGATTTATGTCATGATTTCATTGTGAGATTTAGTTCTACAAATATGACTGATAAGTTGCGTAATGATATTACTTCTTTTCTGCAGGCAAATGATGAATCCATGTACGAGGCTTGGGAGCGGTACAGAGAGCTTTTACACAAATATCCCATGCACGGTTCCCAGTGTGGACACAGGTGATGATGTTCTACAACTTAGTGAACACACCGACAAGGATGATGCTAGATGCCTTGACAAATGGCATACTTCTCGACAAGTCACCTGAGGAAGCAATAGAGATTCTGAACCGCCTTGCCAAGAACGATTATCAGTTCCCAACCACTCGGAGGGGAATAGCCAGACGCAATGCCACGATAAATAAGCTTGATACATCATGATCTATTTCTGCACAATTGGCCGCTTTAACCAATATGGTTAAGAACATGCAGCGACCTAGTAACACACAGGAGATCAAGGTAGTAGATTCAATTTGTGATTTATGTAATGGTAACCATGATTCTTCTGAGTGTCTGCAGAACCAAGAATCTAGCTTTTACATTGGAAACTACAACTGAAACAACAATGTGATGTCCAACACATACAATCTAGCTTGGCAGAAGCATCCAAATTTTTCATGGAGTAACCCGAATAATGCTCTCAATTAAAATGTTCAGAATACACTAGCATCAGGATTCCAATAGAACATGCCTCGACAACAGACGCTGCAGCAATAGTCTACACCCTCTAGTTCTTTGGAAAACTCTCTTAATGCCTTCATGTTAAAAACTGAATCTTATATGGTTGAGAATAGTAATTTCATGAAGAAGATTGATGCTTTTTTGAACAGGACGGAGATGAGATTACAAAATCAAGAAGCATATTTGAAATCCTTGGAGACACAAGTCAAGCAATACGCTCAGAACTTAAATATGAGAGCGCTAGGCAGTTTACCTAGCAATATTAAGGTTGCCAAAGGAATATGCCATGAGTAGTGTATGGTGATCACCACCCGAAGCGGATGAAAGCTTAATGATGCACCTGCCCAGCCAATAAACTGACCAGGAGAGCAATCTTTTGCTCAAAAAGAAGTAATCGGTGAAAACCCCTCATCTAAAATTGATGAAACAGAAATTGCCCAGACAATTCTAGATGCCCAAGCAATTCCAATTGCCGAGGGAAGTCTAATTGCCCAGGCAAGTTGTGATGAAAATCCCAAAAAAAGGATGAGGAGGTTCAAATTCCACCACCATTCCCACAAAGGTTAAAGCAGCAAAAGCAAGAGTATCAATTCAAGAAATTCCTTGACATCTTGAAACAAGTTCACATCAATTTGTCGTTGGTCGAAGCAATAGAGCAAATGTCGAACTATGCTAAGTTCCTTAAAGACATCATCTCTAAGCGAACAAGGCTAGGAGAGTTTGAAACCGTTGCTGTGACTGAAGGATGCATGGTCGTGTTGCACAATCGCATGCCACCTAAACTTAAGGATCTCGGCAGTTTCACTATACCTTATGCAATCAGAAATCACTATATCGGGAAGGCATTATGCGATCTTGGAGAAAGCATAAACCTCATGCCGAAATCTGTTTTCCAAATATTGGGAATAGGGAAGGCAAGGCCAACAAGAGTGATGCTACAACTTGCAGACAGATCCTATGTGCATCTAGAGGGAAAAATTGAGAATATTCTGGTAAGAGTTGATAAATTTATTTTTCCCGCTGATTTAATTGTTTTGGATTGTGAAGCATATAAGTTCGCACCCATTATTCTTGGGAGACCGTTTTTAGCAACGAGAAGGACCTTGATCGATGTCAAGAAATGAGAATTCACTATGAGGGTAAACAACCATTAAGTGAAGCTTAATGTTTTCCAAACCCTTACGCATGCCGACAATCCGGAAGAGTGCCAAGTCATCCAAGCCACAACTAAATTCAATTTCGACATGGAAGAAGATTGCCTTAACAATTGCCTTCGTAATTGTATTGCCGAACCTGAGGAACTTGAAGAGCCGGATGATGAAGAGCAGGATAAAGCCAATTGGATATTAAGTCGTCCAGGTAAGTATTTTGAACCATTGGACTACTCAGGTAAGGAAGGTAAAATCGAAAAACCCTCTATTGAGAAACCTCCAATTCTTGAAATGAAACCATTGCCATGGCAATTGAGATATGCTTATTTGGGAATCGATAACACTTTGTTTGTGATAATTTCTTCTAAGTTGCAGACTGAATAGGAAAAGAGGTTGATTGACATGTTGACATTGCACAAAAAGGAAATAGGATAGACAATTACCGACTTGAAGGGAATTAGCCTGGCAGTATGCATGCACAAAATCCTATTGGAGGATGATCACAAATCGACAATTGAGGCACAAAGAAGGCTTAACCCTGCTATAAAGGAAGTCGTGAGGAAGGAAATCATCAAATGGCTTGATATCGGTATCATATATCCTATCTTTGATAGTACATGGGTAAGTTCGGTACAATGTGTACCGAAAAAAGAGGCATAACCGTGGTAAGCAATGAAAGCAAATAACTTATCCCAACTATGACTGTGACCGGTTGGAGGGTTTGTATGGATTACCGTAAGTTAAATAAAGCTACTAGGAAATATCACTTTCCTTTACACTTTATTGACCAAATGCTTGACCGTATTGCAGGTAAATCCTTTTATTATTTTCTTGATGGTTACTCAGGTTATAACCAAATCGCCATAGCACCGGATGATCAGGCAAAGACCACCTTCACATGCCCGTATGGTACCTATGCTTTTCGAAGGATGCCGTTTGGATTATGCAATGCTCCGGCAACTTTCTAGAGATGTATGAGGGCAATTTTCTCTGACATGGTGGAAGATTTCCTATAATTCTTCATGGACAATTTTTCGGTATTTGGAGACAACTTCGACAATTGCCTCGGCAATTTGGAGAAAGTGCTAACAAGATGTGAAGAATCTGATTTAGTGCTCAATTGGGAGAAGTGCCACAATGTATAGTGCTCGGTCACAAGATCTCCTCCAAAAGAATTGAAGTCGACAGAGCCAAGGTAGAAGTGATCGAAAAATTGCCACCACCAAATTCGGTCAAAGGAATTCAAAGTTTTCTCGGTCATGCAAGTTTTTACAAAAAGGTTTATTTATAATTTTTCCAAAATCTCTAAACGTTTGTGCAACTTGTTTGAACATGAGCTTTTACTTTTGATGATTCATGCATCCAAGCATTCGAAACCTTGAAGAAGCAACTTGCCTTGGCACCTATTGTCGTCCCGCCTGATTGGACCTTACCTTTTGAACTCATGTGTGACACAAGTGATTTTACGGTAAGAGCCGTTTTAGGGTAGCGCATAGGTAAGACTTTTCATATGATTTACTATGCTAGTAAAACTCTAAATGGCGCACAATAAAATTACACCACGACGGAGAAAGAATTACTAGCAGTAGTTTTCGCATTTGATAAGTTTTGTTCCTACTTGATTGGTACTAAGGTAATCGTTTATACTGATCACTCAGCAATTAAGTACCTATTTACTAACAAAGATACAAAAACTCATTTAATTCGTTGGATTTTACTTTTACAAGAGTTTGACATTGAAATTAAAGACAAGAAAGGAACATAAAACCAAGTTTTCGATCACTTATCAAGGTTGGAAAAAGGCGATGAAGATTCAGACTCTTTGGAGATCCACGACACATTCCCAGATGAGCAGTTTTTAGTTGCCTTGATAACTCCTTGCTATGTCAATTTGGTTAATTTTTTGGTTAGTGGTATTTTACCTTATAACCTTACTCACCAAGGAAAGAAGCAGTTCCAACATGATGCTAAGCATTATTATTGGGACGAGCCTATTTTTGTTTAAACAATGTGCAGATCAGGTGATAAGACAATGTCTTCCTGAGGAGGAGCAGGACAATGTGCTTTGACAATGCCATTCTTCACCCAATGGAGGCCATTTTGGAGGAACTCGCACCACAGCCAAAGTCTTACAATCGGGCTTGTATTGGCCAACTCTTTACAAAGATGCTTAAGAATTCTACAAGAGGTGTGATCGATGTCAGCGAACGGGGAATATTTCACGCCGACACGAGATGCCAATACAGAATATCCTTGAGGTCGAGTTGTTTGACATGTGGGGGATCAATTTCATAGGACCCTTCACATCCTCATTCAACAATTTTTATATCCTACTTGTCGTGGACTATGTGTCCAAATGGGTAGAGGCAGTTGTAGTTCCCAACAATGATTCAAAGACTGTGCATAAATTCTTGCATAAAAACATATTCACATGATACGGGACACTGAGGGTAATTATCAGTAATGGGGGCACACACTTCGACAATAGGCTGATTGCCAAAATGTTGGAGCGATTTGGAGTGACACACAAAATTGCCACGGCATATCACCCATAGACAAACGGGCAAGCCAAAATTTCTAATCGTGAATTGAAGGTTATCCTTGAAAAATTTGTCAATCCTTCTCGAAAAGATTGGTCTGCAAGAATTTATGAAGCACTATGGGCCTACCGAACAACATTCAAGATGCCTTTAAACATGTTGCCTTATACACTTGTCTACGGCAAGACTTGTCGGCAATCAAAATTGTCAACATGGATTGGGAGAGTGCTGGACAAAAGCGATTACTGGACCTTAACAAAATTGAAGAATTTTGTGCTTTAGCTTACGACAACGCAAGAATCTACAAGGAGAAAACGAAGCATTGGCATGACAAGAAGTTATTGTAGCGACAAATTTTGCCTGAGCAATTAGTGCTTCTCTTCAATTCTCGGTTAAAACTCTTTCCAGGAAAATTGAAATCGAGATGGTCTGGACCATTTGAAGTCGTCAAACCTTTCTCCCATGGTGCTGTGATAATCAAGTCCACCATTGATGGACATGAATTCAAAGTGAATGGACAAAGATTAAAGCACTATGCCGCAACTATGTTTAGCGCAACAAAGAAGTGGTTACTTTAGGAGATGCATGATCATGCTCTCTTTTAGTATTTCTTATTTATTTTTAGTTTTATTTTTAATTTTAGACTTATTTTATTTTTGGATTTATTTTTATTTTTGGTTTTTAGGATAAAAGTTTGCTTTTAATTTAATTTACACATTTTTTAGGATCATTATCTTTTAGAATTTATAGTTTATCTTATTTATCTTTATATTTAATTTTATCTATTTAATGTTTATCGTTTTCTTGTGTTTGAATTTTGGGAAAAGAATTCAAGATAAGGAAGAATTGGATTGAAGATTGAAGTTTAACCTTAGGAGGAAATAATGGGCTGATTTTGAAGGCTTATAAAAGCCTAGATTATATTGATTTTACCCTAGTTTCTCCCCCATAAACCTACCCTACCCGATTACCCCTTCAACTCCCACCAACCCTCATTGCCGCAAACCTCACCAATCCCCTCATAATATTTTTAACCCATCATTCTTTCATACTTTTCCTTCTTTTATCCCATTAGCCGAAAATCCCTATCACCCCTACAAATTCTTACTTCACCATTAAACCTTTCAACCCCATCTACTCTTTCTTCTATCCTTTACTCTTTCTTGAACTCTCAAATTTTTTTTCTTTTTCTTTATTTTTGATTCAAACCACAAGCACAAAAAATCCATGGCTAAAAACATCAAGACAATTCCTCACCCAAGTTCATCCGAAGAACCATCATTCTGCCGATTTGCAACACCAACCATTGAAGAAAGATATCGCGCCAAGTTTGCAAACCGAAAGGTATGGGAAGAGCAAGGTTTCGCCTACACCATCGACCAAAAGAACTTCAGACTTGATCCATTCATCTTCAATTTGATCGAGCATCATAAGTGGCAAATCCTTTGCCATCAACAAAGGTCGGGCAATATCTCATGGGTAAGAGAGTTTTATTCTCATTCTCCTAACCCCAACAATCCCTATGTTTATGTTTGTGGTAGGGATATCCTTATTGATGCTGACGTCATCAACATATTCTATGGGATATACATTAAGAAGGATGAACACAAGGCTTTTGTCGGTAACATCACAGCCGAAAGAGTTGAGAAAGTCTCCAATGACCTCACGATCGAAGGGGGCGAATGGAATAGAGGAGCTCTACAAGGGACGGTAAATCACTTCATGCTAAAACTCAAGGCAAAATTGTGGAATAAATTTGTTAAAACTTGTTTAATGCCCACTACACACAATACCATCGTTTCCTATTCTCGTCTTTTGTTGATTCATTCTATTTTGAACAAGCGAATTATTAATGTTGGACAAATTATATGTGATGAGATATTTTCTTGTAGTCAAAAGGATGTCGGTTCTCCTTTCTTTCCGAACTGAATATCCCAACTATGCGAGAAAGAGAAGGTGCCAAGTGATCCAACGAACGAGAAATTGCCCTGCAAAACTGGGTGGAACCGAGGTCAATACTTGAAGATTATGGATGAAGTACTGGCTAAAGAACAAGAAGTGCCAAAGAAAGCCCCAACACCAAAAATTTCAATGGCAACCAACATTGCCTCGGTAATTCCCGATGCCTCAGCAAGTCCTGATGCCTAGGCAATTGACCCTACTTCGATAAACGTGGACCGAATTGAAGAGATGCTCCGCCCCTTATCTAACCGATTAGAGAGAATGAAGGCCCATCAATTGCAATTCATGCGGTACATGAGGGTCCATAACATTGCCATCACACGAGTGATCCTTGAGAAGTACCTCGACAACACCGTGCATTTCTCAGTATTTCCTACTGAACTAGTTGCCCAGGCAACTAAAGATATCGAGGCAACTGCTGCACAAGATAAAGGTAAAACAACTATGGTCGAACCAACTCACACTGAATCCCTACATGGATTTACCGATTCAGACGAGTCCATCTCCGAACACGTAGCATCACGCATCGCCAAAGCCAAAGCGAAGACCTTTGATCATTAAAGAGACCGATGATGAGAGTGAAGCACGAAAAGAGATTGCAAAGGTTCAAGCTGCAACACCAGCCACCCGCATCCAACCACCGCGCTACGGAAAAATAATCAAGCAAACGACCCGAAAGAAACTCATCATTCAAGGTGATGACCTTTCCGACTAACTCATTTGCATTTTATTTTAATTCTTGCATGCATTGAGGACTATGCTTCTCTCGAGTTTGGGGAGTGTTTGTTTCTAGGTAATTTCATTCTTAGTTGCATTCATCTTTAGTAATCGCATATAGGTTGCATATGTTACTTGCCATGCCTTTGATTGGATTTAATTGCTTGGGCTTGTTGTATATCTGATGATGAATTTTTGCCACCACACTTAATTGAAAGAACCTTTAAACTTTAGGATTGCATGAAAAGAACTTAGAATTTTACTATGATGCTAAATATTATGAACACGGTTGTGGCTTGTTGATTGAAAGAAACTTAGTGAACTTAGGTTGCTTAAAATTTGGGTAAATTTAAATTGAAAATTAAACGTTAATTTCTTGCTAGAGGTGCCCGAAACTGGCTCTAGTAGTTGCACATTAAAGATATCGCTAGAGGTGCCCGAAATTGGCTCTAGTCGACAAAAAAATTAAATTAATTAAAATGAGAAATTGCTTGCTTTACTAGAGGTGCCTGAAATTGACTCTAGTAAAAAGATGAATAAATACCCCGATAATTAAATTGATAAAATCCTATTGTTCACATAGAATCTTGAAAATCAACTCGTATACAACTACGCACACACATTGTCACGAGCATTATAGTTTGGTTCCGGGAAATTTTTGTGCTATCTGAAAATTAAAAGGTGGTCATACTTTGTGCCATGGTTCTTAGGTTTGAATTCAAGTTTGAAGCAGGTCTTTGATGATTAAAGTCTTGGCAAGTAATTGTTAGTTTGCATTGCTTGAGGACAAGCAATAGTTTGAGTTTGGGGGTGTGTTAAGTCTTCAAAAGTACTATTTTTATAACCTTTTTTACTCAATTTATTGTTAGACTTAGGCTCATTTTAGTTGCATTTTTATTCATTCATACATAATTGCATAGTTTCCTTCACCGTCATGCTTGATTTCATAATCTAGTTGTTTTTTGTGGAAAAAGATACTGCGGATATGTGTTTTGTGTGTACAAGATCAAATTGCCCAAGCAAGTAGGAAATTGTCGAGGCAATTAAGGATAAGAAGAATGAGAGCTGTCGATTTCTTGAACGATAAATCCATTAAATTCGAGTTGATTATGAGAAGCAAGGATAAATCCTAGAAGAGTTGGAGTTCCATGAAGAAATCAACAGGAGATTAAATTCCAAGAGTTCTGTGAGGAGTTTTTGGAGGAATAAAAATATAAAAATAAAAGAGATTTATTTTTTTATTCTATTTAATTCCAATTTAACTTCCTCCTCAAGAAAGACTTTGACCTATCCATCTCCTATAAATACAAGCCCTACCCGCTTACCTCAAGGGAGTCGACTTGGAGAGAATTCGACTAGGGGTTGCACTGACATCTTCATCTTCTTCCTCTTTGTTTGATTAGATTCATGGTAGGGAATTTTTATCTTGTATTTATTTTGCACCCGGCCATGAACTAATTTTATTTGTCTTGGGTTATTGTGTTTTTGTGGTTGTGAGAACGATTGGATTTGTTTAGGTATTTGAGTTTGCAATTTTAATTCAAAGTTTGTTCATTCTTGGTTCTTAATTTTGCGAGTGAATTGGGAGAGGATCTCGTGAATTCATTCATTTATCTAATATCGAGAGAGTTAGATTCAAGAAATGAATGAGCATGGTCTTTATTCAATCAATCGATGGTGAAGACTAATTTGACTTAGGGATAAGTTGCGAATTTTAACGGCTAAAAGGAGCGCAAGATAGGCTGTTGTCCACCCTTGGTTCACGCAGGGATATATTATCAAGGTATGCACAATTAACAGTGTTTCAAGTTAGGAATAACGAGAAACCATTGAAGAATGCTTCGCCGAACTTTGAAGGTTATCGCCCAATTACCTAGGCAATCGCTCCATTCCCAATTGCCTAGGGAATCACAGAATTGCCCAGGCAATCCGGCTGGATTCAATTGAAGAGCGATTGAGCTACTCTAGCACTCAATTACCATGACGGTCCATTCAAATATCACGCCACGACTCACGATAACCCGACTTACTCTCTCATATTCGATTACATCTTTTTTTATTTAATTGCTCATGTATTTTACTTGTTAATTAGAACTCCTACAATCACTGATTTTTGTTTTGACTTTCAGTGCGAGAAGTTAGATTCCCAAAGTAGCACCAATCCCTATGGAGACGATATCTATTTTATACTATAACTTGTGATGTGTACACTTGCACCAATTGCGAAGCACTTAATATGCGCAACAATACTTAAAGCAAAAAGACTTGAATAATATAAAAGGCCGATATAATTTATCTTATAATTCTTAAAACATGTAATATACTTTAGCCTCATTAAAGATTTCTAACGTCTCGTTATCTCATTTATCAATGCACAATTCAATTATTAATATACACACCAATTTCCACCCTTAATTTACATTTATTGATTATTTAACGTATGGGTATCGATACACAAACACGAGTATCGATACGGTACCCTCGTGTATTGGTACCCACACACGTACCAATACAGAAAATGCTTATTGCAAATCCTAGATGTCTACAAGTACCAGTACAGGTCGACCCGTAATGATATGACACCCAAATGCTACTAGCACGGCCAAAGATCGTACTGATACTCTATACATGGGTTCACACCATTTCCTTGAATTACAGTATTACAACACTTTATTCGGTCCCTAAAACTTGCGAAAGTCATTAGGGTTTGTTTACTAATGCATCTACTCGATTAATTCTAATTAACGGCTTCATAATCATTTAATATCAAATCTCAACTTTATGATCAATTATTCAAATATTACCAATTATTAGTCCATTTAGTATAATTTCCAACAAATTTCATCAATCTATTCGAACAAGCATACAAGTCATCACAATTATTTCAATCAGTCAAACAATCATCAAATAATTATATGAGCATCTCAAACGACCCTAGACGGTCTCTAAAGCCTCCATGAACCATATAATATTCACAACATCATCATGCTTTTCATAATTATTGAATCTCATAATACCAGTCTCTACTCGTGCTTATTCATCGTCTACCTATTTTGTAGATACTAACACGCAAAGCAATCACATTTATGATGCTCATGAAGCAATAAGAGTTCGATGTGTACTAACCTTAAGCTGATATCGCTAAAATCCTCATTCGAGCTTCCCGAAAATTCCACTTGATTCAATATCTGATCCCGAATAATCATTGCATACCAATTAATACCATAAGTATCACTTAAAAATATACTTTAATGAAATCGAAGGGTCAAAAGCGTAAAACCAGCTTTAATTTAAATACTGAAATTGAATCCTTCTACAAACTGATCAACAATTCTCTAGAAATTTCCAACCTCCCAAATTCTCTTCATTTTATTTAAATTAAATGCTTTAATTTAAATATCAAAATTGAATCCTAGATCCAAATCATTAACTCAATTTTTAGGTTGTTACAACTATTTCCTTCTTCAAGGAAAATTCATCCTCGAAATTTGTATCCAGAAGTCAAAGAAGATACTCAAACTCTTATAACTCTTCAACATTCTCAAAGACTTCCCGTTGCGCTACTCCGATCTCTCTTACAATACTTCTCAATTTAAATCCTTGTCTTCTAACGATACAACATACTCTCAAACTGATTCTTTCTCTTAGAATGAATCTATCCTCCATCAGTACATTACAGATGATAAGCAAAACCAATAGTATCCCAACAAAACTGTCACACAAATACATCATCAAAGAAACTTAGCTTATGATGTAGAACCCAAACGATTGTTGCACACAAAATCTTCCCACAACTCCGTGTGATCTAAAAATAACAAGAGGTCAAACAACCGTTGCATCCAAAACTAAAAAATTCCTCTCGTCGTGACTCGCTGAAGGAGCCTCTAACTCTGATGGCATCTCATATCTAAAACATTGTTTGCCCGCTGCAAGACTTCTAAAAACAAATGACATCTTGGATCACCTCAAGCACTTACCTTAAACTCGTCTTGATAACTCATATCAACAACTAAAGCAGCTCTCATAACTCGATTTACGCATAAGTCTTACACTCCAAACTATAGCGCACCTCAAAAATATTTCATCTGTACTATCAATCGAATATGTCGTCGCATGCAATCCCACCAAGGGAAAAGGTTCCATCAAAAACCTTGAATCTCATGTCAAAAGGTAACATGTACACACCACAGTGTCGTACAACCAAACCCGCAAACAAACCAAGCAGACTTCCTATCTAGATCCCACCTTTTTCGAAAATACCAAACGGTACCCACCAAGGACTATATCATTACTCAACGAAATCCCATTGAAACTATGCACTCATAATTCCTTTACAAGGTCTACAATCATCTATCGAGCTCCCACTGATGAACATTGAAGCCCTACAGAAATTTTGACAAACTCAATGTTGACTCTCAACTGAAGGCAAGTCAAACTTTTATCACAATCTTAAACACACGACTCCATACTGTCTCTCAAAACACACGAAGAAAGCTTGGTGTAGCGACGTTTTTTCTTTTTCTTTTTATAAATAATATAAGAGTAATTTTCTTTTAGAAAATCCATCGATACTAATTATCCCATAAATCACTTTTGAAATATTGGTTTAAAGGGATTTCTTTTGAAAACTCGTTTTCTTTTTGAAAAATGATTGAAAACTCAGAGTCGCCACCGGCCATTTGGATAAGGTAGGCCGGACACCACAAAACTAGAGATCCATTTTGAAAGGGTTCAGGAGTTGGTTACGCGTAGGGAAGGATTAGCACCCCATCACGCCCAGAAATCGGTACCAAAATATTTGTTTCTTTTAATCGAAGAAAATTGTCGAAATTTGAAAGGAATTTAATTTGGCGATCTCAATTGAAAATTAACCTTAATTGAACGGGCTTTATAAAATTGGTGGATTTAAATTAATTGGACATTTAATTAATAAGGTTAACGATACTTCGGACTATAGACTAAACCGACATCATATAAGCCTGACTATCGTGTTAGTTTATGGTTCGAATCTCGCACGTCACCTTTATGCATGGTGCAAGCAGTTAAAGAATGATGTAATGACTTTTTCAAGTTTTAGTTCTACCTTGAGTCGGTAAGGATTAATTCAAATATTTTGTCAACATCCTTTAAGCTCGGACTGTTACAACACAAATATCAGAATTAATGAATACCTCTCTTTCTATGATTTAAATTAACTAACATGTAAACCAAATGGGCCAAATGATGACAAATAAAATGGATGGCAAGTAAAGGCTTAAAGCTAAACACACAAAAGGCCTACTAAAAGCCCTAACCTAAAAGGCCCAAATTATGAGAATTCAATTAATGTTCTAATTAATAACTAGGTAAATCTAATATTAACCCTAAATTAATTAATCCTAAAAATGCTAGAGAACCCTAATAAATTATGAGTTATCTTGTGATATGATAATTAATTCGATTAATTTTAAACTAATACTCCAATAAGCCAAGAATACTATTTTAAATAAGCCAAATTAATTAATCATAGCTTTAAATTAAAATGTTAGTCTAATTTCCATGTCAATTTTATCTTAAAAGATAATTAAGAGGTGTTCAACCAATTTTAATGAATTTAACATTTATCCCAATAAGCCAAAGGCAAATTTAAGTTCACTAAACTGATTCGAACCTTAAGACTAACTACGACTTTAAAATTAATCCCAAATTAATCTAATTAATTTAAAACCATGCCCCTATGAGACGAGCACACATCTTAAATTTATTAAATTAATTCCTAAACTAATACAAAGGCCTTAACTAACACAAAACCCATCTAAACAAGGCCCAAAAAACAAGCCCCAAACTAAATCTAAGGAAGCAAACTAAGCCGAAAGCACTAAGAGGCCCAAACTTCTAAACTAAATCCAAATGAAAAACCACATGTATATACTTTTAAGAAAATATACTTTAATTATATATTATATACCATATACAAGAGAATATATTATAAAAGGGATAATATGAAACCATGATAATAAAATACATACAAGCTAATAATAAATTAATCAACATTCAACAAGTGAAATAACATACATATCACAAGAAAAAAAACAAATAAAATAAAACACATAAAAAGAGAATAAAATAAACAACAAAGGTTACTAATAAAATCATCCATGTTTTCATTGAACTATAAAAAATATTATACATAAATAAAAAGAAAAGGGAAGAATGTACCCAAAACCCAAATATTTATGCTCGATCAACCAAATTTCATGGATTGTTGTTGGGGTTGAGAAGCTCGATTCAAGGGTTTAGTAATGGTGGAAAATAATTTCGATTAGGCAAAATTATAGTGGATAAGGGAATCGGATGGTCAGAGAGTTGAGGCTTGGGTGTTTGGTGGTTTTAAGAAAAAAATGAAAATGGTAGTGGGGGGCTTTTAGAAATGAAGAAAACGGTAGTGGTAGTAAAATGGTGGTAGTGGGTTTTTTTAGGGTGTATGTGTGTGTGTGTGTGTGTGTGTGTGGTGAAGGGTATTTTTGGTTTATCCCCTTAAAAAAAGGGGAACCAATAAAAATCAAGACCTTGAGCACCAAGTATTTTTCAACCAATGGTAATAAAGCCTTAATGAGGAAGGAGTTGGAATTTTTATTATTTTTTGTATATATTTTTTACTATGTAAAATCATATATAATGGGCCATGAAATTTTGGGCTTAGGGTATAAGGTTTTGGGTATTAAAAAGAAGAGTAATGTGGATTTATTTTATTTCGAGCATTTAATTTAAACCCATACAAAATTTAGTGTCTACAGCTGCCCCTCTTTGCTTATACTTGTGGAACAAGAATAAAGCAAAGACCATAAGCACTAATTTTGTCTCACTTCCCTATTTAAAGGTTTCGAGCTGCAAGTTCCTCCTATATAGAACTGTTCACCCTTCCTCTCCCTACAACTTAGAGCTATAAGTATTTGATTCCTTTGCCCCACCCTGAGCTATGAGTATCTGCCTCATTCGCTCTAAAAACTCCGAGCTATGAGTATCTGCCTCCTCCGCTCGAAAGTTCTAATACGGCAAGTTTGAAATCATTCATCTAAAATCCTTGAGCTTTGAGTATCTGTCTCATTCGCTCTAAAAACTCCAAACTATGAGCATTTGCCTCCTCCACTCGGTAGTTCTAATACGACGAGCTTGAAATCCTTTGCCTAAAATCTTTGAGCTTTGAGTATCTGCCTCCTTCGCTCTAAAAACCCCGAGCTATGAGTATCTGCCTCCTCCGCTCGGTAGTCCTTTATGTCCTTTCTTTTTCTTGACATTTTGAATCTCTTTCTCTAAGGCGCCTTTACAAGTTTTCTCTCTAAAGATTTTTCTTTTTTTTCTTTCTTTTTTTTCTCTTCTTTTTTCTCTTCTTTCTTCTTTCTCGTTCTTCTTCTTTTTTTGGATGCCCTTACGAGTTTTCGCCTCTAGTCCCTTTAGGTTTCTTCATGAGAGACCTTCGTTCTCCTTTCCCAGCAAATTTTATCCATTTTGCATTCGATGTCTTCCCGCCTTAGCTTTGGCATATTCTTTTTATGTCTTGGAACAAGCGCTAATCTTATGTCGCTTCCTTGCAAGTTCTTTCGAAACTCTTGCTTTTCTCCAGCTGACTCTTCCAACTGTAAATCCCTCTATGCCCCGATTTCTGTTGCATTGGCACTTCAGCGTCATGCTTGAAAGGTTCCCTGATGGCCCAGAGGTCTTGACCGAAAATGAACTGGTGGCTGAAGCTCAAAATTGTTCCCCTTACTATGAAATTCTTTAACCTTCTACCAGAATTCGAGGTCTAGAGTTGTTCTTCTCATTCTGAATTTCTTCAACCTTCACAAATGCTGTCGAAGTCTTCTCATTCTGGACTCTTCTTGGATATGAACAAGTTCTCCTCACTTTGAACTTCTTATCTATCAAAGTTGATGTCTGAACAATTCTTTTCCTTAGGAACTCTTTGAATCTTTGTTGGGCGAGTCCTTTTCACCAGGGACTCGTGGTCTTTACAGAGATTTACTTCTCCAACTAGGGAATTTCAAGTCAAAATATTTTTCAATCTTTGAATCTGCCAAGAACAACCAAAATGATTTGATGATGTGAGTTAGCATGTTCCTATCCTAGGGATGTCTAACTAAATATGATGCATGAATGGAATCGTGTTTAGAGATGCTAGAAAAAAAAATCCTTTCTTTCTGATTGATCACCCTTAACTTCCACGGACTTTCTGCCTTTTCTAAGTCTAATTTTTATCTTTTCTTGATAGGATATTGTCGGCCCATACCAGTTTGACTAAAATATGTCACCTTCCGAAGTCCACCTTTGAAACACTACCCCACTCAACTTGGGTTTCGATATTTTCTCTTCATTGACTCTTTATGGTAAGTCGTCTTCATTCTCAATCATTAGGGTGCATACATGCCCCTAAATATTCTAAACCTTTCTTATTTTCATAGGGTCCGATCTTTATTTTCTTTATCGGACCTTCCTCATTCGTTTCTATTTTTAAAAAATGTTGACTTACACCCTCTCACTTGGCTTGGGGTTAACTATTGCCTCTTCAAAGACTCTTCATGATGACTCCTCTTCAATCTTCTCGTTCGGGTGAACTCGTGCTCCCCTAGATTTTCAAATTTCCCTCATTCTCAAACCTTTGAATAGTCTATCGTAGGAGATCTTGCGATTATTCTCTTCGTAGTCACTGGCAAATTACGCTAAGTCAACCATGTAGACCCTTGATCTGAAGTTGTATAAAAAAGCCTTCACCGTCAAATGCTCGAACGAGCCCTAGATAGAGACATCCCAGCCACCGAAGATTCTTGAAGATTTGAGTTATAAACCCCCATTGTGAACAGATCCGTTTCCATGACCTCCTTCGGGTGTGTAGACATATTCCCATGAAAAGGCGGTGATATCTTGGCGATTCTGAGTCAAACCTTTGCCCCAATCTTCACTCATTCTGGCTAAAGTTCCGAGCTCCAATAGATATTCTCCAGGCTTTGACGACTTTGTGTAAACCCATTCCTTACGAACACTCTTCTGATTAAACAAAACGGAATACTCCTCAATCGTAGACATCAAGTCCTTTATATTAGAGAGTGAGGTAAATAGAAAATGAGATTCCAAAACAGAAAGATGGCTCAGATCGAAGGCCGATTAACTTGGATATTCATCAAGCGTGTAATGCGACCATAATTCTCACAGAACCGACTTTGCAACTGTCGATCCCATTCTTTCCAAATTTATTTTAAATCTCACGGCTCGCATTGTTGTAAGCTGACATAAGTATACACTGCTTGCTTGATGAACTGTCGCCTTGTACGTCTTCATTAGCTTCTGATCGACGTTGGACGGCTAAGTTGATGCCTCATCTTTTTTTATCTTAGCAGCATTTTCATTTCTTTCTCAGGTTCAAATATTATTTATTCTCGACCTTTTGGTATGGTCCTTTTTCTGCCTTAAAGTTAAGCTGAAAACATGTCCCATGAGTCTTTGAATTTTCAATAGAACTCAATCTTAATCTTTCTGAACCAACTAAGGCCTTGCAATAGATACTCATTTCGGGTTCTTGAACCATGTAGCATGAAGGCCTGCTGTTATTCCCTTCAAAAGCAATGATAGGTTTGTATTAGGTTAATCATGTACATACTTGACCTTGCATCCTAAACTCCATTCTAAAAAGCAAGAAGATACCTTATTCTTTTATTTCTCTCTTTCTTTCTTTTTATTTCCTTCATTTTTTCTCTCTATATCCTTTTGTCTATACATCGGTTTGCTATTCATCATTTCAACAAAGGATGCCCATTTTTAGGTTAATATACAAAATCAAAATTAATAAAAAAAAGAATAGAATGCCCCATATATCAAATGCAAGAGCGTCTTATATTCAATCCTCCGGTGATAATGTTATGGAGATATTTGCAAAATTCCTCTTAGATTGCTTGGTTCATCCTCATGATTATGGTACTTGCTTGATCTGTCCGAAAACTACCCATCCTAGTTCTTATTATCTTTCTCCAAAAAAAATTTAAGATTTTTTACTTTTATTTAGCCCATAGAATGCGGACAATGTCATTCTGAGAATTTTTAAGCTTGAGTTCATACTTCTGATTATAATTAACATTGTGTCAGTGTCCTCAAGGATTCATCTCTGACGCTAGGGTACTGAACAGGTGGATCATATCTCCATATTAGATTCGTTCTCCCCCCACAGCTCTATCAGGATGCTCCGGGACTTATTCAACTCATTCGTTCAATTCTTTTTTCTTAGAGGAATCCAGCTCATCACAGTACTTTGTCTCGAGAATAATGATGGAGCATACAAGAATACCCTGAGTTACTCGGCATAGTCACGATTTGAAAACTTACTCATATAGCCAAGGCTTTTGACTCTATTAGAGTAAGTGGCGCAAGCATCCTTATTTAGCCATTTTGCTATAACAGAGTACCCCTTTAATTCTTAATTAATTTTTTTGTTTTGTTTTAAAACACACTATTTTCCTTTTGAAGCACATTCAAGCAACTCTATTTAGGCTCTCTTAGGAGTTTTTCTTATCATTGAACATCATCGAAGAAGTAGTAATCTCATTTCTCGCGCTACACCAACCAAAGCAGGTTGAGGGGAAATCACGCCCCATCGTTATCACAACATTAAATTGATATCCTCCATTAGAATCAATGCCACATCATGCATGTGATATCCAGGGTATACGAGGGTAAGAAAGAATATATATATATATATATACATGTTTAAAAACAGTGCATCCTTTCATTGAAATAGCAAAAGCAACCATAATATAAGCCTTTACGAAGGGTTATTACTACTATATTCGGGTAAACAAAAGAAACGTTAACACACATAAAACTAGATAAAACAAAAACCTAAAAATATGGATAAGATGCCTAGAAATCCCTAACCCTTGCAACGTTGGTCATTCATCACGACGCCTCAAACTTTCCCAAAAACTTGGCCTATTTCTCTGAACTTTGGTTTTCCATTCTCAAAGAAAAGTACTTCATTCTTGACAAGTTCATAGATCTTGCCTTTCAGAAACACGCACTCTTTCGTTGTATGGCCAAAGTCACCGTGATGATATTCACATGAAACCCTGACACCACACACATTAGGGTTGAAATAAGCATATCGCTTCAGGGGAGGTAGCCTCAAGAGTTTATTTTGAACTAACAGATGTAACAGCTCTGAATTTGTCACCGGGAATAACATCTTTGTCCTCTTGTCACTCCCTCTTGCATCATGCATTTTAGCTTTCTTTTTCCTCTTTTCCCTTAAGCAGGGCTTCAGACCTTTCAAGCGGGTTCAGAATCAAGCTTCCTATAGAACGGTCGTGATTGTGATGGCTGTTGACGTTTTTAGATTTTACCGATGTCGGCAACTTTGCCTCGTCCACCCCTTCCATCACAGCAAACTGACATTCTCCTAATTTTATAGTACCGACCATGTTTAGAAAATTAATCTTCAGACCTAGACTCATCATCTCAAACTCTAATACCCTAATATCTAGGAGATGTTGAACTTTACACTTAAAACTTACACACCTCTCGATGGAATGCCCCTGATTTCCGGCATGATAATTGTAATGATCTTTCTCACTGAACCAACTCGGATATATAGGTGATAGGGCTTTGACAAAGCAAGGTGCCTCCAATCGAGCGTGTAGCAGCTTAGAATACAAATCCCGGTAAGTGAAAGGACTGGGAGTGAACTGGACATCCTTCGATTCTTTCTTCTTTTCCTAAACCTTGGAAGCTTGGCTAACCGGCAGCTGATGAGGCCTACATACATCAAAGGCTGATCATGTGATCGCATGAATGAAAATTTAGAATATAGTGTAGGTGGTATCTTCATCCTTTCGTTGCATATTGTACCTCTCTCATCTTGTGGCTCTGACTTATTCAGTTCTTTGTTTGCTGGCGATGACAAGATTTTTGAGAGAAAGTCCTTAGTTTTATTCGACACTAAGTTCGCAGGGCTCTCCGATGCGATGCATGTTACCTCATATTGGTTAATGATAGTTTGGTCTTTGTCAGAAAAAACCATTTCCGCTATGAAGTCGCAATCCCCGCTCTTACTCTCCTCTTGCCCGAAAGAGTCTTCTTTCATGCCTTCTTCTTTGGTCATGGTGGCCATCATACCCATCAGTTCATCAATTTGCCACCTTGTTTCCTCTTGGAACTTCTTCATATATAATATTGTCTCCCTTTGATTCCAAACCAATTGTTCATGAAGCTGTTCGAGTCTAGCTACCCTAGATGCTAGATCATTCATATTTCTAGAGTCGAACTGGTCAGAAGTCATTCCCTCCTTACTCATACCTTCTGAGGTGAATGTTTTTCCCCGATTAGTGATACATATGATGTATGTGAATGTACAAAAATATATTATTTGAACAAAAATAACAATACGTCACAAAATGATGCTACTATGAAAACATGAATAAATACAAAGAGCGACACTGAGTTCGGCAAATATCATCGTTAAATGACTCGCATTAATGGGAATATCGTTTCGTTACAATAGCCAAAGAAAACCTACTTTGCAAACGATCCTAAGCTAGCATATAGATCAACAGTCTTTTCTCTCTCATCGGATTCATCACCCTCATAGTCCTGAAGCTTGGAAACATTTTCCCCTAGGAATTGTGACTTCTGGGTGACATCTTGTATCAATTCTTGCTCTTGCTTCCAAATAGAGAAGGCAGCGAATTGTAGTCGCTCCACTGTTGGCATTTGATGCACTTAAATTGCTCTCTTGAAGGAGTCCCGCTGAACTCGACCCTCGGGGTATGCTAAACTAAGGCTAGAATTCCTTCCTACCCGAAATATTCTTTCTCGTTCTAAGTCGAGACTTGATTGTCGACCCAAGATGGAAAAGTGCACGAGAAACCGTTGAGCTTGCCCCGAAAAACTTTATTCTTTGAGTAGATGCGGTTCTCGCTGATCTTCTTGCAAGGGCTTGAGACTCCTCAATTGCCAGAGTCAAATCGAAGTCGTCAATCGTGAAACAACCATATGCGGTAGTTCCAAAACTCTACCGCTACTTGAAGTGGCAGTTGGTTGATCGGAACATCAAGTAAATAGGAGATGTCGCTATACTCATCTTTGAAAACACTTCTTGCCTCAGAGCCCTAACTTCCACTCGGACACATCATTAACTTTTGTGTTCATGAAGGTTTCAGCTGACATTGTGACTTGAACCTCTGGCTGAAATATTGCCCTCATCATGTAAATGCTTCCCTTCTGACCATATTTGTATGTCGTAATTCTTTTCATCATTGTTTTAACCAAACTTCTCATTAATCTAGTCTTTAATTTCAGACTATTTCCGACTCAATGTGCTCTTCATGATATGACAAAGTATGCAGAACAAAAAGGTACAAAGGGAAAGGGAGAAGATAAGGAAAAGGGTTAGTCAACTGATGGATAATAAATTAAAAAAACAAGAAGAGATAAATACGAGGAAAATGAACGAAAGGCAAGCACATAAAGGAAGAACCCTAATCGCATGAATTCTAGTTTGCTAAGATTATCCGTATGGCCCTACTAGTGGTAGGCTTCTTAAATTCTCAGACATGGGTTTGGTTATAATTGAGGGTACCCGAACC
Organism: Hibiscus mutabilis; assembly: GCA_019671005.1. NCBI lineage: Eukaryota > Viridiplantae > Streptophyta > Magnoliopsida > Malvales > Malvaceae > Hibiscus > Hibiscus mutabilis. The sequence goes on from CM033725.1 coordinate 21,661,498, forward strand.
TATCTTATCACCTACTAAGGCAAAAAAAAACCCAATTCTGGCTCATTACAAGCTTGCGAATTTGTTTCAGTTCGAGGGAAAGCATGACCTAGTGACGTGGAGGGCTGCTCATGTGTCAAAATGGGTGGATTTCGGAAGTGAATTACCAACCTGTAGAGGGCTACTCACGTGGGTATGTAGTGTTTCACTCCCATTTAAGGGATGAAGCTCGGGTATAAAGCTTGATGAAATGGTGTAACACATGTTGGTGATTCCTTAGAAATTAAATGAAAAATTAATGCAAAGACCACCAATTATCAAAGCCCGTACAATTGTAGTTACATTTTCAAGGAAGGGTCAACCTCACTAGAATCAATTGAAATTTCGACAATTTTCCATCATTAAAAACAACAAATATTTTCTTGGCCTAACTTTCTTTTTGTCTTAAAAACAAAAATTTGGTCCCAATAAAGTTGCCATGCTATAGCGACGTTTTTTCCTTTTCTTTTTATAAATAATATAAGCGTGGTTTTCTTTTAGAAAATACATCGATACGAATTATCCCATAAATTACTTTTGAAATATTGGTTTAAAGGGATTTCTTTTGAAAACTCGTTTTCTTTTGAAAAATGATTGAAAACTCAGAGTCGCCACCGGCCATTTGGATAAGGTAGGCCAGACACCACAAAACTAGAGATTCGTTTTGAAAGGGTTAGGGAGTTGGTTACGCCTGGGGAAGGATTAGCACCCCATCACGCCCGGAAATCGGTACCAAAATATTTGTTGCTTTTAATCGAAGGAAATTGTCAGAATTTGAAAGGAATGTAATTTGGTGACCTCAATTGAAAATTAACCTTAACTAAATGGGCTTTATCAAATTGGTGGCTTCAAATTAATTGGACATTTAATTAATAAGGTTGACAATACATCGGACCATAGACTAAACTGACATCATATAAGCATGATTGCCGTGTTAGTTTATGGTTCGAATCCCACACGTCACCTTTATGCATGGTGCAAGCAGTTAAAGAATGATTTAAAGACTTTGTCAAGTTTTAGTTCTACCTTGAGTCGGTAAGGATTAATTTAAATATTTGGTCAATATCCTTTAAGCTCGGACTGTTACAACACAAATATCGGAATTAATAAATACCTCTCTTTCTATGATTTAAATTAATTAACATGTAAACCAAATAGGTCAAATGATGACAAATAAAATGGATGGCAAGTAAAGGCTTAAAGCTAAACACACAAAAGTCCCACTAAAAGCTCTAACCTAAAAGGCCCAAATTATGAGAATTCAATTAATGTTCTAATTAATAACTAGGTAAATCTAATATTAACACTAAATTAATTAATCCTAAAAAGGCTAGAGAACCCTAATATATTATGAGTTATCTTGTGATATGATAATTAATTCGATTAATTTTAAACTAGTATTCCAATAAGCCAAGAACACTATTTTAAATAAGCCAACTTAATTAATCATAGCTTTAAATTAAAAATGTTAGTCTAATTTCCATGTTAATTTTATCTTAAAAGATAATTAAGAGGTGTTCAACCAATTTTAATGAATTTAACATTTATCCCAATAAGCCAAAGGCAAATTTAAATTCACTAAACTGATTCGAACCTTGAGACTAACTACGGCTCTAAAACGAATCCTAAATTAATCTAATTAATTTAAAACCATGCCCCTATGAGACGAGCACACGGCTTAAATTAATTAAATTAATTTCTAAACTAATCCAAACGCCTTAACTAACACAAAACCCATCTAAACAAGGCCCGAAAAACAAGGCCCAAACTAAATCTAAGCAAGCAAACTAAGCCCAAAGCACCAAGAGGCCCAAACTTCTAAACTAAACCCAAATGAAAAACCACATGTATATACTTTTAAGAAAATATACTTTAATTATATATTATATACCATATACAAGAAAATATATTATAAAAAGGGATAATATGAAACCATGATAATAAAATACATACAAGCTAATAATAAATTAATCAACATTCAACAAGTAAAATAACATACATATCACAAGCAAAAAAATAAAATAAAATAAAACACATAAAAGAGGCTAAAATAAACAATAAAGGTTACTAATAAAATCATCCACATTTTCATTGAACTATAAAAAATCTTATACATAAATAAAAAGAAAAGGGAAGAATGTATCCGAAACCCAAATATTTATGCTCGATCAACCAATTTTCATGGATTGTTGTTGGGATTGAGAAGCTGGATTCAAGGTTTTAGTAATGGTGGAAAATAATTTTGATTAAGAAAAATTATAGTGGATAAGGGAATCGAATGGTGAGAGAGTTGGGGGCTTGGGTGTTTGGTGGTTTTAAGAAAAAGTGAAAAAGGTAGTGGGGGCGTTTAGAAATGAAGAAAACGGCAGTGGTAGTAAAATGGTGGTAGTGGGTTTTTTAGGGTATAAATATATATATATATATATATATATATATATATATATATATATGGTGAATGGTATTTTTGGTTTATTCCCTTAAAAAAGGGGAAACAATAAAAATCAAGACCTTGGGCACCAAGTATTTTTCAACCAATGGTAATAAAGCCTTAATGAGGAAGGAGTTGGGATTTTTATTATTTTTTGTATATATATTTTTTACTATGTAAAATCATATATAATGGGCCATGAAATTTTGGGCTTAGGGTATAAGGTTTTGGGTATTAAAAAAGAGTAATGTGAATTTATTTTATTTCGAGCATTTAATTTAAACCCGGACAAAATTTAGTGTCTACACTTGGTACCAACTATCGTTCTAGAATTCACCATATATTGACCACTATACTATATAGGAGGAATATCTTACCTTGATACTTTTTTCTAACGCACCCACAACAAAATCTCGAATTCCATCAAAAGACATCGGACCTAAGATCAATCTCAACAATGTATCTTTTAATTATAATCAGATGATACTTCTTACGGCTTCTAAAGTTACCAAATCCTCAACTCGGTGCTAAATCAAAACACGTGGGTGCCGTTACTGACCAATTAGTACTGACACCAGATGAATCGAGTACCGGTACTGCACTGAGCTAGCATCGGTACTTCCCTTACACAACCATCACTTGCGATCCTTGATCGTCCCACATGGGCGACATGATACTCTAACCCAAACTAACTTCGTACAATCCATCACTTATTAAGTTCACTTTACTTAGGTGGTGATCGATCACACACGGTCAACAGCTCTTGATTACTTTGACTCACGTCGTTGTCCAAATCTCAAATTCCTTAAAGATCAAGTACCCTAAACTTCACACTGTTGGGGTAAGCACACACTTCCCTCTTATTACACAAAAATACAGTCATGACAAAACAACAAAATAAACAAAACATCCTCAAAGATCTTGAAATCTTATTCGATTTTAATCGAGTCAGCACCATTGTCACAGCAAAACGGTACCACACAACTCAGATCTCTACCAATGTTCCTCGGCTTGCCTCAAGGAAACTGTGATTCAAATGAAAGCATTTACGAAGTCTCAAACCCTTGATATTCTTAACTGATTATACGGTAACTAACCTTTCCCACACACAAGGTCATTTAGGTAATTATCTTGCCAACTCCCATCTTTCAGTTTTCCTTATACATTTACACGTGTCACACAAAGCATCAAAATTATATTAAAAAGAAAATATGGTGGCCCTCACCTTATCATAGTTGAAACACCTCAAACATCACTGCAAACATCAAACGTTACCACGAGACACTACGGAGAGAAATCCACATTCTAAAATTTATTTTGAACTACTAGCCTCCAAAACTTTAACCATCAACATCTTATCTTCGAGCCAATCCTAGAAAACACACGGGTTATTCACAATTAGTTAAACAAGTCATCCACCCTATGAGACATGTAACGGTCTTTCACTATCATTTAACAAGCTTTCAACGGTTTAAACATCACCCGAGCGGACCATCTTTTTGCTAGCAAATAAGCTCGGTTCTTCCTTTAGCAAAACACTTAGACCAAAGAAACCTCCTTCAGGTTGCGTCTTCACAACAGAACCTCTGACTTTCTCAACTGGGTCGGTGTCCTCTAACAAAGATGATGGGCACCAACGTACCACTCAACTTTACCTCAACATCCACTTATGTTCTTGACGGAGAGGAAGTCCTGACGACTCCTCCTAGAAGTATAAACAAACACTCTAATAGTCCGAAAGCTCTTGAGCGTTCAACTACACCCATTGGTATCTATCTGCCCAACTGTCAAACATGTCTCATAATCCCATTGTGCCATACTCCAAACGACCATTACAAAACTCTCGATAGAAGAGCAACAATTCAATATTCTCATTACTAAAGACTGGGTTCCCTCGAGGACTTGAAGCCTCGAGCACAACTCTGGGCATTACTGGCCAGCATCGCACTTAATTAACCAAAACAATTTCCAAGGTACAACAACTCTTCAAAAGGTAGCTCTATCAAACCTTTAAAACGTCTAACTTCGGTCACACTCTAATGAACTAGTGGATCCCGAACCAACAATCTCTGAGAAAAGCCTCCAAGAAAGGCGATGATACTCTCCAAGTATCAAGAAGACTTCTTTTAAGTAGACAAAAGAGTCCTCCGGCCAACGTGCATCCGCTGATCAATTTTGAGAGCGGATTATCCATACTCGTAACACAACCGTTATTCAATATAACGATGAAGATACATTGCCACAAACTCTCCTAACGTGTCTGAAGGCTTCGAAACATATACAACACGTACCAAAGACACCATTCGGGTGGTGGGAAGAGGACACATCCTCAACTCCGGCATGATTCAACTAACTCACACCTAAAAAATATGGGGCAACATCACCCTCAAAATCGCTCCCATGGGCGAATTAGCTCTTAACTCGGCCTACACGACCATGATCGTAACCATCTTAGTGTCGCAACGTTGGTCACACCATCAAGATTATAGTCTTAAAGAGTATGAACTTAATTTAAGGGCTTGTATTCACTAGACACCTTACTAAAACACCTATACCACCCCGGAGTTTCCTAGAACCAGTTAAACCTAAGCTCTAATATCACTGTTGTAACACCCCCAACCTTGATCATAATTGGGCCTCAAGCCCAAACCAAAAACCATAAAATTTCTCAAACCGGGTTTAGCCCAAATAAGGTATTTCCAAAATATTTAGATCCAAAAGTTGAAAACATAGATAAACAATTTAGATCGTTACAAAAGAGCTCCGCTTTAATTTAAAACATTTAAACATTCGACTTAATTAATACAATTTTAAAAGTAAGAATTATAGACTCGACCATGTAAGTTCCTATGAATACATATCCCACTAAACACAAGTATCGTACTCTAGATATCACCATATGCTAGAATCTTGTACTGATAGTACTCTCTGAACCCACGATCTGACGATCAACCTATGTACGGAAACAATAATTTTGAGCGTTGAGCTTACAAAGCTCAGTGGTACACATCTACTCTACTATACTTCATGTTAATCATAAACATAAGCATACAAGCTAGTACGACTAGGGAGAAGAGATAAATAAACATGTGACGCTACCACTAGTCACCTAAGCACGTGCTCTTAACATAGCAATCACCATACATGGCCCACAAGGCCAAACCATACTCGTGATCACACTAGATCATCCAAGCTAAACCACACAACGTCAAAACAACAAACTTAGAGTGAGGCCCAGTGCCATACAACTCCAAGAACGTACACTCTTTAGGTGAGACATGGTGCCACACAGCTTCAGGAACGTACACCCATGCTCGGAATCTCTCGTTGAGCATCTTCAAATAAGACCTGGTGCCATACAGCTTTAGGAACGTACATTCGACATCTCTAACCATGATGTTGCAACACTTTCTCATTGGGTATCCGGATCCCTTCAACCAAGAAGACTCAACCAATCAAATGTCTATCCGACATATAAGCAACACGATCCCAATGATCCCCTATTGTTGTTAATTGTCAACACATCATTTATTTTACATTACCGAATTGTTAATGCATTGTGGAGAAGTATATAATTGATCTCATTTATTGCCTTCATTAATCCTTGTTATCTCATTTATCAAGGCATAATTCAATTATTAATATACACATCAATTTCCACCCTTACTTTATATTTATTGATTATTTAACATATCGGGTATCGGTACTCGAACACGTGTATTTAACGTATCAGATAACGGTACTAACCTTAAGCCGATATCGCTAAAATCCCCATTCAAGCTTCTCAAAAATTCCACTTGATCAGATATATGATCCTGAATAATCTTTGCATACCAATTAATACCATAAGTATCACTTAAACACATACTTTAATGAATTCGAAGGGTCAAAAGCGTAAAACCAGCTTACCAAGTTCGAATTTGGCAAAACGAGCTGCGCCAATGGATTCGAAACGTTGAAACCCCCGGATAGAGTCCCTAAAAAGTCAACGGCCCGTCAACACGATCAATAGTCGGTTAACATCCTAGGTGATCCTGTGCGACGCAGGTGCATGGTAAGATAGTGTACCCGCAAGGTGTGATCCTATACGAGCGAGCTCACGTGCACCTGGTAAAGAGGAATCTGGTGTGGCACGATGCATTAGGTCATGGTGCACATGCCTGGGTAGGCGCACGCCCACTCGCAGGGGCGGTGTGTAGAGGCACGTACGGTGTCTTCTGGCGGTCAAACGATGGCGGCGAGCTCCAATCCGACTCTTCCAACACTGGTGAACGTAGCGGTGACCTTCTTTTAGCAGTTTGCCCACTGGAACTATCTTATTTCAAACAACCCGAACATGTTTTCTCTCACCCCAGCGAACGGCGACTCGACAACCGCCACGACCATCGGCCGACTCCTCGCGACGATAGGACGGAAGCTCCTACAGTGGTGGATCGAGCATGGAAGCTTCAGGGGATAAAATAGAGGAAGATAGAGAAAGAAAGAGAGAAAGGAAGAAAAGGAAGAGAGAGAAAATTTGATTTCCCCTCCCTCCTACCCACTTTATTTCAAATAAAGTGTCTTCCAAGCCTAACATGGGTAAATCACACTCACGATCCCCCATCTTGAACCCTTCCACAAACCGATCAACAATTCTCTAAAAATTTTCAATCTCCCAAATTCTCATCCTTTTTATTTAAATTAAATCATTTAATTTAAACACTGAACTTGAATCCTAGATCCAAATCATTAACTCAATTTTCGGGTCGTTACAAATCTAACATGGAAACTGAACTTATGTTTAAAATTATGGAACAAGAAAATAAATAATAAGAAATGGAATTTCATATTGAAAGCAAATTGAATTTTCATACCAAAAGAAACTAGATTGTAAATATGGGATTCAATTACCTTTTCTACAACTTGAAAATGATTGAAACAGGGGCCTCCTTGCTTTGTGAATCAGTCGAAACAGAGAACCTTAATTTACAGTCGAAAATCCGAGAGAGAAAAGGTGAAGCTTCACACGCGGCTAGGGTTTTAATCCACCTAAAACAATGTTTTTATAGGGATATAAAACAACATCATTTTGATGTAAATTAGGTTTTCCTAAAATGACGTCGTTTTAGTTCTTTGTACTATATGATAATACCGTTAATTATTTAACGGCAGAGTGACCAAAACAGGTCAATGTATAAAGTTCAATGAGTAAATTGATCGTTTTTAAAGTCCAGTGAGCAAAATAAGTCATGGAGCAAAGTTGAGTAATGATTTGGGTATTTTACCCTAAAAATAAAAGGGTAAACTACTTGGGTGACCACCCAATTATTAGGTATGACTTGTTTTCACCACCGAACAACAAAAATTCAAAATTCAACCACCAAACTATTGAATCGAATCTATTTTAACCACCAGCCGTTAAAATCTAACGGAGCGGTGACGTGGTTGTTAATAAAAATTTGTATAACTACATATTTGGTCCCTATTAATTACTTATTCTATCAATTTGATCATAATTTTAATTTAATTAAATAAATTAATCATTCAATTAGGTGCCGACACGTGTTATCACCATATTAGATAAATTTAATTACTTGTTTTTTATTTGTATAGACAACAAACTCTTAATCTCGTACTCCAGTTATATCAGTGCCATAGTTTTTAGAAGTAAATGCAAGTAAGGTTCCTTCTATCAAATTATTGCACTATCAACAGATTAGCAAGAACCTTGCATTGCAAACGGTTGGACAAGCCTTCTCCGATAGCGGGTCCAAGAACCAAATGATCAATTTTTTTGGTTGCTTTCTTGGGACCACTGCCAACTGATGAATTCTAAACACCAAATTTTTTTGTGTTTTCCTTGGGGGGGGGCATCCGTGACTACTTGGTTCTGGTGCAATTTCAGAACTGAAAATAAGAAAAAAGAATCAGTTAAAATCTTCAAGAACAAAACAAAAAAAATAGAAAAAAAAAATTCACAACTGAATCAAGAACAAATCAGAGAACAAATGAGGAAGGATGAAAACAAGTGGGAAGCAGAAGAGGAAACGACGCCACCCAGCACAAGCTTTCATGACTAATCAATCTTAAGGAAATACTCCAGTTAGAACTGTCAAGAACTACAAGTATGTGCAGATCAGGCAGAAAAATAAATAATTCAGGGGCATGCCATAAACAACGGAAGTTTTTTATAAGATCGGAAAAAAGAAAAATTTAACGACGAGATAAATAAAAAAAATAATTAAATTCTTCTATTAAGGTGCTGACACGTGTCGACGCCTAATTAAATAATTAATTAATTTAATTAAATTAAAATTAAAATTAAAATTAAATTAATTGAATAGATAATTAAAAAGAATCAAATGTATAATTATATAAATTTTTATTAATAATTACATCAAAAATTAAAATAATTCCAATTTAATAATTAAATAGTTAAATTTTAAACTTTTATAGTGGGTGGTCACCCAATAATTTATCCAAACTAAAAAATCAAAACCAGAACCAGAACAAAAAAATCGAATAAGATACTGTAAAATTTGCTGCCAAAAATCAAGGTCACCATGGAAGAAGAAGGGGCAGATCCAAATCTCTCAACCAAAACCATAGGCATCGATGCCGGGTTACAGAAAAAGCACCAGGCTATGCTCGATCGCCTCTCTAATCGCCACCAAGCTCGTGTAGACAACTCACTCGCTCGCCGGTCCGACTCAACCAACTCCTCCGAATCCACCTCTTCTTTTCTCTCTCGCTTCTCCCATTCCAAGCAATCCATCGACTCCCAACTCGCTGAGTCCCGTCTCATTGCTCAATCCTATCCATCTCGCCTCAAGTCTCATTTCGCCGATATCTCCTCCTCCATCTCGGACCTCGAAAAACTCGTCGCCGAGAGCTCTTACTTCCTTCCTTCTTATGAAGTCCGCTCTTCTCTCAAAACCATCTCCGATTTGAAGCAAAATCTCGAGACTTTAAACTCCGAACTGACCCCCAAAAGGAAATTCTCCTTCAAAAACAAAGGCACGACTAAAAAGGAGCTCCCCAAGGATCCTGAACCCGTGAAACCCGACACCGTTTTCATATCCAATTTCAAAATCCCTGATTCCCCAGGGTTTAGAAATAAATCAAACGAAACCCTAGTGAAGAAATTCAAGGGAACGGAAGTTGGGGAATTCACGCTATCGGATCTGGATTCTTGCGAAGTAAGATTAGCCGGCTGCTGTAATGTGGTTTTCATGAACAGATTGAAGAATTGCAAGGTTTATCTGGGCCCGGTAACTGGGTCGATTTTGATAGAGGATGTGGAAGGGTCTATATTCGTATTGGCTTCGCATCAGATTAGGATTCATTTGGCGAAAAGGTGTGATTTTTATTTGAGAGTAAGGAGTAGGCCGATAATTGAGGACAGCAATGCTGTAAGATTTGCACCGTATTGTTTGGATTATGAAGGGATCGAGGTGGACTTGGAGAAAGCAGGACTTAGTGAGGAGACGGGGAATTGGGGGAATGTGGATGATTTTAAGTGGCTGCGAGCTATGCAGTCGCCAAATTGGTGTGTTTTGCCCGAGAATGAGAGGGTTGGCAAGGTTCATGTTGCGGACTTTGAAAGCTGAATTGAAGGTAGTTAAAGATTGTTTTCTATTTGAATTATTAAAGCTTGTTATGTTCATGTTTGAATTTATGTTTATCACACTTGTTTTGGAATGGAATTGGAAATGAAAGCGGCAAAGAAACATTTTTCATCATTTCTGTTGTTAATTACAAAGCTTTTGTATTATCTTTGATGAACTTAATGGCAAATGTTGGGGAAAAGTTACTTGATTCATGGCAATCTTCTTGTTTCTGCTTTCTGTAATTTATGGTTACATGTGTGAATGCTCTTGAGTTTTAGTACTTGTATGATCAGAACAATTCTATATGGTATTTTGGAGACCTGAAGAAATCATTTATGGTTTATGTTTTTGCATTGAGCCCTGATTAAAGAGCAAAAACATGGGTTTATTGAAGTTTAGCTGAATGATTGGTCTGTTTGTCCCACTAAATTTTCATCATTTTTGAACAAATTTCCTCAGTGTGCTATAAAAATATTGGAGTTTGCCAAAGTGAAGATAGCAAGTAAATAATGGAGATTTGATGAGGCAATCACAAACATGATGATGGCTTTTGGGTGTGGTTGGATCGATCTGAAAAATGTTGCCACTGCATTGGTTCTTTCTGGAGTTTGCTGTTGGAATTTTAAGCTTTATTTTTGGAACGGATTTCCGGTCTATTTCATGGACTTGTTTAAGGTTTTGCCTATGATTTCTATATTAATGAACAATGCATGGTTTGATGTTAATGGTACTACACGGCTAGGAATGATCATATCACTGCTGGAGTTTTGGTGTTAATAAGAAGTGTAATCTTCAGAGCAGGTCTCTAGAGTTGTTCATAATAGACATGCTCCAAAGACAAAGGTAAAGAAGAAGAAAGAAGTAGTTTATGGTCAATATAGGCGTGTCTATGCTCTACTCATCTGGTGAAAGGGAAAAGAAAAATCTGCAACTCTTATCTCTCAGTCTCATATCTATGCTGCTTTTCTTTTCTGCCTCTGAAGTCTCAGCTCAATTGCAAAGCTCAGGTAATTGTTTTCTTTGTTTTTCTATAGGATCCTTTTTTACCCTTCACTGTGCCAGCAGTTCCTGGGCTTTGAAGCATTGGCACAATGTGATGCACTTTGCAACTTAGCATAGGCATGTGTTCACTTGATGAACGATAACAATATACTATTGTTTATCAGGGATGTTTTGTTATGCCAAAAATGAAAATGGTATTCCTCACTATAGTATTTATAATCACTAATTTTATCCGGGGTATTGACCCACTTTACATTTTTGTTTCTATAGTAATGGGCCTTCTTATATATATATATATACTATTATGAGGTAATAAGGTAATGATATGTTAATTGGTTTTATTATGTGTATATGGGTATTATGCACATGTGTGTTATTATATGTTAGGTGTGTGTCATTAATATGTGTTTACTATGTATATTTGTAATCACTAATTTTGTCTAGGGTTTACCCGTTTTCTTTATTTTGCAATAATGGGCTTATATATATATATATATATATATATGCTATTAGGTGATAATAAAATAATGATGCCAAGTGGTTGTATTATAGGTATTGGGCTCATGTGTATTATTATATGTATACTAAGTATGTGTCATTAGCGTGTGTTTATTATATGTATGGTTATTAACTATTTAAACATGAACATATATGTGTTGTTTGTCAACCTTGCATGTAATATACATTTGTATGCATGTGTTATTAATATGTTAGTGTGTTTACTATTGTTTCAATATCATTAATGTCTAAATATGAGTATGAATATGTATATTGTATGTGTTGCTTGCATGTATGTATGTATTCATTATTACTTCAATGTCATTGATATTTAAATATGAATGTATGTATATTGCATGTATGATTATATGTATGTATTATGTGTGTATTAATGTTTGTGTAAGTATATTTGTTTATATATGTATATGTGTTATATTATAAGTTTATTATTAGAATTGTTATAACATGGGCTGATAAGTAACTTAAAAAAACAAATAGATCAAATAAATATAAGCCCAAGTTCATTAAAGCCCAATGTTTTTATATAAGTCCAAGTACATTACACATTAAAACCAAAAATAAATAAATAAATATATAATACATAATCCTGTTTGATCCAAACTCAATACAATTAAAGCCCTAAAAACAAATCTGATAGCCCTTTCTTTTTTATTGCAGCCGCCAAGATTTAGTCGTTGGATCAGATTTGATCCAACGGTCTAGATCGAACTCAAGGGCTGCCCAGCTTCCGCACGTGCCGTCATGCGTCGACCGTCCAACTCCCCACGTACGCGTGTGATGCACGCTGCGACCGTTCAGCGCCCACGCGCCTGCACCGGTTTATCTCCTCATCCGCGTGGCCATTGTCATAATCCGTTTTG